>JAIUJO010000061.1:885000-1325000 GCA_023846275.1 Vanilla planifolia | reverse complement strand
TTTTATAATAAGTTAGACATCTACTTGGTTTTATTGGACATGTTAATTGCCTATTTTAATACTATTATTATGTTGTTTCATATATTTGGCTACACATAAAATTGATTTCGAAGGTTAGGCAAATTTTTTCAATTATTTTGGATATGCGAGTTTGCCAAATGTTTTGAAACATATTGTATTTATTTAATTTTTTTATAAAAAGTACATTTCAAAATAAAAGTATTAAGAAAAAATAAAAAATAGAGGATGTGACACCCGATCCCAAGAAAGGCAAGCTTGGTCACCACAATATTTATTATAAAATAATAGTTTTATTTTGTCAAACAAAACACTTATATTGTTATCCAAATTATCCATTTAGGTACAAGGTCCTAAACAATACCTAAGCCACCAAACACAAAGTATTAATGACACTAAATAATGTGATTAGCCAATATCCAATAAGTATCTTGAACACACTACACATTCCAATGGAACTATATATTCATATAACAAGAGGATAATGTTTCAAGAAAAATGAAGTTCTTTGTGCTTAAGACAATCCCACAAGAGGGAGAGGGGGTGAATTGGGGTAAATAAAATTTTCTTTCCATTTTCGATTTCAATTAAAACTTAAATCCTTTAAGAAATAATAAGAAAGTATAGTACACGAGATTTTTAAGGTAGTTCAACTCAAAATCAAGCCTACATCCACCACCAACTTGTCTTGGGAAAAGAACACTAAAATCACCAAATTACTAACGAGGTTTTTTGTACGGTTCACCTAAAAGCTACTTGGGATTTTACCTACGACTAATCCCGAACATGCTTTAGTTTTTTTGTGCTCAACTCAAACCCCAGGTTTTTGCACAATTGTCGAGATGCCCTTACCCCAAAGAAAGAAATGCAAAAAATTAGCAAAACTTAAGACAATTTTAAGAGAAATATGAGGCACACACAATATCAAAAAGAGGAAGCAATAGCTACTAAATCCACTCCCAACGGTTCTAAATTGAACAAGCCTTTTGGCTAATGGACACAAAGCAGTCACCATTCGATTTTGAGCCTGAAATGGACGTTCCTAATTGAATCTCAAATTTACAGTTTGAGATCAATCCTTGTCGTTGGATCTAAACTGCCTTGCTCTGGGCCATTAGAACACGCATTGGTTCAGCATTGTCTTGTAGATGTTGCTCGGTTTCAAATCTCCTGCTCGACATTTTGCTGTTACATTAAAATTTACCTGGATTAAACTAAGCCGTCTGATTGCTCCTGCCCTTCTGCCTTCTTTGACAATCGAATGAAAGTTTAGTCCCTCATCGTCCAAATGTCATCTCCATTGTTCTTTATAACACTTTCGATTCATTAGTTTCTCGAGCCGTTTGGGGTTGGCTCCGATTGTGCCTACCCTTATGCCTTTTTTGACAATCGAATGGAAATTTAGTCCCACATTATCCAAATGTCTTTGTCATTGCTCCTATAACACTTTCAGTTAATTTGTCTCTCTCGCCGTTTGGAGTTGGCTCCCCCTTCCTCGTCCAACATTTCATCACTTGGTTCTGGTTGGCTTGGTTTTGTGCTTACTCTGGTCAGCTTTCCCTGCGGGCTAAGTTCGCCCTTGTTCTATTAAACAGTTGCGGGCTTATTTCTCACTTCCTCCTTTAGGCTTCCCTCGTCCCTTTCGGGTCTATCAAAAAATTTTTATGCTATTTTATTTTTTAAATCCTTTAATCCTGGACAGACCAGCCGTCAGGTAGGATCTACCAGCTCATCGCTATAGTGAAAATTCTTGAGACTAAAGTGGTTTTATAGTGTCTTGTGAGAATTTTTGTGCCAAAATTTTGAATAGAAGTATACCAAAATAATTTTAATTATGATAGTATTTTAAGTGTCTCAAATGAGTATGAAAAGAAATTCATGAAAAAATATTCCTAAAAAATTTTCAAAAAATCAAATACCAAGGTCTATACTTTTCATCAATAATGCTTGGCCCAAAAATCAAAATTCAAAAATTATTAAACTTATAACTTTTTTAAATATTAATACTACTAGTGTGCCACATCATCTCAAATTTTGGACATATCAAATTCCAAAAAAATAAAGAGATAGTCAAGTATAAAAACTTTGGTGCATGCCTGCAATTTCCTTGAAGCTTGTCATCACTCCAACAGTCTTGAAGGCCACTATTTTAGACATTTAAAGTTCATAGCTTGACTTAATTGTATATTAATAATTTCACTTAAAGTAAGCCATATGAGATATAAATGTTTATGCTTGACTCATCAAACACAAGGGTGAAACCATCTCCTCCTTTTGATGATGGCAAGACATAAATTTTTTTAAAAAAAAATTGTTACAAAGAAAATCGAAATAAATTTTTAAGGAGGAAATTAAGAATTAATATTCTCCACCTATCTTGATGCTGTGCTTAACTCCTAACTATTCTCATGTTTTGACACCTTCAAAAGGGTATGAACCCTAAGCAATGTATAAAATTCCTAATTGTTCACTCAATGTTTGAAATTGCTCCGATGGTAAGGGTTTGGTAAAAATGTCAACCAATTCAAGCATAATGGGAACATACTCTAATTTTACTAATCTTTTGGCCACTTTGTCTCTAATAAAGTGTTATCTAACATCTATGTACTTATTCCTAGAATGATGAACTTGATTCTTAGCTAATGCTAATGTACTAGTATTATCAATTCTAATAGGTATATGTGTGACTTCAAAACCATAGCATTAAAGTTGTTGTCCTGTTTAAAATACTCAGAAAAATAAATTTAGCTCACCCATCATGCTCATTTCCAATTCCTTAGTCATAACATCTCGAAATTTTTTACATTTCTTTTTTTTGTACTACCAAAACTAATATCATCAACATAAATATAAACAATTAGTAAATCATCTCCTAATAATCAAATCCTTTGGATGTGAGGTTGCAAATTTCCATCCTCTATGTAACATGTTTATTTTCTTTTTCTACTTCAAGATTTTCTAATTTTTCTTCATTCTTATTCAAATCTAAGTTCTTTACTAATTTTATTTCTTCTTCTAAATACTTCTCTCTAACTAGTTGGATAGATTCATCAAACACAACATATATTGTTTCCTCTACCTTATGAGATTCTAGATTAAAGTTTCTATATGCTTTTCAAATAGATGAAAACCCAAGATGTGGATTTTTATTTTCTTCTTGGTTTTGACTGTATAAGGTGTAAAATCTAAATTAGAAACATACCACAAAATTAAATCATCAATTAAAGTTTTATAAATGTCGTAGACCTATCCTAAAATGTCTCCAAATATTTTGGAGACATTTTCTTCTAGTCTTCTAAGTTCTACTCTTAGGAACCCAAGAAAGCTTGGGTTGAGCACTAAATGGAGCTTTCATGTTCTCATTCTTAATAACCATCTAAATTTTTTTTTGTGAAATGATATTTCTTCAAAAAAGCAATCTTTCATAGTATGTCTAGGTTTATAATAATAAAAACAAAAATATTTGATGGCCAAGGCATGTTTATGTACTTAAGTTTTTCAAAATGGAAGACATTTGAAGAATGATAAGCATGTGAAGCATAAGAAGTATGTGAAATTTTCTTACTCTAGCATGCTCAAAAAATCGTATTTTTCCTTTCAAAAGAAAAATATCATGCTTTAAAGAAGTATTCTCAAAGATAAGGCAAGCCTTTTCATCACATATATGTTGATTTTCCATTATTTTCTTTTCATCTTCTTTTATAACAAAATCAAGTAATTCAACTTTTTCTTTGTAAGTCTTTTTCAATTTTTTATGAGGACTCATTAAAGAAGTCAATGCATTCATAATTTCAATATAATTACTTTTTAAAATATCTCTTGTCCAAGTGCTTACCTCATTTTCTTCTTCTTCTTGACTTGAAGATATTAAAGATGCCTCATTTGCCATAAAACAAATCATCCCTTCTTCCTCATTACTTGAGCTTCAAACATTTGAATCTTTGAAGGCACTCTATGTAGCTTGGAAAGCTTTCTTTTTCAAGTTCTTCTTCTTCTTCTTCTTCTCCTCTTTCATATGCTTGTCCTTGAGTTTTGGACATTTCCATTTAATATCACCAGTTTGACCACACTCAAAACAAGTTGGTGGCCTCTTCCTCTCCTTGTTGCTCATCTTCTTCCATTTCCTATTAAGAAAACTTTTTGCCAAATTTTTCGCTAAACCATTAACATGAAAACTTACCTCATCCTCCAAATCTGTGGAAGAGGTAGAAGTGGAATCTGAATCACATTTGGTGGCTTTGAAGGCCATGGGTTCTTCCTTCTTCGTTTCATGCTTTAACTTTCTTGTAGAAGCCTCTTTTGTAGGTCATCTAGTCATCTCTATTTCGATAGTGAGAAGTTCCCCAAGGAGTTCATCGATTGAAAGTTTGTTAACATCTTTAGCCACTTCAATAGACATTGCAAGGGGATCATATTCCTTTGGAATGATTCTCAAAATTTTCCTTACTAGGTCACCATTTGAGATTGCCCTTCGATATTCCAAGATTTATCAAGTCATTTGTTACGTCATTAAATCTTACAAACATACTTTTAATGCTCTTACCGGGATTCATTCTAAAAAGCTCATAATCATGGGTAAGGATGTTGATCTTCGCCTCTCTCACTTGTGAGGTGCCCTCATAAGTTACTTCATGTTTTTTCCACACCTAAAATGTCGTATGCAGATTTATAATTTGTGTAAATTCATTAGGAGAAATTCCACAATGAAAATAGTTCAAGGCTCTAGCTTTCAATTGAGCCAATGTTTCATACTCAACATTAAGCTCACTAAAGGGCTTGACTTCATTAGTAAAAGAATTTCTAGGTAGTTCACAAGGCTTAGTCATAACTTCACATAATTCTAACTCGATAGATTGAAATTCTAAAACGGTTTTCCAATATAAGTAAAATTCTCCTCTAAACAATGGAGGCCGAATTGAAGAAAAACCTTCACACAAGGTTGCACCCATATCAACCAAAGAGGAAGCCATGAAACAAAAAATCACAAAACCACAAAGAACATGAGAAAGCCTTCACTTAGCACAAGTGGATCTCTTACTAATCACTTAATTTGGGATTTCTCTCTCTGATACCAATTGAAGTTAGTTGTGCTTAAGAAAATCCTACAAGAAGGGGGTGAATTGTGGTAAATAAAATTTTCTTTCGATTTTTTGTTTCAATCAAAACATAAATCTTTTCAGCAAGAATAAGAAGGAATAGTACACAAAGTATTTTTAAGGTGGTTTGACTCAAAATTGAGTGTACATCCACCCCCAACCTGTGTTGGTAAAAGAAAATTAAAATCACCCAATTACAAGCGAGGTTTTTCGTATGATTCACCCCAAACCTACTTGGGATTTTTTTCTACAAGTAGACCCGAACCTACTTGAGTTTTTCTGGGCTCAACTCAACCCCCTGGCTTTTTCACAATTGCCAGGGTACCATTACCTCAAAGAAAGAAATACAAATAATTTGCAAAACTTAAGATAATTTTCAGAGAAATATGAGGCACACACAATATCAAAAAGAAGGAGGAATAGAGATTAAAAAATAGTTAAGCAAAAACCTCCAATTTTTGGTTTCCTCTTGCAACTTTCACTTTGTAACTTTGGAAGCACTATATGTACTTAGAATTGCTCGATCTTGTGATTTGAAAGCTTTGAAATCTTAGCAATGGTAACCTCTAAGAGTTCTTCACCATTCCTTATTTATAGAGCTAAATTTGAGCTTTAAATCCATTTCCAATGTTTCTAAAATTAACTAGCCGTTTGGGTAACGGACACAAAGTAGTCACTGTTCGATTTGAAGCCTGAAATGAATGTTTCTGATTGAATCTCGAATTTATTGTTTGAGATCAATCCTGACCGTTGTTTCTAGGTAGCCATGATCTCGGCCATTGGATGGTGCATTGGTTGTTCTGCATGTATTAAAATATTGTGTCCAGAAGTCAACTAAAATAGAAATTTAATGTAGTGGTTCTACATCCTCTTGAAAATCTGGCTACGTTTCGAATCTCCTGCCCGGCATTTTACTGTTATCATGACAATTTACCTTGACTAATCTTAGTCGTCCGATTGCGCCTGTCCTTCCACCTTCTTTGACTATCGAATGGAAGTTTAGTCCCACATCATCCAATTGTCTTCACCATTGCTCTTTATAACACTTTCGGTTCATTAGTCTCTCGAGCCGTTTGCGGTTGGCTCCGATCGTGCCTGCCCTTTCACCTTCTTTGAAAATTGAATGGAAGTTTAGTTCCACATCATCCAAATGTCTTTGCCATTGCTCTCTATAACACTTTTAGTTCATTTGTTTCTTGAGCTGTTTGGGGTTGGCTCCCCTTCCTCGACCAAGATTTCATCGCTTGGTCCTGGTTGGCTAGATTTCGTGCTTGCTCTAGTCAGCTTTCCCTGCGGGCTGAGTGAGCACTTGTTCTGTTCAGCAGCTGTGGGCTTATTTCTCACTTGTTTTGTTTAGCAGCTCCCCTTGTGGCCTTTGGGCTTCACTCGCCCTTTTCGGCTCTATCAAACAATTTCTATTTTATTTTATTTTTTAAATCGTTAAAGCCTGGATGGACCAGCCGTCGGGTTGGGTCTACCCACCCAATGCTACACTTATTGTATAATTGGCATCTCACTAAATAATTATTATTAATTCTTCACTTATTGTATTATATGGCCTCTCCATCAAATAGTATGATTCCTTCAACTCCCTATATATTGTTATCTGAAGCCCATCTTAATCTTTGACATTTATCCAATCATATTGTATGAGAATCCCATGGTACAGTATGATCACTCCAACTAAGATATGTTCTCTTAATTGTATTATATGTTCTCTTAATTGTATGATATGTTTATTAACTCCCTAAACAAATTATTGATAATCATATTATATATTGAGTCTAATCATACAATAGACTCACCTCCAAAAAAATCCATAAGGCTTCAATTCAACTATATTTTACTATAAGACAACTCTAAACCCCCATAATTACTTATCATAACATCCTTGTACAATAAAATAAAACATCTAATTCCTTTATAAAAATGAATAAATTCAATAAAAAATATAATTTCAACTTTTTTGCCCAATTTTTGCTAATTGCATTAGCTTTATTGTATGTTCTTCCCCTTCTTTATTCTTATAGTAATAGTAAGTCTCCTTTCAGTCTTCCTTGCTACTCTCCTTGTGACCAACACAATTCTTTTCTTCTCTTTCTTGTCCTCTTGAATTGATACTTTCTTCTTCCCTCTTCTCCTTATTTTCTCTTTTTCTCCTTCTCTCCCTCCATTTTTCTTTCATTAGCTAAATCTCTAAACTACCTAAAACTCTTAGTAATAAGTTATTTAACACTAATCTTGTTAAAGATAATTGACTTAAATTAAAAAAGTTTTATTTTCCATTTAAATATTCATAATATATATATATATATATATATATTTATATATGTATTATTCAAAAAATTGTAATTTATTTTGAAGGTCATAAAACATTATTAGCACACTACAATTATGCTGTTCAAAGAGAGTTCTTTTTAATTATATGCCTTAATAAAATTTTATTTTCATTTAAAATTATGACACACTTCGCAAAATAAAAATATTATTTTTTTCTTGTAATTAATAAATATATTATTTTAAAAAAAATTTTATTGTTGTTTAAATTCTCAAATTTTGAATTATATCATTCAAATCTCAAGATTTGTAATATATTATATAGAACAAAATTTTAAGATATTACAATAACAAAATTCTATTTTTGTATGCATTATATCATGAAAGCATATATATTATCATGCATATAATGAAATATAAATATTATTAAAATATAAAATGATATACTAATAAAATAAAAATCAACCTCTTAGAAAAATCATATTCTATGTAAGAAAAAAAATAAATAATATGTAATAATATCTTAATAATAAAACATTTCATATATTAATTTAATATTGTGCATATATCATAATTACAAGTTTTACTTATTGAATTTGGGACGAAAACATCTTTTTTAAATTATTTTTTTTATTTTTTACAAATTTTAAAATTCATATTTACACCAAATAATTTTTTAAATATATATATATATATATATATATATATATATATAGCCATATACACACACAAACACACCATATTTCTTATGATTATTTCACTCAAATTATCATCTTTATTTTTCCCCCTATTATAGCATTAGCATGCCATATTTTATACTTTGTGTATTATATATTTTGTAAAATTTTTTAATAGCATACCATACATTAAATTCATTGCATTATATGTTTTATGTAAAACCACAAACGACTAATCCTATATTATTGCTGATTCCTAAAATTTTATAACCTAATGTACAATATGTTAAGCAACTTGCATGGCATGCATAAATCTTGTATACCTAATTGCAAAATGTTATGTAATTTTTAGATATCATATAGAAGAATATTAAATAAGATGATATATTTGTAAATAATAGAATACTTAGTATTTTATTAAAATGTCATGTTGAAACTCATGGGGAATAAGATTTTCAAATTCTCAATAATCATGGTATCGATAGGATAAAAAATGATTTTAACTACCATCACTTCCCAAGCATAATTTAATAATGATCTTTGACGAGTTCACGTCATCATGACCTTGTTGTCTCGGCTTATAAATAACTCTAGTAGGCCCAATCTGTGAGCTTTTTCATATAAGAAAACTGAGAAGCAAAGTTGTGCCATAGAGGAGAGTTTCAAAGGTTTGAGTCATCGTTGATGGAAGTTTTTTAGAATGAATGTAAGAAAGATTGAAAGGCATCAAGGAAAGGATGTTAACTATCTAGCGGTCTCTCACACAAGAAAGGAATTTATTTAACCTTTGCATGTCAATTATAAATCGAAGGTGTCCCCTAAACAAATATATATTTCGTGCCATTTTGGCATGAGAAAGTTGATCATGTTTTGGCTGTTGCTCCAAACTTGCTTTGGTTCCCGTCAAATATATATTCACACTCACCTAATGGAAAATGGAGCAGGGAGATCAAAAATGAATGGAGAAAGTAATATTATTTTTACTTTCTACAATTAGTTGATCTCACGGAAGACACAAAATTAATAGATATTCCGAGAAAATATAAGAAACTCTGGAGCAAATGGGATGTAAGTATTTTGATAATTGTAAGCCTCGCAATACAAATTATGCTCATCTTCCTTAGACGTTTGAGAAACACCTGAGCATCGAGAGCATGGATAAGAATGGCTATTTTGGGCAACTACCTTTTGGCCAAATGGGCTACCGACTTCGTTCTTGGCCAGCTAAGCAACAACATGGACGACAATAGCAACAACGCCATCCTCGCATTATGGGCGCCTTTCATTCTACTTCACCTTGGTGGCCTAAACACCATCACCGCCTATTCGTTGGAGGACAATGTGCTGTGGGCTCGACACATTCTTGCCCTCACCTACGAGCTCATCGTTGCCGTCTATGTTATGTTCTGGTCTCTTCCAAGTAACCTCCTGTTCACTCCCACCATTCTCATATTCTTTGTCGCCATCATCAAGTTTGCAAAGTGGTCTTAATCACTTTAGAAAGCCAGCACTGACAGTTTCTGCAGCTTCGTGGTCATTTCAAGCAAGCAAAGTCAATTAAACCAGATTTCTTCCAACCGTAGGACAATGGTAGCACATGTCGAGGACGAAAATGAAAAAGACGAATTGAATGCTTTAAAAGGAGCTTTCAATATGTACTCAGTTTGCAAGCCTTTCTTCATGAACGTTATTCAACTTGTGGACATATAAAAGGTAATCGGAAACATGTTAAAGGAGATGACTGTCAAGGAAGTTTTGGGCTTGACAAGCATGGAACTCAACTATGCCTATGTTGAGATGTGCACGAAGGGCGTCGTTAATTTCTCACGTGTCGGCATCATCCTCAGGGTGATCTTCTCCTCTGGTATCCTTTTCACTTTCTTGTTTTATGTTTTCTCCCCAAAGCATGGCTAAGACACTAGTGATGCCATGATCACTTATGTCCTACTTGGAGCTTCCATATGTCTTGATACCGTGGCTTCTCTCATGTTCCTACTTTCTAACTGGCCGGTGATCTTCCTTCTCAAATTTAAGAAACTGGGCAAGTGGGGTTTCCTTCTTGCTCAGCTCATTTTCAGAATAAGGAGAAGATTGTGGCGTGAAGGAAGATGGAGGCCTTCAGAGATGCTGAAACTCAGCTTGATCACCAACTCCATCAAGAATGCAACAGTACAGCCAAAGGAACATGTATCACCACACAATCCAAAGAACAGGAGGATAAAAAAATGGGCACAAAGAGTAGAATCCAAGCTTAGACGACCCATTAGACCATTTCAGGAGGCAACGGTATTGTTCCCAAGCTGGACTAGTGGATTTTCATCCTAAACTTCGTACTCACAGAAGTCAGTAAAGGCAATCAACTTCTTCTAGAGCTTGTCACTACACATGCTCAAAAACTCTTTCAAATATCGTGGGGGCAATTCAACGATAAGGCAGTGCTCGCTGCACTCCGGTAAGGCGATGCCCCAGTATGGGTTGTCCCTGCATTCATTAATTTGGCAGAAGTCTTGCCAGCCAATCAACAAGTTCTTGTGTAGCACATTGCTACACTGCTATGCTACCACTAGAAGCCCCAGGAGCTGCACCCATTGCATCATCCTCATGAAACACAACCATAATCCAAGGGGTTAAGAATGTAGAAGAGCACTTGGCATGGGATGCAGGCATGCAAGTATGATATGGTACAGTTCATCGAACGACATGAAGAGGATTTGATGTCTACTGTGAACAACGATGATGAGGTTGAGGGGAAGGCGTGCAGGCTGATGATGACCAAACCTATAGAATGGATCACATATCCATCTCGGTTTCAGATAAAGCGAGTGTTTGTGCACCTGATTCTTGTGCTTGGGGAGGACAAAGGTGGCTGGTGATCACATCGGCATGGTTGGACCTTTTGATGCAAGGAGCGAAGAAAACACGAGCGAGCATGCAGAGCAGCAGTGACAAAATTCAAACTTTTGTTTTGCTTCTTGTAAAGCATGTGGGAATGGTGGATGCTTGGGATATTGGCAGATACATTACAGGTGGTGCGCTGGACACAGCCAAAAAGCTACTGTCCTTCATTAAACTATATTTAAGAAATCGTCTGCTTTCATGACGACTGGTGAACAAGTGTGAATAATGTTTCCATAGATTCAACTTTAGTAAAATCACAAATTCTTCTTCAACTGGTCTACAAAAATTTGTCCTCATAGCAATATTGAAGATAATGTCACTCCAAAATAAACAGTCTTTCGACGCGTAGTTTTTGTACATTTGCTCATTAAGAAAGATGAAAGAAAGAAAATATAATTTATTGAAAAAAATAATATGTGGATGTTTGTTCATAAAGAGTAATATAATCACATAGAATTATTTTATGATAATAAATTAATAATATGAGTGACAAAAAAATCTTATATTTCATGAAAGAAAAAATATACATTTTTACTCTTTATATTCAAGTTTTTTATTCATTTAAAGTTATCAAAACATAAATGTAAAGAAAAATAGTAATAGTTGTTCAAAATTTATTTTATAATTTTTTTCTCGTTCAATATAAGTATTGTCAAGAATTGTTCTATTCTTCTTTTTTTTAAAATTTTATTTTATTTTGGTACTTTTCTAATAAACAATTTCTAATATTATTAAAATACCTTTATAAGACCTTCAAATTTCTTATATTTTTAAAATACCTTTAATTTATGAACCACAAACGATATCCAAGTCATATGAATAAGTCATAACTAAATAATAAATGATATCTTTTTTTAGTTCAAATAATTTTTATATTAAACCAATTTTTTATTTTTATAAGATCTTCAAATTCCTTATATTTTTAAAATGCCTTTAATTTATAAACTACAAAAGCTATCCAACTCATATGAATAAGGTCATAACTAAATAATAAATAATATCTATTTTATTTTGAAATAAAATATTCATTTATTACAAATATCAACATTAACAAACTCAAGAGACTGCATAACTTTCTAAAACTTAATAATGATGATTATTGGTGCTTATCAAAAATATAACTTTAACAAATATAATCAACATTAAAAATAAAAAAAATATCATTCAATATTTTTTATTTTATAGCTTAAATCTAACTAAATACAAATAATCATTCTAATAATATCACAACTAAGATTTATTTTTAACCTCTACTAAAAATACATTACTTTTAAAATGAACTTTTTTTATTAAAAACACCTCGTTGACATCATTCATCCTCAAATATACAAAATAATGTTGTTATATTACTTATCTAATACTTAAGGAACCACAAGCTAAAAATTCAAATACTAAACAAATATCATGCACAAATTTTTTTTTATCATTTATCATTCCTTATGATTTAAAAAAGTGTCTTGACATCTATTCTATTAACTTAAGTCTTTATTCATATTCATATAAAAATTTCTAGACTTTGAAACTTAAAAAAGTCCACATCATTGTAATACTAGAAGTTGAATATAAAAGTTAAATGAAATTCAAAACATTGTTTCAAGGCGACGTTGGTTTACACATCCTTTACAACTCTTTAAAGGGAAAATATTAATTAACTAAAAATCTTAATCAATAATTATTGGCATCATACATCGCATATATATCTTTAACGATTTGGAAACTAATCAGAATGCTGAAAAGGAAGCTAAGTAATGATATAGGTCCAACTAATTAATGTGATCCCAAATTGCTGAAATCGATTGCAGTTCCTGAGCTTCACTTCCATGCTTTCTTTACCTTAAATTGCTTGCCACCTTGCCTTTGCCACTTTTTTTCTCTTTACGAGAATGAGCTGCTCTTGCTATTTTGGTAGCCAGTAGCATCGCCTTCGAGTGCTGTTTTTGCCTGTTGCTTAGCCCACCAGTCTGGTTAAACAAAATAACAACTTATCTCAAGCTGAACAAGATAAAAATAAGCTTTGAAATAGCAAAATCACGTAACAAAACAAAAAAACATGATGCTCTTGAAATTAAAAATGGAAAATGTAACAATAACATACCGTTTTTTGTTTCACGACACTTTTAGCCTTGTACTTTTCTCTAACCCCTCTACCTGCTTGAACGAAAGCTACTCTCTCCTGCTTGCTGAGCTTGCTCCTGACGTGCGCCTAAACACAACACATGATTATCATTTGTTAACCAATGAAGTTTCGTAAATTGCTTTTAAAAATGCTAAACCTACTTGGATGGGTCAAACATCACTATATGCACTCAACTCAAAAGTAAAATAAACTTGAATACATCCAAAAGGTTTTGATTATTCTTATTCCTACCATTTGAATGAGATAACTCCCAAAGAATGGCTAGTGAGAAACATCAAAGAAAGCAACCATGTTATAAGACATTCAAAGCAGGAACCTATGAACTATATTTGTGCAGCATTGAGCGTAGATTTCTTTGTGCTTAAGACAATAAAATTCCTAACACTGCTCAGTAATAATGCTTCTATTAGCTAATATCTAGATTGAATATAACTATGACGCTTTTCGTGGATGAAATAAAACTCCATTTGAATCTAATTACTTGTGCTAGAAATTACTCGCTATTGCCTAATTTTACTTCAAATAATGCATGGTCAAAGTATAAAACATGACTTAATCACCCTAACAATGAAATTTAGTTATATCCTATGAAGAATAATGTGTCCAATAAAACCACATCTTTAGTATTTCATCTTCTAAATACTATGTCAACTGATACACCTATAGGACTAACTATCTAGCTTCACTTCTCTAGACAAGATCGACATTAACATCATCAGGACATTAAAAGCCATTAAAAATGCATGAATAATACACGTTGAGAAGTGAGGTTAGAAGGGCCATAAAACCAATAGAAAGGAACCATGTTAGAGAATTACCTCAAGTTTAACAGGGTTCAAACATTTTGCATTCAGCTGCTCAGAAGATGAAATTTCAAAAGTTGTTACATTATAGCCTTCATCCTTTCTTAATAGGCCATGTTGAGACAAGGCCATCTTTGCCTCTTTATTTGCCTAATAAACATTTAAATATGATTTCTCAACTTAAAATTCTAGTCAAGACATGAACATCCTGCATATAACTTATCCTCATTTATTTGATAACAAGAGAGAGTACCTTCAATTTAAAAGCTTGGTCAAGAACATCTGCATGAACAAGGTTATCTTTGTAGAAGCCACGCTATCAATAAACACAAGATAATCGATGAGTAGAGAAGAAAATTTAATATAGAAGATAAAATATGAAGTCTACCTTCAGTACTTTGATATCTTGGTAGTCTTCATTAGAAACAATGCCATTAGTTTCATCAGTTGAAACTTCAACAGTCTTGATTGCAAATATTTTAAGAGAACACAAACTTTCATCAACAGCATTTAGACATTCAACAAAATTGCCTAGCTTCCTCTTCTTTCTTGTTGATGAATCTTTCACATCATCAGCATCTTCATCTTGCCCATCAATACGTATGGCTCGCACTTCTATTTCTTCATTCAATTCTTTAGTGTCACAAACATTTGCCAATTCCCCATCATTTGAACCTTCTTCATCACTGTCATTCCTACAGGCATCATCTTCGAAACCATCAATACCACTAGATTCTCCACTTTCAAGGAAAAATTCATTGTCACTCTCTCCATCATTTTCTATAGAATCCTCATCTTCTTCATATGCAACTCTAGCGCAGATATCATTGTCAACTGGCGAGGAATCATTTTCAGCTTCAGAACCATAAACAGCCATTTCATCCTCAGAACTAATATATAGAGGCTTATAATCGTCTTGTTTAAGTAACTCAACACTGGGCATGTCATTGGTAACACTGACTTCTCCAAATGCTTTTGGTCTGGCTTTTGAATCAATGGGATGACCTATATCTTTCTTGACAAAAAATGAAGAGAATATCTATAGAAATGAAAAAAGAAAATTGATTTTTTTCCAAAACATAAATAATTTGTCATTCTTTTTTCATTGCACCATTAAGGATGCTGTAAAAAAATAGCAAAGTCAAAAACATACCTCTCTTAATAATGCGATCAAGGAGCATGCAGCAATTTAAATAGCTTTCTCATGCAACTTTTTGTACAACACCAAGTCTTGAAGAAGGTCTTCATTCATCAACTAAGTCACAATGAAACAAAGCAAAAAAATTAAGAAAGATGATCGTAACTACTCCTTTCATGCAATAGTAAAAAAAATAAAGGAATCCAAATATTCTTATGTTGCTATGAAGAGCAAGAATAAAAGAGCAACAACTCAGCTTAGGCTATCTGTAAATACAAATAAATCTTGCTTCCTAGGTTTTGATCAGCAAGATGAATTTTTTTAGTGTAGATTAGAAATTCTATATCAGAATTGCAAACTAAAAAATAGTTAATAAATTACCACTGATATGCGAATATGAAGGGAAATCATCGTTTAATGAGGCAATTATTCATGATGTCACAGAAGTGCTTGAGTAAATATATAAGGTGCAAATTCCATAATGCAATAGTTCCAACTATCTATCATCCATCTTAACCATATTACTATTCCTTTCCTTTGAATGCTTTTTTAAGATATGTAGGCACTTAAATCACATATATTTCCATCTTTTCAATGGTGTAATTCATGAAAAATGGTAGTATTTATTACTATATCGTCATGTGCACTAACTAGTCTTTTACATATGCTTCTACTTCATGAAAAGTGCATTTTGCAGTACCCAAGCCATTTTAATTAAATATGTTTGCATATTAAGGTATAATTGAAAGGCAAATGCATCAAATGCAAGAGCATTAGTATGATAGCCTAAATCATTTAATTATAAAATACATTTGCATTTGTGTATTTAATTTTGAATGTAAACTATACAAATCCAACACTATGAAATCAATATATTTTGATGCATCTAAAAAAAATATCATTTGGCTAATAGCTAGATTTGAGACTTGGGCAAACCATTGAGAAAGGAAAAGGATAATAGCTTGTTCTTGGGTATGGAGGGCTGCAACAAAGCAAAGCTTCATCTAAGAAAGTCATAGTAGAAACAACTTCAATATGGGAAAAGAGTTTCATAGAAGAGCTCATATCTTGAATTGCATAAAAAGGACTATTAAAAGTATACTTTTTACTGAGATTTTCCTCCCTTGGAATGCTGCTAAATTTTCTAATGAGCTGCTCGAGCGATGGTTTTGAAGTAGCCAAATACTTGGTTGAATTTGGTAATGTTGTTAAGAAAGTCTGTCACATGCCATACAATAGGCTTAATGACACAATATGACAAGCAAAATTATACCATACGATACGAGAGAATCACCTTTACAATCGTTGGCACCTAAATTATGGGCAATGTTGCAGTGATATACAATAAGATCAACATTGTTGTCCTTAGTAGCTAAATTATGAGCCACGGTACGACAAGGACACTGTCATCATAAGTAGAAGATACTTGGCAAAGTGGGTGATGGTTCCGTAAAGCAAAAGAAGGATTTAAAAAAATTTTGTAACTATGTTTGTGAATACTTATTGTATAAAAAATATATCATTTAGAAAAATAATAAAAAAAAGAAAACTTAAAATGATGTTTAAGAATTTCAAAAATCTTATGAATAAAATATAAATAATTACTAACAACATGTAATAAAAATTATGAAAAAAAAGAAAAGATAAAAAAATGAAAAGGCAATAAAAGTGACATAAAAGAGTCATCATATGAACAAACTAAAACTACAATATAAGTTAGTTAAATTATTTTAAAATATTATTTTGATTGTGATGTAGTGTGATATGAGCATACTACATAACATATATTTATCTATACTTATGTTTTGATTTGTAGGACAACATACTATTATTATTTGCACACATATAGAAATTAAAAATAAAATAAAAAAATAGAAATAAATGATAGAAAAAGAAATTAAAAAAAAGAGAGAATGATTGACTAAATAAATTTAGAACACGAAAATGATGAAATAAGAATGTGTTGGTTTCTCTGTGACCCCATCTCGCGATTGTTCGATATGAGAGAATCACCTTTTGTATTGTTGGTACCTAAATTATGAGATATGAAAAAACAAAAAATCCTCCACCATGAATACAGGATTCTAAACAATGCTTGCAATGGTACAATGGTATATGATATGATCACCCCTATTGTCTGTAGTAGCTAAATTGTGAGCCATAGCACAACAAGTACAGCACCATGTAACTATCAAATACTAGACAATGTGAGCGATGGCTTCATGATAAATAATCTAGTATGGTGAATCCTGAGTGAGGATAGTGGTCATATGAAAAAATTAAAATGTTTAAAGAATAAGTAAAAAAATTTTTAAAAAAAAAATAAAAAGAATGCAAATATGAGAACAAGATAAAAATAATACATGATATCAATATTGTATGACAATTATGTGTGTTAAGAGCATATAAACAATGATTCAACATTTTATATCTTTTATTAATAGGATATATTATTCTTAATTATTGCTCCATCTTATTTAACGACACATCCAAATTTTTTTATCTTCTTGCAATTAGTAGTTTAGAAATTAAGTATATTATGCTTATTTACATATATTATAAGACAAGATACATGCATATACTAAGCTAAGGGTTCTTAAAATATAACTTAAGATTTTGAATTAAATAGCATATTATTTTTTAAACTTTGCGAAAGACATTAAATGTGAAGAAAATTGTTATACTTAGTTGACAAAAAATACATTTATATACTTTTCAACATATCTTTTATTTGATAGCTTGAGATCACGTTTGCTGCTATCTATGCTGTTATTTTATGTTAAGATATTATATTAAATATTTGATGCTTTTTATCACCCCAACTCTATTTTGGAATTGTGTCCTTTAGATTTGTCACATGCTCTCTTTATTGTACAATATTCTGATATTGTTGGTATATTTTAATATTAAGCCAAACGGGGAGTGAAAATTATACCATCAAAAGTGCTAATACAATAAATGGAACTTTAGAAGTGGATGGACACTATTGGCTTACCAACAGCTCATTTCCACTTGCACCAAATTTGATGCTGGCAGAAAGGCATACAATGTTGTCGCTTTCAAGGGAAGCCACTTGCAAGCCACCACCTTTTTGAAAAAAACAAATGCTAGACACAAAAATTCATCACAAAGGAAACCAAGCAAGGACAAAAGCATCCATTAAAACAACACAAAAATACTCGACAATAGTCCTAAACAATTGACAAATAAAATTGCTTCAAAGCATAACAAGTTCAACAAAAAAAACCCAATCAGATGAATAGAAAACATACCAATAGCATCCTGAAGCACATCTCACGTACCACAATTAACCCAACAGCAATTGCCTAATAGAACACAAGTTGCAGCATGAAATATGTACTCTACTCAGTAATGACAAAATATTCAATATCTAAACAGAGTATACACCTCAGGACGAAAACAATCATGCACAAATTGATTCGTTATTTACCCAAATTCCAAATTGACAGAAAATTAAATTTAGTCCATCCATAACTAAACATAGCTCTACCAGCAAATACAATTAATGGAATCCCAATCCAAAACCTACTGTGAATTACTCACTGCATTCATATAAAAAAAAGTCACTTTAGGAGTGGAAATGAAATGTAATTGGCTGCCATGTACTCAAGGAATTAGTAGTAGCAAGAAACTGAGATTAAAATTTTTCTTCAATCACAACTCTTAAAAATTGGTGTAGTGGGAAAAATGCACACCCCAATCCAAATGAATATGCAAAGAAGTACGATCTAACCTTAGAAAGCAATTAATTTCACAATTGCCTTTTGTGACCATAGGCTTCAAACCAAATTTCAACAATTCTCAATAAAGATTTTTAAAATTAAAAAGATCATAAAAGGAAGCACTAGCTACTGCTCAAAAGATCATGACCTTGAAATTAGACCATTTTGTTAAAACAAATATGAATTCCACTACAGGAATATTTAACGTTTTTTTGTTGAAAGGCAGATATATTATGCTTTATGTGGAATTAACATCTTGGCCAAAAAATGGACCCATTTTAAAGCTTTTGGTACATTCGTTAGCATGTTTACAAATGCCAAAAACTCCAAAAAATTTTAAAAATACTAGATAATATTGTACAATTACGAATTTTCAAACTAAGCAGTTTTTAACAATATAGATGAACTACGAACCTAATTCAATTCCCCATTCAATCTTCAATTATATATACAAAATAATGACCCCCAACAAACCCATGCAAACAATCTCAAGCTAAAAATGAAATTTAAAAATAAGCAAAGAAATGATAAGACAAGAATGAACAAGGGAAAATCTAGGAGAACCAAATAACTACAAGAAATCATTAACAATAAGGAGAAAACACCATTATAGAAGTAATCACGACCAAGAAGTATAAATCTGATTATCTAATAGGTGCCTGCATACTAAAGGCATAAAATAACTACATGGAGATCGACAAAAAAGCTCACCACCTCCAATCATTCATTGCATACATGAAGATGAAAGAAGAGCATCTTAGCAAAGATCTGTGGAGTTATACAAAGTATGAATTACATCTTGGAACAAGAATTTTCAAAAAAAGACTAGGACTTTAGTTCAAGGTTTTTTAACCAGTGCATCTTTAAGATGAACAAGAGGAGGGTAGGAGTGTGATACTTCATTTTTTGATGATTAACGTTGCTGCCTTTTCATACTACGAACAACTTGCAATTTTGCCTTTTTCTTTTTCTTGCTCGAAGCAGTGCCCTTGTGTTTTGCCCAAATATGTACAAAGATATCACTATTAGAAAAATATTTAAGAAATCAAGTACCAAACCCAATTCTACAGCAATGATCATACGGAACATGCGTTAATCAATCGAAGTGTTCCATAAGTCAAGTTTTTCCATACAATACAATTACCATCACTAGCATTTTTGTAATCACATAGACTATAGGTAAAAGAAAACAAAATCCTACAAAAACTTGAGAGACTATCGAGACCTTTCAGTGGAAATAGCACGTCTTTTTCAATTCAATAGCATAAACTTCAGTTAAAACAAAAATGTAAACTCATGCTCAAAGTTCAACAGAAATGAGTGAGCAACATCAAAATCTACAGATGGAATTGATGCAAAAGAGCTAAAATTGAGAACATACATATCAAAGTTCTGATGACCACAAATATTTTTGGTAGGCTTATATCACCCAACCAAATTATAGAGGCCATCTGTGAATATTTTTTTACTTAAGGCATAACGATGACATTTGAAATGCTTGAATTTATGCATATCAACTTCTCCACCTCCAAGTGACTAGGTTATTCTTTACGATGAATGAGCATTGTCTCAAAAAACTACTCTTTTGAATACACAAGGGAAAAAAATATCAGAATAATATAGCAAATTAGTAAGTAAGAAAACCATTTCAATATAGCATTCCATTCAAACATGTGAAAAATAGACTGAAGCACTTATACTAACTCAAGCATGTCTTAACCAAAGCACAAACTTTGAGTCAATGCCTAGGCACAAAAACTGATTGAATGTCCTCAAGTCAAATTGAACAATATTAAAGAAATTTACCCAATTTACTTAACTTCAAAGACCTGATTAGAATAACACTTTAGTTTTTAATTATTTAGGATTTCTAGAACATTAATAAAGAAAATTTATTAGTCAAACAAAAAAATAACTTCCTGGAATGACCATCCTTGTAGATAGAAATCGACATAAAACTTAAAAACTAAATACTCTGTTGAAACTTCTGCAACTATAACAAAAAAGCTTTTACTTTATTGAATTAAGACTTTCAAAATAGTTTCAATATAAACTATTCAATCCAAAATCCAAGACCTTATGTAAATATTTTGAAAGACCCATCATCATCTCAAAGTTAAAGTGCAATATATGTCAATCATTGTTTGCTGACCATTAACACCACAACATATCATGGACTCTAACACAACCTAGATTATCATATAAAATAACTATGACATCACATCATGCTTATTGCATCTTCATCACTCCATGCAAGAAAGCAAGAAAAAATAAACTATAGACACCAACTACATGCCTTATAAATAGGTTCCCTACTAAGAATGATTTGTGGATTTTACATATATTCATCATCCTCATCACTTGAGGCTTCACTATCATCATCATCATCATCAACATGCTAATAACCAAGAAGGAAACATAGAGTTGATACCATGACCATGTGTTCAGCAAAAAGAAACAATAAAAAAGGCATAATAAGATAACTAATGGGACTTAACCAACTGCAGAGATAAGGAAAATATCAACCTTCAAGAACTATGAAAGAATTCTTTGCAAAGAACATTAGCAGTTCGATCATCAAACCATAATTTTCAAACATGAAATCATACATCAATTATTATTATCAACAAAATTAAGAAAAATCAGCAAAAATAGAATATAAATTACTTCACGCATCTGTAGCAATGAGAAAAGAATATTTTGAAGCTTCGTAGTTTTTGCTTCATTTCTATGTTTTTTGTTAATTTGTCGAATACTGTGCACGAGATAGGAAAATGCAAATTTTCTAAGGTTTTGGTCACCAACAATCTGGAGGTCCATATATAATTCAAGAGGCACATCCAACTCAATAATCTGCCTATGGAAATAAGGAAAACATAATTAAAAGTATAAACTTTCAAAACAAACAAGAAAAATCAATAACATGCTAGAGAACTTTAATTTCTGTAGAATCGTTGGAACAACATACCTCTTGCAATACTAACTAATATTATGAAAAAAAAATTCAATTTTGGTTATTTTAAGATCATTTGGTTTAAGCCAATAAACTTTCATAGCCTTCATCTAGGCATTTGAAGTTTGTAAAATATTTCACATAAGCCATTTCTCTTAGATTATAGTATACAATTAAAAACCCCACTTATCCATCTCTCCTTCCTAATTCTTTCAGTTGACATATTGTCAACTTTATGATGTATCTTTCCATTTATCTCAGATGCCTCCTAACCATCTACTTCTATGACTTGTACTCTGTCTCTCTTTCACTCTCAGCTTCTTCTTTGCTTGCTGAGCATCGACAAAAAAAAGCTTTCCTTTGAGGAAAGGAAATTTGGCCCCTCTCCATTATCCTCAAGGCTACCAAAACATGGCAATGTATGTCCAAAACTATATTAAAGCTAATGCTTAGGACTTCCTATAGGAAATGTGATATATTGTCTAAATATACTAAAAGATTAACAAAGATGGTTATATCAACAATGAGTTAATTGAAAAGTAAGGATCCTTACACCATCATGGATGGATAGGTATAAAGAAATAATTTCAAGGAACTAGAATTAAATCATAAATTTCACAAAGTTAATAAACATTATGATTCATAAGAAGATAAACGTTACTGTTGTTCAACAAACTAGGCACATTGTTAGAAAACCAAGGTATTACCAATTTGAGGATTCAAGCTTCAATACTCAAGTAAGAATTGAAATAGAAATGTGTTAGTACAATTTTAGATAAGTCTATAAATTATTATATAACGAATGTTTGTTATGGGATTAAAGAGCATAATGATGAACATAAAATGATTGTCACTTTTCCTTATCATTACTTCAAGGAACAAAAAAACATTTTCTTAATTCTATAAGGGAACCATCACGAACTCAAATTAATTATTAATGTGATATTTCCCTCACATGCTCAAAAAAGCATTAGAAAAGGTAAAAAAAGAAGCTAGCATTGCATATATCGAAATTATGAAAAACATGTATAACAAAGCAATGATGATTGTATAAGGAGGCTTTATATTGATAAGGTATTAGAAAAGAATAAAAACAAATTAAAGTTTCATATATTAAAAATAATTTTGCATGCCTAAGGAGAACATATTAAAAATTTCTTAATTACAATTGAATTTCATTATGGCTATGCTTTAAGTCTTTGGGTGTGTTCGTAAACTTGATTTCAAAAATGTTTTCAACCTATATACTAAAAGCAACAAAAACATTTTGAAATTTTCTAACAACTCCAATTTTTTCACATAAAAAGATAATGCTTCATAAGTACTTTTGCACTCCTTTCATAAAACTTTCTAACAACATAAGCAATCAAAGACAGCTTTAATTTTACACTAATTGTTGATGCAATTGTCAAATTCAAGATAAACCATTATTATAAATTTTGTAAATAATTTTATACCAATTGATAAGACTAAGAAAAGAGATAAATCAAAACGCAGACTAAGCAAATACATAAAAAAATGAGTCTATGAACAATGAATCTAAAATTTTAATGGTATCACTTTTCTAGTTCTTATAACCAATATAAGGAATTTATTTTTAGACAAGTAATTCCAAAAACATATTGATTGTAACAGTTATCATAAAAGAGGAACAATACAAAATTTATTTATTTTGAGCCTATACATCAAAATGATAGAAAAATTAACAAAAAATGTCACTAATATGATCCAAGCACTGAACCAATAAGACAAAAATAAAGCATACTTCTGAGTGTTGTGTCTTCAAAATATCACACTCAAGAATAAAGGCAAATTTATAAGATTGAATGGTATCAAATGTCAATGTATGAGTACAAGCACACAAACAGAATAATTGCTATAGAGATAAAGCTTTTTAGTTTGAAGAGTAACTTACTATAATGGACAAGGTTGACATTCTACTAATTGAAGACAAGCCTATAGAAAATCAATCTAGATGGTTTGGTTATATTAAGAAGTTTACTTTGTGATTCTATAAGAGAAGTAGATTATTGAATCTTTCCTATAAAAAGGAAAAAATATCGAACAAAAAAATGACTATTGACTATTGGAAATGGCTTTAACAACTTTTGATCCAGAAGAAAGGCAGTTAATGAAAGAAACAATAGCATCTTAGAATCAATGTATTTGACCTCACTTGATGTGTTAAAGGACTGTTCTTGTAATTATAATAACAGAATATGAATTCGATGTTGGCAGCCTAAACCTTTTCAATATAGGAATCTAGCATAAGAAATTTACAGCCTCACAAGAAATAGGAGAAGCTCACAAGAAATTTACAGCCTCACAAGAAAAAAGTGCCTGTTTTGGCCGTAGATAAGGAGAAGCTCCACCTCGTATCCTTCTGTGTCCAGCTTCATCCTGGATTTAAGCAGAGGAAGGTTCAGCTTATCAGATGCCTTTCCACATGCAGAGAAGGAATCCGATAAGAGGAGGTTTGCCGCCGTCCCTATTTCTACAGATCAATTAACAAAACCTTATTCGAAGGGAAGCTTAGAAGAACCAAGCTAAGGCGCTTATGCAGTTTTAGGATGGAAAATGTTTAAATACAAAAGATAATTACTATAATTAAGAATTTATTAAACAAAAGAAGGGAGTATTGTTTTGAGTTTGATTAGCGACACTAGGATTGCTCTATGCGTTAGTATAGGACTAAAATTTTTGAAATATTTTAATAAAAATAAATTTTATACTATATTTAATTAAAAGATTGGGGTATTATTACAAAATTTTGAAAACAATAATATTTTTTGTTATATTATTATTAAATAATTATCTATCAATAAGCACACTTTTATTGATAATATTTATTGCAATTTTAAGATGCATAAAAGTGCATCACAAATTTTTGTTATCAATCTATAATATAATTATATGATAAATAATAGAAATGTAAAGTTTCTGAACCTTTATTGATAATACCAACAGCTTGAGGTTGGAGAATCAAGACTTAATTGCCATCACTTAAAATCGTATCGTCTAAGAAGATAATGCACATGATTCATCCATCTCGTACCCATGTCTTCTAGTAATGTTTGGATCTAAGAAGGTAAGTGTAAAGTTTAACTATCCTTTTGACAATTTCTTGTGTCACCACATGCAACACAACCTCCAAGGAAATAAAAGTAGAAAGATAATATTTGGACATTCTTTGTTGATGCACAAACTCAAATGGGAAGTGACACTTAGGGTTTAATTAAAGCTTAATGAATTTGCCTACTTGAAGAACAAACATTTTTCTAAAGAGAAATAGAATTTTAGTTTATTCTCCTAGTTTTTCTCGTCCTCCTTTGTGTCCTCGACTTAGGAGACCCCAAGTTATTACTTAATTTTTTTATGATCGCACTCAATAAGAATCTTTACTAAGTTTTTGTTGATTCCCTTAAATCTAAATTTTACATTAACATCTTTTAACATCATTTGTAAGAAACTAGATAAGTAAGCTAAAATGGAGACTAAGAATCTATGATATTGTTATTTGAAAGAGAATCTCTCAACACTTTTGTTTAAGAAGCAAGCAAAGTTCCTTACATTTCCACCTGATTAGTTTGTAATCATTCTCCTTCATCCACCAACAATCATTTCCATTTATTTTAATAAAAAATAAAATATTTTACCAAATTTATTTCTTCTTATACTTTAAAGGAGCATATAAGGTAATTTAACAACTCTAGCAAGGGATACAACACCAAATTCCTCTCTTCTAATCGAGAGCCCCTCAAGGCTCTTAGTATCACTCTTTAACATAATCACTTTGCTTCCATTTTCAGAAATCTTATATCTTATAATTCTTCACAACATCATCTTATTGACACCATAACAATGATTTATGAATCAAAGCCTACCACTTCTCCCCTAGTTAATTTTTTTGGCCTTAACTTAATCATAAATGCAACAACCCTCAAATCTCAAACTATATCAAATAGAAAAATTTTATATTTAAGTCAAAAAGATTGTGACAAAGTGTTATTAAACTTAATCAAATTAATTTCTTAAAATATATTATTTTTATATAAAAATATTAAAATATATTATTTTATATAAAATTATTAAAATAACAATAAAGTGCTCATAATATATCATAAGTTCAAACTTAGTAAAAAATATATTATTTGAGTATATCAATAAATAGAACTCTTGGGAGATGAACTCATTGACATTGAGTTTGTAATTTTTAAATATCTAAAAAATTTCTTATAAATTATTAAAGATACATGTATAAATGTAATTATCAAATGGACATGTAAGATAGTTTCCAAATTTTAAAAATTATGATTTATGTCAAATCTAATTAGTAGTTGATAAATTTGTAAATATTAAAGTATTAAATGCATCATGTTAAATTTATAATTTTAGAAATTTTAGCTTAACTTAAAAAAAATTAGTGAATAATATATTTATAAATATATAAATCTTAGATTTTGATGGGGTATATATGTAATTTCTTGATATCATTATAGAAAAATTATTATAAATAAGATGATATATTTGTAAATAATATAATATTTAGGTTTTTTATAAAGATGTCATATTGAAACCCATGGGAATAATATTTTCAAATTATGGACAGTCATGGTATGGGTAGGATAAAAAATGATTTTAAGTGCCATCACTTCCCAAGCTTAGTTAAATAGTCAGCTTTGAGGAGTTCAGGTTATCACGACCTTCTTGTCTCGGCTTATAAATAGGTCTAGTAAGCCCAATAGAGGCTAAGTTTAAGTGAACTTATGTGCTCCAATGAGCTTTTTCATATAAGGAAACTGAAAAGCAGAGTTGCGCAATTAGAGGAGAGTTGCAAAGGTTGAATCATCGATGATGTAAGTTCTATATTTTTCTATTATGTTACTATGTTGAATTCATTGAGGAAAGAGGAGTTGTGGTATCACAATATATGCTAAGCTTAATAATTGTATTTGCATAGATGAATCTATCATACAAAATAATATAAACATCATATTGTATGATCTATCTCAGTTGAAAGAGAATTGATAATTCTAAATAGGTAGATTAGTACAACGTTGGTGATCGTAAGGTGCAATTTGAAGTTAGATAACTTCAACAGAGTTGAATCGTACAGTATGTTGCATTTATCAAATTAGTATGAAAAGCATATGATGTTAATAGAGAGAAATAAAACCATTTAGTAAAATAGGATTAATCATATGATACAATCATTAAAGAAGTCTCCATATCATAACATAAAAAATATATTAAAATATAAGGAGTCGAATTAGAACATATAATACAATATTATTATCAAAGAGTATGATAGTTTTATTAGATTTGTAGATTCAAATAAACTAATATATTAGGTAATGAGAAATAAAGAGGATTGTGTAATACAATAATGATATCATATATGTACGATATAATATAGATTACTTAATTCTAGATAATTATATGACAAAATTTAAATAATTGTTAAAGTATGATATAAGTAACAACTTAATGATAAAAAGAGAATTTACATGATTTTAATTACTTATAATTAGGATGTTTATTGACCCTTACATAAATATAATATTTTAAAAAATAAAAAGAAATTAAAATTCAAATGGGAAGATAACTGTCATATTTAGATAGAAAAATTGGATCACATGTTATGTAAAATGATAGTATTATTTTTGTAATATTTTTTTAATATATTTAATTATAATTTTTTTAAATAAATAAAATTTAAAAATTAAATAAATTATAATTTGTAATCTAACATAATATTATTTTATTTTGTTTCTATAAAATTATATTTATTTTGATGGAAAATACTTATATATTATAGTTTAGTATGATATTATTGATTTTTTATATTACTTGGTACATGGCTTTATTAATTACATGATTTACATTATTTTGTTCTTGTATTCGCTACATGGCATCATAAAAAATGTAAATAAAAGAAATATAAAATAAAAACACTTAAAATATAAATAATGTATATTGGTTTTGATAATAGTAACCAAGCTAACATATTTATATATATATATTTCAATTGTTTCAATTAACATATCATATGATATTATATAGCTGAAAAATAATAATAAAAAAAAGGTTTTTATAGATATTGTCCTCGTGTTATGCCTAGGAGATGTTATGGTATCGGTCTTCAAATTAGACATTTTTTAGTGTGTTATGATATTTATGACACTAAACTCAATATATGTTATTATAAAATATTGATCTTCACATTAAATATATGCCTAGTGTATGTGTTATGACATCATTATTTATAATGGATGATACTAAGCCAACCAAATTTTATCATAAGATATAGGTACCATACTTACCATAGGGTACTAAACCTAAGGAGTTATCGTAGAGTATCAATATTTGGATTAGACATTGACCTAATATTATTTAAATAGATTAAATAGATGATGATTAGAGGCTATATTTGATATGATTATTGGATCTAATGAGAATAATGATTTAAAGAATACTGAACTTGATGATTATATAAAATATTAAAAATTAGAAAGAATAGAAAAACTAGTATTTATATTTTATGTAGTTTACTTATAGTATGCATGACATTTAGTATGATTTCAAACTTACACAAGTGGTTTATTATCATGGTTATGATATGGATTTTATTTTATTCAACATATTTGTTTATTTTAGCATTCCGTTATGTTTAGTTGTCTTATTGAATTTATCTTTTGAAGTAATTAAAAATCATTTGTGCTTAAATCACAAATCATGCATCCATTAAATTGAGATTTGGGGATCTGACACCAAGAGAGATGACCACACTCTTAAGATTTCAGAGTGAGCAATGCTTAGTATAGATTGGGTAATTGAAAGTAAAATAAAACATCAATTTCAACTATATATATATTGTTATACAAGTTATATCTATATTATGTTATGATGATAATTTATTTGTATGATTTTATTTTAGTTAGTACTACTAATTTTGTGATATCGTTATGTCTCTACATAGAATTAGCTTTCCTCAATCAATATTTTATATGCATAAAACACTTCATTTTTTATTTAATTAAGTGATTAGGTTAGTACCTGACATTAATACAATACCAACTCTACTTTATTGAGGATTCCTCTATCACTTTGATGAGAAATCCAAACCTATTGTAGGCATACGAGTATAATCTACACATTTTTTTATGAGACTTCTCCTAATAAGAAGTAGATCTTATCAACTCTAATTACATAACTTTTATTTTTATTTTGTTAACTCAAACCCTTGTATTTTTCTAAAGGAGTTCAAGTTTATTAATTCCTTATAAGTTATTTCAAGACATATAAATGCAAGTTTTTTCACTTTTTTTAAAAGATGTAACTTCCAAATGACTATAGAAATAGCCTCCAATATCAAATTTCTCTCTTAAGTAATATCAATTTTGTGTAATATTTACTAATTTTGTATATTGTTTAAAAGATGTAACTTCCAAATGATTATAGAATTTTTTGGTAATTTTCTATAATTTTCTTTATTATATATTTACTTAACATTAGAAGAACACTTTGTTATTATTTTTGATTATTTATGTTGATAGTTTTCCATAATTTGAAACAAGGAGGTCAGGATGAAACAAATGTGGTTGTACTCATCTCCATGAGCTTTATCTATTTAAATATTATTTTTTATAATTTTAAATACTATTTAGTAAGGTTTTGGCATGCTCTTAGAGAAATTTTGATTCATACCTAATTTGATGATTAAGGATGTTACACTCATTTATCTTAGTGCTTTCGAATGCAACTTTCAAATATAATTTATGTTATTTCTTTTAATTTTTTAATTAGTTAGGATATATTACTACATAAATCTTTATTGCTTTGCATGTGATTTTTGAATCACTTTAATCTAGTTATGTTACATTGACTGAATTTATCTCACTTATGCTTCAATAAATGTTTACTTAATTTTTAAATAATAATCTTTTTGTATACATTTATATATTAATAATAATAAAAGGCTATTTCAACATTAAAACATATGCAAATGATATCATGCTATGCTAATGCTCATATCATCATGTCATTGCATAATGTTAGATTAGAGTTTAGTAAAGCAACTCTGTTATATCATAATTAATTGGTTAACGTATCAATGGTTTTGAGATATTGCTTTCTTGGACACTCCTTTTTATCTTCTCTTCTCTTTTTTTATACAATTCATATTATATTTTTTCATCATTGCCACTTTTTGCGAAAAAGCACTTACAAAAACTATTTCAAATAATCTTTAAACAAGACTATATACTTTAACATTTTTAGCTTCATATTATATGGTATGATCTCTATATCACATATGATCCATGTCAAATATAGGACAAATTATCGATTATGTGGGAAATCTCGATTAGACCTTCTTCTAAACCCATCATATTCATCTGATCAGCTCATCATACTTGTATGAAGTTAACAATCACTTGTCAAAGAAAGGATTAAATAAGACAATTGTTATCATGTCTTTCCTAAATCAATTGTATTTATTTAGTTGATTTAGCACACTAGAACAATGATCAACTAACTGAGCCATTTATACAAAGCCAAAGCCCCATCACTGGCTATGTTTCATAGATTGTATCAAATGATTTGGTTGATTGCTTGGTTGAATCATAACAACTAGAAACTAACAAACTCAACCATAAATCCTCCTAAATCACAAAAGATCCACTTCGAAAACACCCTAAATAGCAAATATATGTTTTATGAAGAGGAACTAAATTATGAACTTAGCTTAAGATGTGATTCTAGTAAAGTAAGGTCAAAAACTTTTTTCTTCATTTTGCTTTTTTTCTTTTTCTCTATATTTTCTTTGAATTCCTACAAGATCTCAAGCCAAATCTCCTTTAACACTCTCCCTAAGCTCTTTCTCTTGATGCTTCTTTTATGCACTACTGAACTTTGCCAAACTGCTTAGGACAATAGAGAAAACATTCTATTATTTATTAAGAGGATTATTTTATTATTAATCTAAATTTCTTATCTTTTAGAATTTTTTTAATTTTAAATATTTATAAAAATTTTAAATAGATTTTGAAAAATATAAACTGCATACATAAACATTTCTCAAATTTAAACCTTTATGATAATATACTTAGATTTTTTATTCTATCATTACTATCTTGGCATTCTTTTTGAAAAGCTTATTCATCAATAAATTCTCAAGTTTCAAATGTGACATACACAAATTAAATAATTTGAACTTATTTAGAAGGAATTTTTAAGTTAATAAAAAAGACTATTACATATGCACTTTGTCATCAAAAAGAGAGATTGTATAAGCTTTCACAATAACTCCTAATTAGTTGTAGAGAAGAAAAGAAATGGGAACTTCATGAAAATTGTTGAGCAAATGTGTTTCAAGGGCATTAGGAATATGAAGGAGTTATAGAATTTTTCATAGAATATGGAGCAATACTTAATCTACTCATGTGCTGGATGCATAGAATGTGATCATTTTTACCATGTATCTCATCGGGGATGCAAAAGTATGATGAAAAATGTTGAGTGTTGATGATTCAAATGATGGAACGATGAAAATTTATATATAAGAAAAATTCAAAAGAGAAATAAAAGATAAATTTCTCCCTTACAACATTTTATGGATGGCTTGTGATGCCTTCAAAAGGTTAAAGCATAGTGGATTCATGAAAGATTATGTAAAGAAATTTAGTTCTTTGATTCTAGATATTCAAAATATATCTAAGAATGATAAGATTTTGAACTTCTTGTATTGGCTAAAACTATGGATACAATTGGAACTTTTTTTTGGTAAAATGTGAAAGACTTATCAAGCATAATCATTATTGTCGATGCACTTGTAGACTAAGAGTCTCTGAAGTTTTAGATGCCCTTCAAAATCCTGAGGAAATGATAAGGAAAAGAAAGGAGAGTAGAAGTGGGACGCCAAGAAGTTTGGTAGGCACGAGAAAAATTAAGGAAATGAAAGCAAAAGTTATCTTCGTTCCAAGGTACAAATAACTCTAATAATCAACAAAGTTGTTCCTTTTGTAACGAACCTCATCGTGCTCAAGTTTGTCCCAAGCGAGAGAAGCTTAAGGCTCTTATGGTTGAGAAAACCAATGGGGAATTTTATCAAGAAGTTGTTGTACTTGTCAATCTTTTGTAAATGCTCGATCCTTTAATTGTTGGTTTAATGAACTATTAAACACAATGAGTAAAGATTTGATAGTTACACACTCTATGTTGATGCACATCTTGATGAAAGCAAATGGACAAGAAATTATGGCCATGGTTGACATGGGTGCGACACATACATTTTTGGATATTATGCTTGTTTAGAAATATAGATTGCAAGTGACAAAGTTATCTAACTTACCAAAAATAATGAATGAAAGGTTCAAGTTGTGGTAGAAATGGCCCATGGTGTACCTTTAACTTTGGAAAGTTGGACATGAAAGATCAACTTGTTGGTGAATCCTTTGGATAGTTTTGATTTGATTCTTTAGTCAACTTTAATAGGAAGTTCAAGATAGCCTTGATGACACACCTTGATGATATGATGGTGATGTAAGAAGACACTCCTTTTCATTCATTGTTGTTATCCTTATGGGAAGAAGATAATTGAAATGTGGAATAAGCTAGAATGTATTTTAACAATTAGATTGTAAAAGGATTGAAATTAAGTGAGTAAAAACACTTTGCTACATTGATTGAGATTAATAATGGTTAAGTCATTATGTACTTGATATAGTTGTAGAAGTTCTCAAAGAATTTGAATATGTCACGCTTCTGATGTTGCTTAAAAAGCTGTCTCCAAAAAGGGAGATTGATCATAAAATCAAGTTGCTACCCAGTGTTGTTCCTCTTGCCTATCTCCTATATTATGTGTCACCATTAGAGTTGACAAAATTACTCAAATAATTGAATAAGTTGTTGGATGCTAGCTTCATTCAGTCATCTAAAGCTCTATTTGGTGACCTAGTGTTATTTCAAAAAAGTATGATGGTTCCATGTGAATGTGCATAGACTATCATGTATCAAAGAAAGTGATAATGAAAAACAAGTGCTAAGCTCCTTTAGTGCAAGATTTGTTGGATCAATTATATAAGGTAATAGGATTCACTAAGCTAGACCTACGATCAAGATATCAGCAAGTCAAAGTTGTGGCTAAAGATGAAGCTAAGATTACTTATGTGGCATAATAAGTATCTTTTGAGCTTTTAGTCATGTCTTTTGGCTTAACAAATGTACATGATATATTCTAAAATTTAATGAATAATATTCTTTATGTGTATCTTAACGAGTTTATTGTGGTATATCTTTACAATATTATTATTTACAATAATTATCTTGAAGAATATTTTGTGCAATTGTAAAAAATGTTGTCTAAATTATGAGAATTTCAACATTATGCAAATATGGAGAAGTGTAAATTTGCTAAGATATCATCTTTCACTATAATTACATAATAAGTTCATTTGACATGAAACAAAAGTTGTTGGACTAATATGGATAACCTCACACAAAATAAATAATTTTTTTAATATTTTTAAATTTTTATCTCTTTAAAATATTGGAATTTTTTCTTTCTTTGATAATTGGCCTTATTTCTTAAAATTTTTCTCTTCAAATTTAATTATATAAATATTACAAATTAAATCACCTCTATTATAACTTTGACAAGTTTACAATTTGGCAAGATTATATGGCCTCAATTTATCTTATTACATCTTTACAATTTGACAAGTTTACAATTTGCCATAATTTATTATTTTGTTTCTAATAATTCACAATAATTCCAAACGAGATCCAACCAAGAAGAAACAAACTTTTTTGACTCATCATGATGTACTTTATTCTATTACATTGTTATTTTAATAATTTTAAATATTTTTTAGGTTTTGACCTAATTTATTAGACAATTTATTCTCACATAATTTCAAGTTTGAGTATTTTATTTTTTATCTCTTTAGTAACTTAGAATATAACTATCTTGAAATATTTATCTCATTTTTTCACATTTTTGCTTCAATTTGGTTATACTATATTGCATCAATTTGTCTTATTTCTTCTTTAATATATATTTATTAATATTAAAAAAATAATTTGTTAGCATTACTGCTTATTTATTATGTTAATTTAATGTAATTCCAAATGATGTCTGGTCTAAATGCTTCACCTACTCGATCTATTTAGAAAATAATTTTTTATATTTAAAAATATTTTATTTTTTGTTGATTTGAAAAACCTTATAAATGAGCTTAATTACTACATGGTTTCATGATCAAGGACATTACATTCATTCTCTTTATTATTTTGGAGAGTAACTTGTACCATTTGTCTCATTTTCTTCAAATATTTTTCCTTAATTTTATTTAGTTATTATGTAACTCTAAATCTTTTCTCATGACATTATTATATAAATTTGATTTGGTTATATTCATTGATTTAATTTAACTTTTTTTAGCTTTATTATATATTTATTTAATATTAGAAGAATACTTCATTATTTTTTGTGATTATTTATGTTGGTAATTTACTATAATTTGAAACAAGGGGATCACAATGAAACAAATGTGGTTGAACTCATCTCCATGAGCTTTAACAATTTAAATATTGTTTTTTATAATTTTAAAAATTATTTTCTAAGTGTTTGGCATGCTCTCAAAAACATTTTGGTTCATACCTAATTTGATGATTCAGGATATTATACTCATTTGTCTTAGTGCCCTGGAATGCAACTTTCACATATAATTTAGCTTATTTCTTTTAATTTTTTAATTGATTTGGATGTATTACTATGTAAAACTTTATTGCTTTGCATGTAATTTTTGCATCGCTTTAATCTAGTTATATTACAAAGTCTAAATTTACCTCACTTATGCTTTGATAAATATTTACTTAATTTTTAAATAATAATCTTTTTGTATACATTCATATTTTAATAATAGTAGAGGACTGTTTTAATATTAAAACATATGCAAATGATAACATGCTATGCTAATTCTTATATCATGATGTCATTACATAATGATAGATTGGAGTTTAGTAAAGCAACTCTCTTATATCATAATTAATTAGTTAACATATCTAATGGTTTTGACATATTGCTTCCATGGACCCTCCTCTTCCTTTATCTTCTCTTCTCATTTTTTTTATATAATTGATATTATATTTTGTCGTGACTACCACATTTTATAAAAAAGTTCTTGCAAAAACTATTTCACGTAATCTTTAAACAAGATTGTATACTTTAACATTTTTAGCTTCATATCATATGATATGATCTCTATATCACATCATATGATCCATGGCATACATAGACCAAATTATCAATTATATGGGAAATCTCTATTAGACCTTCTTCTAAACCCATCATATTTATCTGATCAGCTCATCATACTTGTACGATGTTAACGATCACTTGTCAAAGAAAAGATTTAATAAGGCAATTGTTGTTATGTCTTTCCTAAATCAATTGTACTTGTCTAGTTAATTTAATGCACTAGAACAATGATGAACTAACTGAGCCATTTACACAAAGCCAAAGTGCCATCACTGGTCATGTTTTATGGATTGTACCAAATGATTTGGTTTATTTTTTGGTTGAATCATAACAACTAAAAAAGTAACAAACTCAACCATAAGTCCACCAAAATCACACAAGATTCACTTCCAAAACAACCCAAATAACAAATGTATGATTTATGAAGATGAACTCAATTAGGAACTTACCTTAAGATATGATTACAGTAAACTGAGGTCAAAAATTTTTTTTTTCATTTTGTTTTTTTTCTTTTTCTCTATGTTTTCTTTGAATTCCTATAAGATCTCAAGCCAAATCTATTTTAGTACCCTCCCTAAACTCTCTCTTCATGCTTCATTTATGCACTACTGAACTTTGCCAAAATGCTCGAGACAACATAGCACATCCTATTATTTAATAAGGGGATTATTTTATTATTTAATCTAAATTTCATGTATCTTTATATTTTTTTAATTTTAAACATTTATACAAATTTTAAATAGTTTTTGAAAAATATAAACCGTATACAAATAGATTTCTCAAATTGAAACCTTCATGATAATATACTCAGATTTTGTATTCTATCATTACTATCTTGGCATGCTTTTTAAAAAGCTTTTTCATCAATAAATTCTCAAGTTTCAAATATGACATACACAAACTAAATAATTTAGCTTATTTAGAAGGAATTTTTAAGTTAATAAGAAGGACTATTACTTATGCACTTTGTTATCAAAAAGTGAGATTGTATAAGGTCTGGTAATAACTCCTAATTAGTTGAAAGAAGAAAAGAAAATGAATTAAAGAATCACAATGGGAAAAATCTAATTAAAAGAAACAAGGTAAGTTTTCCCCATGACTTACAATTGATTTTGAAGAGATCTAGTTAAGATCTAAGCTGAAAGTATAAGTATTTTCATGCAAGCTATAAATGTTTCCTTTTTTTCTTGCTATGGAGTCATGTATGTAAGATTTGTAAAGAGAACTAAAGCATATGTGCATGAAATCATAACTGTAGAAGTGAATTTGATGATTTAAAGAAAATACAAGAAATAAACAAAGTCTTCGTTATATATTCAATAGGACCATCAAATAAACCAACAAATGATTGAATGATCTGATGAAAAATATCAAACAATCTAATAATTTTTCAACATTTGTGTCGTGAGTCTTTATTGAATGCTCGATAGACAATCCAATAATCTTTCAATAAGCATTTAATGATCTTATATGCGGATTGAATAGTATGACTTGGACATATGAGGAGTTAACAAAAGACAAATAGTGAAGTTGGAAAAATGTATCATCCATTAGACATACATTGAACAATTAAATGAATTAAATCTAATGATCTGATAAGCTGCAGATGATCCAATCGAACAAGTAGACTTTAATATGATGGATCTATTAGGACTCAAATTATGGAATTAATTGTAATAATATAATATTTTAATAGTATGAGTATTATTTAATAAATTTTTATTATGATTAATCTCATTATCTACAATATAAATTAACTAAGTGCATTTATTTGATGGTGAAATATAGGTTAAAGAGAAAGGAGATACATTATTTTCATTAAAAGTCAAAAAATATATTAAAAAATAATTTTATAAAGTTTATTACTTTTAGTGATTTATTACTAATTTATAAAACAATATAATTTTTTAGAAGGTGGGATACGAGTCCTACAGAGGAAGAACAATATTAAATAAGGAATTTAAAAACAAAAGATTAAAATTATAGAAAAATATTACTTTGAATATTTTTGGGAGAAAAATATTAAAATAAATGATGATCTTAAAAAATAAAAAAAATATAAAAATGATACATTTTTTAGAAAAGAAATTAGTTTTTATGAAAAAATTTATTTAAATATTAAAAAACTTTAGAAAAATTAGAAAAAAGTATGTGTAGTATAGTTTTATGAGTTTTACAATTTGTTAAAAAAAATTAGCTATCATTTGTATCAAAAGATTTAAGAAAACTAGATTTTGTTTAAAATTTTGATTTAAATATATTATTTTCCCAATTCTAAAAATCCAATTTATTCTAAAATTAATCAGTGATCAAATACTCGTGAAATAGCCACTGATGGCTATGAACATGTTAAGAAACTTTAAAGAAATGTTGAATATAGTATAATCTTCGTTTTGTTGAAGTTTAGTGTATTTAAGCCGAGTAAATGGACAACATTGTAGATCTAGAAAATCATAGACACAAAGTGATTTTGATGGCAAATGTTCCAAATTAAAACTTCAAAAGTATGAGATTTTATTATGAAAGTAAGTTTTAAACATTGTAATAAAGAATTGAAAATCATTGTTTTCTATTATGTGAGAATTTAAGCAAACTATGTCGACAAATTTTGTGAAATCCCAAAAATTGGGGCTTTTCCTAATTGGGTAATTTGGCATGTGGAGCCAACGTGGGAAGGAAGGTGACAACATTAAATTTCAAGTTAGGTGACTGTGAATTTTTTTTTTCATATGCATAGTGGTTGATGAAAATATAAATTAGTAGCCTTTAAAATCTAAATTAGATTAAATTATAAATCAATATTTTGGCAACTTTAGCATTTGGATGTAGATGTTAAGTTATATACAATATATTGCCCTGGTATTTAATTTCTTGCATATTTTTTTTTGTGACGTGACATGTTTGGCATGCAAAAATATTCATTTAAGCATTGTCATATAAGATGGGAAAATTTTCATAATAATTTCTAGTTTAACTAAATATTTTAAAAGTATAAAGATATTTATAAGAATAAGTTTAATAAAATCATTAAAAAATGGATGGGATCTCTATGTTGATAATCTATGCATTTTTCATATCAGATGGACTCCAAATGATTTTAGACAAACTTTAATATAAGTTAGTTATTCAACTCTTCATTTTTTTTATTTTTATTTTTTTAAAATTTTTTGATATTTTAAATAATATATTTTTCTAAAACTCTTATTAAAATGAAAATCATATAGTTAAATTAGTAACAATATTTCAAGTATAATCCAAAGTATTTTTAAAAATTTGAACTGGTATTAAAAGTTATGATGTAACATCAACTTAACCTTATATGAGAGGAATCTCGTTAAGAGATCAAAATCCTGGTGATGTATTATTGACATGTCAAAGTATAATATATAGCACTTAATTTCTTTTTAAATTGAAGAAAGAGATTTAAAAAATATTATCTGATTTGAGCTATTATAGAATTTTGATAGGTCTTGATTAACATCAATAATTATAACCTCTTGGATTTATTTCATCTTTTCCTATTTATAGAGCTCAAATTTGAGCTCTAAATCCACTCCCAAGTACTCTAAAATGAACTAGCCATTTGCTAACGGAGACATAGTAGTCACCGTTTGATTTGGATCTTGAAATTGACGTTTCTGAATGAATTTCGATTTTACCGTTCGAGATCAATCCTGGCCATTGGATTTAGCCTTATTCTGGGCCATTTTATCGAACGTAGGCTTCTCCTTCATGTATTAGGATATGCTGTCCAAAAACTATTCCTTTTGACGCTTTTGCTGTAGTGGTTTCTAAGGGTTTTTTGTAAATCTGCTCATGTTTGATTCCCTTGCTTGTCATTGTGTTGTTTAATTGCATCATTTTACCATGATTAACCTAAGCCATCGGATCGCATCTGCCCTTCCGTGTTCTTTGAAGATAGGTTGGGAATTTAGTCCCATGTCATAGAAAATACGTTGCCATTGCGCTCTATAAGGATTCTGGCTCGCTTATCTCCCCAACTGTTTTAGGTTTGCTACCCCTTGCCTCAACCAAGGTTTAATTACTGTCTTGGTTTACTTGAAGTCGCAATGTTCCATTCAGTTTCCTTTCGGGCTGATTTTGGGTTATTCTGTTCAGCTATCCCTACGGCCTTAATGCTTCGCAGTTGGACTTTGCTTGCCTTTTCGGGTCAATCAAAATATTTTTGTTTTATTGTTTTTAATCCCTGAGCCTGAATGGGCAAGCAGTCTAGTCGAGTAGACCCGCCCTATGCTACAGTGAAAAACCTTGAAACAAATGTGGTCTTATAGTGTTTTGTGAGAATTTGTTGTGCCAAAATTTTTAATATAAATGTACCAAAATAATTTTATATTATGATAGTGTTCCAAGTGTGCTAAATGACTATAAAAAAAGTTAACCAAAAATAATTCTTAAATATTTTTAAAAAATCAAATACCAATGTCTATACTTTTTCATCAATGATGCTTGGCCCAAAAATCAAAATTAAGTAATTATTAAACTTATAATATTTTGAAATATTAATACTATTAGTGTGACACATCATCTCAAAATTTGGATATATCAAATTCAAGAAAAATAAAGAGAAATTCAAGTATAAAGTTTCAGTACATGTCTTCAATTTCCTTGATGCTTGCCATGACTCCAAGAGCCTGTAAGACCACAATTTTAGATATTTAAATTTCATGACTTGATTTAATTGAATATTAATAATTTCGCTTAAAGTAAACCCATATGAGATATAAATATTTATGCCTGACTCGTCAAACATAAGGGTGTAACATAATATAGTATAATTTTCATTTTTTTGAAGTTTAGTTTATTTGGGGGGAGTAAATGAACAATTTGATTGATTTAGAAAATCATCAACAAAAAATGATTTTGATGGCAAATTGTCCAAACTAAAACTTCAAAATATGAGATTTTATTGTGAAAGTTAGTTTTAAACATTGCAATAAAGAGTTAAAAAGTATTATTTTCTATTATGTAAGAATTTAAGTAAACTAAGATTAGTTAATATTAGCTATTATCTAATCATATATGTTATGGAAATCTATTTGATGTGAGTCATTAGTAAGTATTCTTTTCTATAATTTTTTTTATTCCTAAGTTCTAAAATTCTAAATAAATAAAATCAAAACATATATCATTTTATAGGATTTCAGTAAAATTTATTGTTATTGTGTCCTCACATATATTTGCCAAAAGCTGTAGAATTACTCACTTAATTATTTTTGGATTACCCTCATGCAAAACATAGACGTTCTTGTAGACAAAGAAATTGAAGTTCTTTGTGCTTAAAGTAAACCCACATGGGGAGTGAATTTTAGCAAATAAAGTTTTGAGATTTTCTTTCAATTTTTAGTTTAAGTTAAAACTTAATCTTTTAAGCAAGAATGAGAAAGTGAAGTAAAATAGTAGACAAAATATTTTTAAGGTGATCCGACTCAAAATCGAGCCTACATCCACCCCCAACCGATGTTGGGAAAAAGCCAGTAAAATTAAGAAAATTACAAGCGAGATTTTCCATGCGGCTCACCTTAAACCTACTTAAGATTTCACCTACGACAAATCCCAAACCTACTTGAGTTTTTTCGAGCTCAACTCAAACCTGCGGGTTTCGCACAATATATGGGACATCCTTACCCGAAAGAAACAAATAAAAAAATTAGCAACAAATTATAAACTTAAAATAATTTAAAGAAGCATATGACACACTCAATACAATAAAAAATTCAAAGAAAAATCGATAAGTGGGAGGGATAGAAACTGAAAAATGGTTAAAGCAAAAACCTCCAATTTCATGTTCCTTCTTACAACTTTAACTTTGTGAATTTGGAAACACCATATGCACTTAAAATTGCTCAAAGTTGTGATTTGAAAGATTTGAGAACTTAACAATTGTAACCATAAGGAGTTCTTCATCCTTCTCTATTTATAGAGCACAATATAAGTTCTAAGTCCACTCCAAATAGCTTTAAAAGAAACTAGCCGTTTGGGTAATGAACACAAAGCAGTCACCATTTGATTTGGAGCTTGAAATGGACGTTTTCGATTGCATCTCGATTTTACTGTTTGAGATCAATCGTGGCCGTTGCATCTATGCGGCTTTGATCGGGGCCATTGGATCAAGCATAGGTTGTCTTGTATATATTTGCATAATTTGTAAAGAAAATAATTGAATTAAAATGTTTACTGCATTGTTTATGCCTCTTGATGCATGCAAATCTGCTCAGGTTTGATTCTCATGTACTTTATGTATTTTACCTTGATTAATTTCAGTCGTCAGATCTCACTTGCCTATGCACCATCATTAACAATCAAATTAGGACTTTAGTCCCACATTGCCTGACTAATTTTACCATTGCACTACATAATGAATTCAGTTTCGTATGGCTCTCGAGCCATTTGGGGTTGGCCCTCCTCTCCCTTGCTCAAGACACTTGGTCCTGGTTGACTTGATCTTACACTGCTCTACTCAGCTTTCCCTATGGATTGATTTTGCCATGTTTCGTTCAGTGTGCCCAGCGACCTTCTTCCGTCCCTTCGGGTTACGCACGCCCGTTCTGTGTCAATCTAACAATTTTTTGTTTTATTATATATTTTTAAATTTCCCTAAACACCTAGACGGGCAAGTGGTCGGGTCGGGTCGACCAACCCAATGCTATAGTGAAAAATCCTGAGGCGAAAAGTTTTTTATAGTGTATTTTGAGAATTTTTTTGCCAAAATTTTTAAGATAAGTGTACCAAAATAGCTTTATATTATGATAGTGTTACAAGTTTCCTAAATGACTATGAAAAGAAATTCATGAAAAGTAATTCCTAAATAATTTTAAAAAATCAAATACCAATATCTATACTTTTTATCAATAATGCTTGGCCCAAAACTCAAAACTCAACAATTATTTAATTTATAACATCTTCAAATACTAATACTACTAGTGTGCCACATCATCCCAAAATTGGGACATATAAAATTCAAGAAAAAAAAAGAGAATCTCAAGTATAAAAATTTTAGTGCACGTCTTCAATTTCCTTGAAGCTTGCCATGACTGCAAGAGCATTTAAGACCACTCTTTTAGACATTTAAAGTTCATGGCTTGACTTAATTAAATATTAATAATTTAACTTAAAGCAAGCCCACATGAGATATAAACATTTATGCTTAACTCATCAGACACAACGGTGTAACAGAAATACTAGAGAACATTGATACCAAAAAAGGTATTCTGCATAGTAGAAAAATCGTCATTATATGACATATTATTTATTGTAGCATAAACATTACGCTTAAATTATGCTAAAGTGTAGTGTAACTTTTCATTATATCACTAAGAGAATAATGGAAAAAGAGCAATGATGAATGGACCATCAGTATGATTGAGAAGTAGGGTCGATGAAATTTGCCATGATGTCACAATTCATCTTGATTCAAATATTAATATGATGTTTTTTTACATATTTATTATCCTATATATTAATTTATTAAAATTTTACTCCAAAATAATAAGACAATCCTAATATCATATTAAAAAATAACATTAAGTTAAAGATAAAATTTGTCTAGACTAATTACAAAATTTTAAATATTGTTGCTATTTTTCTCGATCTCTAATTGTTAAAAAATATATAAAAATTTATCTAATTATTAATTTATTTATATAAAACTCTTTTTTAAAAGTCTTTTTTCAAAGCTTTATGTTGTGATCTCTCATTTTCAAATATAAGCTAAAAAAATTAATGAAATCATTTTTTTCATTTTGTTGGGTTTTTAAATGTTATTTCTATTTGTTTTCTTTTTTTTCCTGAATAATATTTATTTGCATGAAAATACATATAGCTGCTTCGTTCGTCATGTAATTAATAACAAGGCATGTTTGGGTCATTTTCGAAATCTCTGGCATGCTCATTTAAATAAATTACAAATCCCGAAGCTTACCCGTTTGCTCGTGTACAGAAAGGAAGAGCAAGAGTATCATTGTTCTCTAGACCAAACAATTCCTCGGAAAGATAAAGAAAGGTTTTTTTCTTCTTCTTTGAAATGTAATTTTTTTGTCCAATGCTTTCTGTCTTTTGTTCCTCATCCAACCACAACACCTTATCAGGGTTCCACTTTAGCCCTATCCCTACGTAGCTCCATTGGATCATTTTTCTCTTATTGACGATGCACACGAGAAACCAGAACAAACCCCCACTGACTGCTGGCAATAATGTTTCTCGAAGCCGCTCAAATGTAAGGTTTACTTCTCGCGACATTCATATTCAATCCATTCTATGGCTAGTGTTCTCCTTGGCTTTGAATTCTTACGTGTAGATTGATTTGTAGAAGTGCGAGAACTTGGACGAATAGTAGTTAAATAGGCGGCAGAAGATTGGAGGTAGGAATAAGATAGGAAAGGCAAACTCTGGGCATTGTCGCATGCCTCTATCGAGTAAGAATACAATATTTGGGGATAATGAAGGTGTTCCTGATACTACAAGCTCTAATGGAGATTGTGATGGTGCCGAGGCTGTGCTTAACTCAAGGGAGGATGTTGCAGTGTTACTGTCTGAGAAATCAAAGCTCATAAGCAAAGCAGATGTCCAGGAAACTAGGATTCCTAATCTTTATGTTACAATAACAATCTCTCTCTTTTTTTCTCTTGAGTAATTGTGTTTATTCTAATTTTTATAGTTTTATTTTCATAGGGAAGGATGAATGATATGAGAAACTACGTCAAGAGGCTAAAGTCCTGCATTAGTTGGTACATTGATCTGGAAGATTGTTATCTTGCTATACGAGATGAGCCCAATAGTTTGTTGGAGTCAGAAAAGAGAAAGAATTCTGAAATTGGTAAATGTTTTCAATTTACATTTTCGCTTGATGATGAATTTTTTTTACTATTAAACTTTGGAAATTTCAATTTTCTTTCAAAATCCCAAATGAATTCCAAAATAGAAGAGTTTACTTCGCTAATTTGAGGAATACCAAACAATGAAGGTATCCTTAGAGAAGAATCTTAAGAGGGAGGAGTCCAACAAATTGGTACCTTCTAAAAATTAAATATATTTCTTTATTGACTTATATATAACGACAATGCTCATGTAACATATTAGTTGCCATTAAAGCTCAGGAGAAAGAAGCTGAAGCAAGGGCTGCTTCTAAAAATTTATGTTATGATTTCATAGAAGAACTTGAGAAAGCTACATAAGAAATAAATCATCATAATAGTCAGGTAGAGCAACATGCATTGTTGAACTTAATTCAAAAAATATATCTATATATATTTTTTTGGATATATTTTGTATTTTGTTACTACATAGATAAAAATGATTCAAGGGACAAACAAACTACTACAAGAGTACAACAATAGCTTGAAACAGTATAACCTTTAGCTATAGGTTGATGATCAAGAATGGTGATACTATATCAATGTTGCAGAAGGAGAAAAATGCATTGGTGGAGATTATTACTAGATTAGCCGATCATGCTACCTTGCTTAGGAATCAACTTGAGAATAAGAGGGTGAGATTATAAATTTAAATTGAGTTTACTATCATATAAATGCACTCCACTAAATTAAAAAACAAAACCTTTTCTTCATGTTATTTTGTCTCAATTATTTTCATTCTAACTCTGTCGTTTTGTTAAACATTTTTTATGCTACCACTCTTAATTTATATACTAAGAAATAGAGTTTAGTGGCCGTGCTATAATAGCTTAAATCAATCTGTGAATTGCTTAATTTGTCATCTAACAAATTCCTTTTAATCAGCAGCCTTTTTCTAGTCTAGTAATTTGCCATAGAACATGGTTGAAATTTTTGTAGTAACAATGATGTTGAAAGCTAGCTTGTTTTTGAAGAGTTGAGACATGCACAAGAGGAAGTTGAATTGTACTTTTTTTCATTTTTTTAAAAAATTTGCAAAGATAAAAATAGCCTTATTTTAAAATACTATTTTTTAAAAAAGGTGTGCACTTCTAGGATAATTAACAAAAAATAAGGATGAAGTAATGAATAGAAATTTTTAAGTGATTTGGACAATTATTGTTTATATTTACACATTATCATAAAAGATCAAACTTACTCTATTGTAGTTTTTTGTAAAAGTAGGTAGGAAAAATTCATAACAACCCATAGAAGAGTTATATACTATAGATCCTTATGCGACTCAAAGGTTGTACAATAGATCAAAAGATCCCATACATGATGCAAAAGTAGTCATAATAGAAGAATGAATGCAATAAATATAGAATATATAATAGAAACTTTATATTTATAATAGAGTAAAAACCTTAGCAACAACTTGGCATTTTGAATCAAAGATCAATATTGCAAAAGATCTTCTCCAAAAACCTTAATGACAATGAGTTTTTTCTTGTAATACACTTGATGTTGGATGCAAATGCCATTTTTTTGCATATTTTGTTTGCTTGCAAGTTATGTTTTTCCATTTCAAACAAACTTTGACAACCTTTGAAGTTGTGAGTGACATTACTTAAGAGCTTATTGTGATCTCTATAGTAGTCACAATGCCTTAGAAGTACTATGAGTTAGCAACAATAACAACAAGGTGAGTGGTAAGAAGATTTAGATATTTCTCTAACAAGGTACCTTTTGATATCATTGGTTTTTTTAATCATTGATTTTTTCTTAGATTTGCTCTTTTCCTCTTGCAAATGGAACCATGATCCCTATGACTTGGGGCTTCTAGGTGCTTGCTCCTCTGATGTGAGTGCTTGGGCATAAGGCTTGTTGGGATGTTGACATGCTACTTCTTTTTCTTGTTAGTTGCCCAATGTTAAATTGCAAAGAAACATGAGTTATTATTAACAATTCTTAGCCATGCCACTTGTTAATGCTTCCAAAGTAGCACTTGTTCTAGAAACTTTGTTAATAAATTATGGTTTGTGACTTTCAACAATTGTGACTCTAATAATAGTGTTGTCATTATCATTAGAATCAATTATCAATGATCTGCTTGTGAGGTTTTCTCATCCTAAACCCTCGTCAAGATGGTTTTTTCAGAATGATAATAACAGAAGTGGAAGTGTAATAATGGTGAGCAAAGAAAGTATGAGAAAGAGAAGGATAAGATGGTTTTTACCACAAGGAGATTGAATCCCCCAAGAAGGTTTCCTTCAAAGGGTTTTGAATTTACAAAGTTCTGATTCTCAAAACTCGCTCTGTTTCTCCAATTTTGACTTTCTATGAGTTTTGATGTTTCAGATTTTTTTCAATTATTTCATTCATTATTTCTACCTTTTTATACAGTGGTGGGGATACAATTTTTTAATATAAAACCAAAAAAATGTAATTTTGATCGAAAATTAAAAATTTCTCAAATTTTACAAATTTTGCAACTATCAATGTTTGTCATTGCCAGTGTGCATCCTGAAGTGCACAAATTTGTGACCAAACCAAGGGACTGTCCATGCATGTTGGTAGCTTGTGCTTGTAGAACACGAATACGCTTAACTGTTGATAAGGTGCACGTGTGGCATTGAAAAGAAATGAACTATTGAAAATAAATGGGACATTTTGTAAAATTAATAAGGTCACCAATTGTCCATATAGTTATGGGGTTGGGTACTAAAAAAGAAATGATATAAATAAGACAATTAAAAACAATAACGATCACTTGTCTGTGTGGCTAGGTGATGCAAAAAATTAATTATAAAAAAATATTGTTAAAAATTCTATCCAAGTGACTAAAAAGAGTATTGTTGAAACGATAAAAGTAGGTAGTGCAATAAAAGGATAAGATTCAAAATCGATGTTATATAATTAAGCATTTAAATTAAGCAATATTTATTTATGTTATCCATTAGCAAATTATTAAAAGAATAAATGCAAAAGCAATGTTATGGATAATTGAGCAAGAGAAATATTAACAAAAGAGAAATTGAATGTGAAACCATTCTTTGGTGTTTGAAAATTTGTGACACTAACTCTTGTAAATCTCATCTATTAGAACCATTATTGTAGCTATCAAGAGTATTTTTAGCTTACCAAATCGAGCTATTTTGTGGTTATAAGATGAAGGTATTTAGGTAATTTTCTAATTGATTTGGAAGCAAAAATTAGGTTGAGGGTGGTGGAGATTGATTTTAGTCAAGATTAACTAAAACCTTGAGTTGAACAAAAATAATAATTCAACTGAGTGTTGGACTGAAATAAGTTTTAAACTATTTGAAATTCTTTTTAGGCCCCAAACCAATAAACATGGATGCATATCACTCAATTTCCTTTTTTCCATAGGCCATGTATGTGTCTCCATTTGCAAGGATATGTTTCTCCATGCCAATGTGTTTGTTAATATTTTGATATTTTCATAAAAGCTGCATCCTTGGGCAACAAAACACTTAAAATTTTACTGGCAATCTGGCATTTGAACCCTAGATAGTTGTCTTAAAGAAAAAGTTCTTTTTTCTTTGCACCTTTTTTCCTTCAAATCTTAGAGCCTTTGATAGCCATTCCATTGGAAAATTTTACAAGAAACATGTCCAAAATGTATATTCTTACCTGATATTTATACCACAAATATTACACTTTTACTGATCTTTAATGTTTTGCAGGAACTAAAAGGAAACATTCGAGTTTTTTGTCGAGTGTGACTTTTTTGGTCAGACGTTGATGCCAGGGGAGCGGATGGTCAAGTTATTTCATATCCAACAACCATTCAGTCTCTTGGGAGAGGCACTGATTTGATGTACAGTGTTAAGGAATGTTTTTCTAATTTATTACATGCAAGCTTTCATCTATTTTATAATGTCTTATGGAAACTATAATCTATAAGGATGAGCCATCTATAGCTAATGCTTCTTCTTTTGCTTTATTTATAAACAACTCAAAAGTATTGTTTCACTTTTGACAAAGTTTTTTCTCATAAGTCATCTTATGAGGATGTGTTTTTGGAAATCTCACAGCTAGTGGAAAGTGCACTTGATTGATATAAGGTGGTATATTTTAGGCATTAAATCCATTATGTAATATGTTTTATTTCAGTTTTATTTTATAAATTATCTTATCCATGTTTTTAATGTTTTCATCATTTAGCAGTAACTAAATTAAATTTAGATATTTTCTTATGTGCTTCTTATGGGTATGCAATCTAAATAAGATTTTATTAAACCTTATGTTCATGGATGCATAAATATTAATGGATGGTACATATATTATCCCAAAATAAGGAGCAAGAGGCATTTGTTTAGATATTTTTATTTAAGTTATTTGCATAGCATGCAAGAGAAAAACCATGATCACTTATTTAATCCTATTTTTGTAAGTGTTATGATGGCTATTTACCATTTATGTTGTATGAATATTCAAAGTTATCATGTTAGGTTAAAATTTGTTGGATCATCATATGCTTGATGATTAACATGAGGCATGTCTTTTTAAAATTGGACTTGCCTTCCACGACAAACCTTTTCATTAGAACAAGGTTAAAAGGTGTAGGATTTCTAGAAATCAAGTGTTAGAGAAGCAACTCTCAAGGTGTTGGGTCACACGGATCACTCTCAATGTCCAGATTGATTAGGATTCATGAAGCATGACTGGTATTATCATTGTTCAAGTTGAACAGGTTAAAACTTAGTTTAAGGAAGGACAAAATATTAATGAACTTTGCAAATTTATCATGTGCAAAGGGTCTTGTTCTTTGGTTATAATTAACTTGCCACTCCATTATGGTTTAGTTTATGTACCATTTGGGTGTGATGAACAATTTTGCTAAATATAATTATTTCTCTTTAAGGGAATTTCTCCTTGCTTATCCCTCTCTATTCTTATCTAAGTCTTATATTTGAACTTAAAGGAGCTTTCTTTTTGTAATAACTCTAAATTACCTTCTTGTGATTCTTTAGGTAAAGGGAAGTAAATCGTTTCCTCTTCTTGGAATTTGTAATTAGTTTCAACAATTTTCTAACATTGCATGTTGGAATTAGTGAGTAGATAGAATATGAGAACTACAGATCAAAAAGTTGTGCTTGTTGATGATCTTATTTTTAATGTTTCGATGATGTTAGTGATCACTAATTCTATCTGTCACCTTTAAAGAATGATCCTCCTTTTGAGCCATTCATTCACATCGTTTAGTAAGATTTGGAAATATTTTTGTTGAAGGCCATTTCTATCCATTTGAAATTCTTGTTCCACTAAAGTCTATGATTCCAGCTCAAGTTTCAATTGTCTTAAATGAGCTTGTTCATTTTCTTATGATGAAATATCCTTTTTCAACTCATTCATCTCCCTTTATTTCTCTGCTAGTTAATTATTTCTGCAAGTGGGATATGTTTTGTGCCACCTTTTAATTTCCTTTTTACCATTGTTGTCCTTGGATGTGTTCATTTAGCAATGAGTGTGGCATGGTGTATGATGCGTCTTTGCTATTCCTCTTACGTTGGCATTGTAATTGCCCCTCTTCTATTGGGGATTTTTTTATTTTCCCTTCTAAATTTCAAATTCCTACTTTCTGTTATGACAAATCAGACCCATAAATTTTTCTATGTGAATTCGAGACACTTACATCTTTTTTTCTTGCTTTTTGGTGCAATTAAGCAAACAATTATCTCCATCTTGCTTCATGGATGCAGCATCAAAGTGTCTTTAGAAGGTATCTCATTATTCGAAATTTCAAGTTTTTAAAAAGGATCTTTCCTTCTTCCTTTGCTAGTTATGTCAAGCCAGAAAATTTTGGTTGAATGTTTGCCAGATCTTAGTCAAAATTAAAATGGAAGCCCCAAATTTTACCTCCAATGTTTCCAAGAAAGCCTAAGTGAGGCGGAGCTAGAAGAAACCCAGGCGACTCAAGAATCCTTAGTATTTTTTCTTTTGGCCAATTAATTTGAGAAGCCAAGGCTTTGTTTGCCATCTCATATCTTGCTGAAAAACTTTTGTGACTCTTAGTTATTGAAGAAGACTTATCTATTTGCAACACATTTGGAAGCAAGTGAAGCCTTAAGGAAATTACCTATGAGCTCACCTTAACAATGAAGAAATCTAAATATTTTCATTATGGAGTAATTGATAACATAATTATCATCCATCTTAGACCATTAGTTACCTCTTCAAGAGTTTGAGAATACTCCATTGAATGTATCTCTCAAGTAAATTCTTATTGCCATATTACCTTAGGTTATCATCCATGAAGTCTTTGATTACAAAAATTGTTTAAGAAGGTTAGCTGCAATAATATTATGGTAAGAAGGGAGAAAGAGAGACATAAAGTAGATCTCTTAGGTCCTTATTGGATGGTTAATTTGCTTTATTTAAGAGGAAGCAAGGCTTGACAATGGGTTTGTAGAGAGAGGATGATGAAAGTGAGGGTTTTGAGAGTGAAAGGGAGGAAAGAAGAGAAGAGGTTGTGATTTAATTTTAGGTGAGGCAAACTTGAGAAAGGGAAAGCATGTGATAATTTTGGAGGTTTTGGAGTGGGGTATTTGGAAAAAGTTTAAGTAAGGATGAAAGGGAGAGGGTTTTGAGGTTTAAGATGGTTTTTAGGTTTATTGAGTTTGCTTAGACTAAATAGGAAAATAAAAAGAGAGGAAGAAGGAGGTCATTAAGAGTTTCAAAATGTTGGATTGATAGTCAAGTCTAGTCAAGCATAAGCCCTCAAGCTATGCAAGAGATATCACCAAAAACAATTATATAAAACTTTCATTTATGTTATATTTTTTTACACAAGAGTTCTTGAAAAAGAATAAAAATGGAAAGAAATGTTCATGGAAATAAAAATCTTAATAAAACTCTTCTTAATTTTCAACAACTTTTTTTAGGAAAGAAAGCATGAAGAAATAAAGAGAGAACACAAAGAAATAAAAAAAGATAATGCTATTCTAAGCCTTGGCGCTTTTTATGAAATTCGTTTAAAGGAATTCATTCAAAAGGGAGCTTAAATAGCCAAAGCAAGTATCAAAGAGATTGAAAATCCATGAAAAGCTCCCAACCATGTCTCCTGTTGTCTTAATCTATGGAAAGGTGTCCAATGTGGTGACAAGTGAAGGAACCAAGAAAATTTGAATTGGACTATGATGTACTATAATAAACTATGATAAATCACTCATAAATAATGAAGAGCTATCATTTGAAATGAACAAAGTTATGTGTCATCATCTACAAAGGTTGTGAAGCAAGGTTTGATCTAAGTAGCTTTGTGACTGGTTTATGCTTTATGTAGTTTCTATGGATTAAAGGGGGTTCAAATCCACTTTTAGTGTTGCATCACCTTGAAGGAAAACCATTGAAGACCTATCGAGACTTTTCCTCTCTCTTTAGGGTCATGGAGACAAGTTTAAGCACATGTTAGTATTCTTTTGGTGATCTTTGGAGGGAATCAAGCATGCCCTTATAAATTAATTCTAAAATCTTTTAAGGCAAAAACTTTGTATAATGTAATAATGACAATATTTTATTTGCTTCCAATCTATTTTGAGCCAAAGCATCTTTGTTATTTAGAATTTCTTTAAACCACCATCATGTTCACATGACTTATTGCAAACATTTATATGTGTTTGGTATTCTGGATATTTTAGTTTTGTTGATTCTTTTTTTTGGAATTCCTTCAATAAGATGGGAATTTGTTTAAGTCGTGTTCTCCCCTATGTTGGTTCTCCAATAAGCTTCTGGGGAGAATAAACTAAGCTTAAAGTTAGCTTTCTTTTTTCGCATCTATGAATGAAATATAGGTAGTCATTTAGATGGAAAAGTTTATGAACATGACAATATCATTATTTCTAATTTTTGATTTACCTACAATAAATAAATTTCACATTATGGCTTCAACACCTTCTGCCTATAAATTTTACAACCTAGTTTTGTTATATCGGGACATTGTTTGATTTGATCATCGATTGAGACCAATGAAGGTTTTAATCTCATAAATTTTTTAGACATTTTATGGTTAAATTATCCAATAAATCTCCAAATCATTTTGTTTATAGTCAATGTGGGATTATTTATTTTGATACTGTTCAAACAAAAATCCTACAAAAAATTACTCTATGTTAAGTAATTTCAATCTTGGTCATCTTTTGTCAGGTACTCCTCATATTCTTTGATGCCTTGTGTTCAAATAAAGTCTTACACCATTAGGTTTTGAAAGTTTAAGGAGAGCCGCTTTAGTTGAAGAGTTGGTACCTGAGTACAATGATGGGAAGTCATGGCATTTTGTCAATTTATTGGACGTCTTGGTTTTTCTTCATAGATTGTTTTTTTCTTTTCTTGTTGATCTTTTAGATCCTTCCAAAGAATACATATATTTGTTCACTTGAATGGAGAGCAAAGGGTTTTTATTTATAGCAAAGGGAGACCATTCTCTCACACCTTTCTCAGCACATTGATATTTTTGCTTGGTCTTGTTTTGATATGGTTGGTGTTACTTGAGTTATGTTTCACCAACATCTTAATGTTAACTTTGAATTCTTAAGAATATGATAGAAGAAGACACACTTAGCTAAGAAAAATAGGCCCTAGCGAAAGAGAACTAGCTTATATTCTTAAGGTTTGATTCATTATTGTTGTGTAATACCTCAAGTGGTTGGAAAAGTTTTTGCTTGTCAACAAAAGTAATGACAATGACACATTTGTGTTGACTCTTTTTTTTATCTTATTTGGCTTGACCAAAATTTTCTATTTTGTAAAGAATTTATGATTCAATGAGCTTGATTGCGTTATGTTGCTAAAAGGCCATGTCATTTTTTTAAAAACTGAAAGGGCAACATATCAATACATGGTTAATATAGTTTTTAGCCATCAATGAGGAATGAATCTTGATTCATATGTTGAGGAGTTTTTAGTCAAAAGCAATCATTCTTCACCTATTTTTAGGATCTTAAAGAGAACTTTCAAGAATTATGAAAATTTGGGTTGCATGCCAATCCACTCGAGTGAAATTTTGGCATCTTATCAAGCACGTTTAAAGAAAGGAAGTGAAGCTAACCCTGATGGTGTTTGAGACTTTTCGAAAATGCATTCACCAAAGACATTTTCAGACCTATCTAAGTTAGTTGGTCATATTGCTACGTTGTATAGAATCATATCTTTCTATGAAGTCAAGGTGACAATGTGATGGAATTAAGAAGCTCGTCTGTTTTGTCTTTCATGTTCTTAAAAATTTGGAATAATGTTATCCAACCTCTCAAGCTATTTGACATTATTAAATCCATTTATTTTGTGGATTATTGAAGTAGTTCTATTGGTTATAACTTAGCCATGAGTTTTTTTAACAAGAATTATGCTGGCCAAGCAAAAGAATGTTGCGAAATATGTTGAGATTTTAAATTAGATTTTAATCCATATACATGTTCTATGAAGTTTTAAAGTTCATTGAGGTGCTTCTTGGACACATGATTATCATAGTAGTAAAACATTTTCTATCTTCACTTTAGAGTAATCTTATCTACTCCAAAATAAGTGATCTATGAGTCTACCTATTTTTTGATAATTTATAGAATATACTAAATAGATAAATTAGATTACATAATAAATATTTGAAGCGTTTATTTTTATGAAAGTAAGATACTATTTTTATTGTCATGGAATTCAAAAATACGTTGTAATGGTAATGGGTTTTCTAATGACTTAATTGTCCATAAATATATTCTTGGCATTTAGCATATTGAGTTGAGAGGAGGGAGGAGAGAGAGAGAGAGAAATAAGAATATTTAATTATCTATATTTGATTTCTCTATTATGGTCATTTTTTCTTTGTTTATATCTTCATTATTTCTAAGATCAAATCATGAACTTGGAAGAGCTTCCTTTCTGTAGTACCCCATTGCACCTAGTAATTCTTCAACTCAAATTCTCTTATGTTTCTTAAAATCTATAGTTAGCCTCAATACTTTACATTAAGGATGCTAGTATAGATGATCAAGACAGTGATTTTTAAAATTGTTTGATTATAAGTGCTTAAAATTCTTGTTTTAGATGCATATGCAGAAATTCGTTTTGTCCTTGAAACAGGCAATTAAAAAAAGCTTGTCTTCACTAAGCGATGTTATAGTTGTAATTGTCAAGAAGGAGGATCATGTTCCTTATAGAAACTCAAAATTGACGTAATTTCTATTGGTACATGGCCATTGCATTTCTGAGATGTTTAGTATATCGTAGTTTGTACAATTTCATTACATTAGTTTTAAAAACGTACTGAAAAAAGATTTTTGTTTACTAAAAAAATAAATTTTGAACTTTTACCATCTTCATTCTCAACATACTATATAATCTCTTGGTGTTTAAAGCCTTGTCTTGGGGGTGATTCAAAAACATTGATGTTTGTTAACATCTCTCCGGAGGTTTCATCAGCCAGTGAATTGGTAGTTCGCTCCGATTTGCTGCTCGTGCCAATGCCTGTGAGATTGGGGTTCCTCGCCGTCAAACCCAGATGTGACCACTGGATTCCAGTTAAAATAATGGTTGAGTGATTAAAGTACATTTGTCCATGAGGGTTTCTAAAACAGCAACTGAAGCAATGCATTTTTTGTTGGCTCAAGCCATTAAAACAATTTGGTAGAGTGATTAAAGTACATTTGTCCATGAGAGTTTCTAAAACATCTACTGAGAGCATTTTTTGTTGCCCCAAGCCATTTAAATAATTTGGTTTAGTTAGGAAAGTACATTTGTCCACAAGGGTTTTCAAAACAGCAACTGAAGCAATGCATTTTTTGTTGGCCTAAGCCATTAAAACAATTTGGTTGAGTGATTAAAGTACATTTGTTCACAAGGGTTTCAGAATCAACATCTGAAGCAATGTAGTTTTTGTTGGCCCATGCCATTAAAACAATTTGGTTGAGTGATAAAAGTACATTTGTCCACAAGGGTTTCTAAAATAGAAATTGGGTGCATTTTTTGTTGCCCCAAGCCATTAAAACAATTTGGTTGAGTGAGTAAAGTACATTTGTCCACATGGGTCTCTAAAACAACAACTAAAGCAATGCATTTTTTGTTGGTTGAAGCCATTAAAACAATTTCATTGAGTGATTAAAGTACATTTGTCCACGAGGGTTTCTAAAACAACAACTGAAGCATTCCTTTTTTTGTTGGCCCAAGCCATTAAAATAATTTGGTTCAATGATTAAAGTACATTTCTCGCTGAGGGTTTCTAAAACCGCAACTAAAGCAATGCATTTTTTGTTGCCCCAAGCCATTAAAAAAATTTGGTGTTGGCAGAATGTATTTTGCAGATGACGGATTTGATCATTGCTTCCTCTTCGTATTCCATAATAATCATTTCAGACGTAATAATTTGTTCGGCATCTGATTGATCTACTTCTTTGTGATCTTCGTGTATGGTATTGGGTGATGAACTATCTTCCTTTTCATCACCTATTGTTTTGAAACTAAGCATTCATCTTCCTTTACTAAATAGCTGTTGAAGTTGCGCATAGTATTATATTTTATGCCTTTGATATTTTTCTGTACCCTTGGTAAAGAGAAACCATTGTCAATCTAAGTTGTACCGATATAAATTATATGCTATTAAAATATATGACCTAGTGAGGTTGTTTTAATTTTTAAAGCGCTTCTATTAATTAAGTGGCAGAGTTGTAATTATATAATGTCCTTTATGCACTAAAATTGAAAGAATTGGCATGTTTTCGCTTGTATTGCCAATATATTTTACTATATGTTGCTAAAATTTCTGTATTATCCCTAGTATCAACAAAAAAATGAAGCTTTGAACTCAAATCGGGAACAAAATTTCGTGTTATAATCTTATTATGATCAATCTTAGCTTCGGTATATGCACATGTACGAGGATGCATACATTGGCATATGCATACTAGTATTTTTGAGATGGTACTTTACAGTGATACATTCTGTAATATATATTTTTTTTATTTACAGTACTTGTATGGATCAAAATATCAGCTATCAGTTTACCGTAGTTCAAGAACTTAACTTTAAATGAAAAAGGCAGCATGAGTCCCATTATTCTCACAAAACATGCTCTTAGTGTGATAGTTTTTATTCATAAAAAACCTTCAATTTTCTTGATTGAGAAAGTGGCCAAATTGGAAAACCATTGTCATGATTTAACTCAGTTTCGTATAAACTTTGATGCCTTAAAAAATAAATACGTTCCTAAACAAGGATTACAGCCTCCAGTGACAAGCAAGCATTACATTGACTTCAAATTAGTCATACTAAAAAAATATAGGAGAGTTAAAATATACTTTTGAATAACAAGTTTTGGACCAATGGGTATATTTATGATGGTATGCATTGGCTAATTGACATAAAAAGGAATTTTTAGGAATATAAAGTGGCTGTATATGCCATACACAAGTATCATTAAATAGAGATCAAATGATCAACTATGCTAACAAATTAATTCAACTAATTTTTGGGGCCAATGTTTCCAATAAAACAAAGAGAATTACTAAAATAACCTAAAATAATTCAACTTGATCTTAGAAAACAAAGAAATCAAGTAACAAAACACAAAATATATGCAAAATAAGTATATCATTTATCTACATTGCCTAAAAGCCAATGATTCTTAATACATCTATTTCGATGTGACCAATTAAGTAAGAAATATTATAAGGTATGCTTTCATCTTTTTCTATTAATAAGTTTACAAAATAATGATTTAGCCTTGTTATTCAAAAGAAACGAGGAGAATGTTTCAACCATTCATATTTTTTAAGAGAATTTGAGGAATTTTCCCCTATTTGAACTTGAACCTCCAATTCATACGAGACTCATTAGCACATAAACTACATACCTGGCAATTTTTATTCGAAACACAATCTAGATATAGATATGGAGTGGAAAGGGCAAAAGAGCATATTTGATTGAAATTCATCCTAAGAGGAGCTCATTTGTCACATCAAAAGCATAACGTTCACTAATTTGTGAGTGTATGTAGTGCAACTATATTCATAAATTGTTGTGTTTGATATTTTAGAAGAAATTTCTCTTTGAAAAATATTGATCATGAAATGAATTCTATACTAACAATTGTCTTGAGATGTACATGGCTAAAAAAGGTAAAATCTTTTAGATTATCATTTAGTGGTTGGGCATTTTTGTATTTAATAAAGATCATACTTCAAAGATTAAATTAAAATAATTTAGAGATAGAAATATTTAAGGATGTCAAAAAAGATGTTAAAGATTCAAATGAAAAATGTAGAAAACAAAAGTGATAACAAATTAAACATATAAATCTATCAGTAATATATTGGATAATTTCTTAAGCTAAACAAACCTTAAATTATTGATCCATTTATTAATTAGATGAAAAAGGTAGCATTTTAAAAATTTTTAAATGTGAAGACTGAGATGCATATAGAGGGGTTGGTCCATTTATTCTTTAGATGAAGAAGATAGTGTTTAAAAATTTTTGGAATGTGAAGGCAGAGATGGATATAGTGGGGTAGCCTTTGTTAGTGATGGCATGGTTATGGATGCAATTTTTATGGTCTACAAAAGGTGAAATAATTGTAAAAATTTGAGGATAACAAATGAATGATAGAATGGGAAAAAGCTTGAAACTTTGTAGCATGGACAAATGCTTGATTGACAACATTTGAGAGATGTTGGCTCAACACTGGTTGGCCCTTATTGAATATTAAACAATTTAATAAGTTTGAAGAGTGCTGTTAAGTGTTGTTGAAAAGCTATGTTTAATGATTTGTTGTTTAGAAATACTTATTTTGAATTTGCCCAAAACAACTTTGCTTATTAATTTCAAAAATAAAAAACATTGACTTACTTTGTGAGAATAAAAGATCTTTCTGAACTATTAAAATAATAAAATGAAAATAGATAGTGATATTCCCCCTAATTTATAAATAAATATAATTAGTTAAGTTATTTAACTTGACCTAAAATAAGTATTTTTGTGATTAAAAGTACAAAATTTAAGCAATCAAACCAACCCTCGATCTTATACTATCATGTGGAATATTATTGTTTATAAACTCATTAGTTATGGATGGATAATACATGAAAACATGAGTCCATATTACCTAGAAATTTTTTTTATGACTTTATGCATATAATTAAAATAAATATAACAATATTGTAATATTCATGTATTGATTGATTATCCTCAACTTTATCAAATTATTATATGAACATATTTACATAAATATTTGTTTATATTTTTTTGAAAAATTAAATCATCACGATTTGATTCCAATTCTATACACTGTACAGATAAATAACTTCCATTTGATTTTTGCAAAAACTATAACAATAATTTTTTCACTATTTTTAGAAACCAAATTTCATTCTATCATATCTATTATAATATGTGGTAGTTAAGAAGATTTTTCCTCAACTAAAAATCCCTATTCGAAAGAGAACTAGAAATTATAAGATTAAGGCACAACATGCAAAAGTACTATGCGTGAACTTATAATTGATTTTTAAGAAGAATTATTCAATATTTCAAAACAATCATCACAGGAAAGCATAAGATAGCATAGTGTAACAAAATTCTCCCATACTAATTTGCTTCAATCGAAGAAAGAATTCCTTTACAACTTCCCTAACATGAACATAAATAAGCAATGCAACTAAATGTTATGACATGAAACTTGATAAGAATACAAATACATTATAGAAGCTAAATTGGCACCAAACATTAAATGTTGCGAGGAAAAAAGTCAAGTTAACAGATACCTTTTCATGGTCTACTGGTTGACCAGGGCAATGAATTTGCAGGGGAGACCCCTTATTTGTAGTGAAGGGATGGGCCTCTCTTAACTATTTTTTAGTTTAGTAACTCCCTCTATTTTCTTATACTTAATCTCAAAAAACAAACTATATATTATGTAGATGGCAAATAAAGGATTTGTATTACTACTTAAGAAAAAAAGACCTGAAAAAACTATACATAAGAAGATTCATAGCAAGCTTACTGAAGACAGAGAATTTAAAAACAACTTGAGAAGACATTAACAGAGTCTAATTACTTGATTGTAACTATTAAACATTTTTCAAAAGAGAGAAAATTTTCTTATATTTTTTTTTTGATTGGGTCAATTTACAAATTCATGTGCACTTTAGGTTCCACAGAACTTGTGTTTCTTGCAAACAAAATTGTGAAAACCAATTCAAAGAATAACTACACCCAATAAAGAAAACATAAATTGAACTTAAAATGTCATCATTTATAATTCCATGGTTTAAATATTCATAAAATGTTAAATTGTATCCAACCAAATGAAAAGTAAATACATCAATGATGATATAAACATTGAGATATGGAAAGCAAACCATGTTTGCTATGACCATGGGCAACTCCACCAAACTCTTCAAAGGCTAGCAATATCATAGGATGATATCCTATTCAAACTGTTGGCCACTCTAATAAGAGCATTAAGGATTCTTAAAGCAAAGCTAGCTCGCAAAAACCCTTTAATAGAAAAAGGGAAAAAAAGGTCAATCCTACATTTCCACCCCACTTTTCTATTCTAGATTATCAATAGTGCTCACATGCATGTTGATAAAACCGTTCACATCAGCAAATTTCCTGAAAATTGCTGCTGGACCGACAAGAATATTAAACAGTGTCTGATGGACTAGTCTCACACTGACATTACTTTTAGTGTAGAAGTTAAATTGTTACAAATATAATCAAATAATATGGCCCCAGTAAGATAGCAATGCTTCCATCTGCAACTCAAAGCTTGAACTGAAGTACAATGTTACCGATGATTACCAAAAAGATGGCCAAAAATGGCAAATGGATAGAGCTTTATGTTTAGTCAAGATGAAACAAATCATGATTAATAATATATTCTTTTATATTTCAATTTTCATCAAAAGAGGAGACAGAAAAAATAGGTTGCTAAACATCAAATGAACATAATAAGCTATTGCTTATCAAATGGCTCCAAATATTTTTAGCAACTTTTCAATAGGAATTCAAAAAGAAAAATATTAATAACTACAACAGCTATGAGACCTAACCAACATTCCAACTTGCTTATGAGAAAGCCAAAAATAAGCTTCAAATTATAAGTAACCATCATTATCATCTCTGAGAGAGCTTCCATATTAACCCATAGAACAGATCTGGTTTCAGGTCATCGTCATCATTAAATGAATCAAAAAAACAAAAATAGGTATAGGGGTATAAGCATTTAAAATATATTATATTTGTAAACAAAGAATGAATGAAGGAACATTAAATAAAGACATTTTAGTACCCAATCCCACATTAAATTAAATCATAATACAAGCTAAAAAGGATGGATGGGGCTATTAGTTCCATGAACACTGTGATTCTGAAGAATAAGATTTATGCCCTTAAAATATTCATTTTAAATTAATGGATAGTATTAAAGCTTGTCTCAATTAAATCATAAATGCTTAACTTCACAAACCCCAAACAAGCAACTTGATCAACAAATATATGAATGAGTTGTAAAAAGGACAACATACAATCAACTAAACAAGTTTGCACGTGTTAAATATTTGTGACTTAAAACAAGCAAGTGAGCAAAAAATGTTTATGAACATTATTTGATACACTAAAAGGGCATATATACACTACATTCATGAATATAAATTGATACTTTAAACAAGTATTCCTTTTCTAAACCTCGAGATCATACTTAAAAGTATGTATTAAAAGGACACATCAGGTACATAAACAATCTAAGTTATTAATGTTTAGGAAAAAGGTGTGCATGAAAAAATGAAATCAATAATAATAAAAATAACTTATGTACTTTGTTAAAAATATATAAAATATAATGTATTGAAAAAAAACAAAGACAAGAATAAGCCAAACACGTAGAAATAATAACACTACAAAAAAAGCATGCACAAGATGTTAGAACTATACAATCCGCATGGCATTTGTGAGTTTCTAGCAAAAGAATAGTTAATGACTATGACTCAAGATAACTAAAGATAAATACTGAGGTAAAACACAGAAAACAACAAAGCCTAGTAATCACAAAATGTATATTAAGTAATTAAGCTTTTATAAATACATTGTGTCCAAGAATGGAGCAATTTAACAAAAGCTAAATAATCCAACTTCAAGATTTCATTCAACAACATCTTGATTAATAAGAAAATTACATTAGCTATCTTTTATAATAAGACCATCAAACATATCATTCACAAATAAAATAGAGATCTTGGACCACTCTAATGAACTTGCCATAATACTGTGCTACTAATTGAGAGTGGCTACTGTAGTTGAAACCAGGCACATTTTAATTTCAAGATCTGATGAAATGGCATGAAACAAATCATCATAGAACTCAAAAATAAGACCTTAAGTTATTCACTATTAAAAGTAAAGGAGCGATTTCAAACCTCATGGAACTTTTGGTTGTGAAAAGTGCAAGAAATTCCTTTCCTAAATGGTATTTTGACAATGAAGTAGTTTTAATGAAAAACCATGCAGTGTAAATATCAACATGGAACCTAGCCCACTCTGCACAAATTAATCAACATGAAACTAAACTAGCCCTTGTTTCCTTATCCAGGCAAACAAATTATGATAGGCAAAAAAAAAACTCTACATAAAAAGATATTCATAATCTCGGCTCACAAGAATTACAAGACAATGTGAAGCACCGAATAGATAAAAAAGCATTATAATAAAAAAAACCAATATCAACTTAAGAGTAGGAAGGAAAGAGTAATAACCACTTCTAATCATCATGGACAGTAATCTATTTAAAGTTCCACAACAACCATTGGCCTGAAAGAAGGAAGGCGAGAGAGAGCGAGTGAGAGAGGCAAAACCCTTCGGATAGTAAGCTATTTAATATTAAGTTTTAAGTATTATTCAAAAAAAATATTTTTATATATATACATATCATGAATAAAATATAAAGAAAAAAATATTATCGAAATAAAGAAAAATATACAAAGAAATCATCATTATTTATTAAAAATTTTAATGATTAACATATTAAGAGTTGGATAATTTTTGTAGTTACTCAATAAAAACTATGGCTAATTAAGAAACTATGATTTAGTATCATTCAACAAAAATGTAATACGAGATTGATGGAGGGGTTTTTATCGTTCAAATGGCAATTAGATATTTAAATCCAGAAAAAATGATTTTTCTTAATTTATGATAAATCAAATATTAAAAATATAATTTTTATTTTTTATCTTTATTTATTTGCAATTAATTAAACATATTTATAATGAAATGATTTTAATGTATTTATTTTTTTATTATTAAGCATGATTATAATATTTGATTAAATATTTTATTTTGTTTATAAATTTAGCCAATCATAAAACTATTTAAAGTGATCTATTGATTAATAGTTAATTATAGGAATAGATTTTTTAGTATATCATAAAACTAAGATCTTTTATAAAAATTTTTTGTTGTCAATATTTCAAAATATAAATTTTAATTTCGAACTTATTTTTTTAATGAAATTGCTTTCAAAATATTATCAAATGTTTGTTTAGCTAAGTTTAAATACATACTTTTAATTTAAAAAACAGAATACACTGTAAAAAAAAGATTTTTTTATCATCATAAAATAACATTAAAAAATTTAATTCACTTTTTATTGAGAGAGAAAATATTTTCTAATCATTTTTCAATACAATTAATAACAAATTTATAAAACCCATCAAGTTCTTAATAATACTTTTTAATAATTTATTTAATTTATTTTAATTAATTAATTAAATTTTAACATAAAATTATTTTAAAAATAATATTCAAAATACATAATATTTTCAATTGCCTCTTTGGCCAAAGAACTAACTCCATGGACTGAGCATCAAATTCCAAGACACTCACTTATTTTTTCTTTGACCTTCTCCTCAATGCCTCCTCGAATACCTTAGTTTTTATCTTCTCCCTTAACCCTTTCACATCCCTACACCTTCTAGATCAGAACTCATCTTCTGCTTTATCTGCGTCTTCCTTTAGCCTTTGTGTCGACGTTGCTCAATTTTATAGCTCTCCGTCGACACTTCTTTGCATCAGAATGACAATTGTGAAGATTACATTCTTCTTTGATGGAGCATTTTTCCATTAGTGTACACTATGCAGGCTCCTGGAGGGGGTGGAGTCCCGAGGCTAGAGGCGATCATTGATTGGCTTCAAAATGAAATGGGATACCCTGGTCAGCTTCCTTCCGTTGACCAGATCTGCAAAATCTGTCAAGGAAACATGGTCTCGGTGTGGAGCTTTGTCCTTCAAAGAGTGCGGTCGGAGAGAATGACGTCGACGGTTCGCTAAAATATTTTGGTTCATGGAGTGGCACACCTGCTGAAGGGGTGAAAGTGAGGAGGTGGGAGAAGGAAAAGGGAAGCTTGGATTTTGAGGATGGATCATCTCTAGAGGCAAAGGAAGTGGCGATGAGGGAGAGGGACCTTGCGGAGGAGGAGGCGGTGAGGTTTAGGAATGTTGTTAAGCAGCAAAGGAAGGAGTTGAGGTCTCGAATGGTGGAGGTTGAAGAAGAGGAGTCGGAGCGGAAGCCAATGGTCGACGAGAGGGCCAATGCTAGGTGAGTTGTCTACTTTTTCTTATTTGATTTTTAGGTTAGGGGATTCTTGTAGCAGGTGGATTATACAGAACTAAATGTTGGAATTTGGAATTGGAGAAGAGGTTTTTTATTGCTTTGTGATGTCATAAATATATTATTGTTGATGTTATTGTTCACTAAATGCATATTTTCTATAGCTGTGTGATATTGCTAATGTGTTTTCCATTGGAATGACGACGTAATTTCTAATTACCTTTAGGTTTGTACTCATTTAATGAATAACCATTTCCTTTCTTTTGGTTAACATATAAGGTAGAAACAGGTGATGTTAGAAGCTTATAATCAGTAATGTGATGAGGCAACTAAGATATTTGTAAAGTACCAAAAACAGCTTGATCAATATGTAAGCCAAGAAAGAGACATTAGGATGTTGATTCCAGATAGTGCTGCTTATTCTATTGGTGAGATCCATTCACACATTGAGAAAGAAGCAGTCTACACAATGGTCAATGGTAGCAAATCGTCAGACGATGTCATTTTAATTGAGACATCACGAGATACAATCATTAGATCAGCCTGCGAGTCTCTTGCAAGGCATATGATTGAAAGTATCTAAAGTACCTTCCCGACATATGATGGGATTGGAATGAACTCTAGTATTCAAGTAGATGCTACCAAGTTTCTCGATGACTTGGAAGGTGATGTACATAAAGATTTAATGGCTATGATAACTGAGCCTCTTAGAAATCGTTCATAGTTACTTCAGTCAATCACTACATACACATTGCGCTACAACAAATTGATCCATAGGGAGACTAAAAATATTGACATCCAAGCTGATGCAGCGCCGTTGAGGTAATTCTTTTTATCTTCAGAACATTGTTTTTTTTTCTATCCCCATAGACTGAATTTATAAAAGATTTTCTTTAGCTTTGGTAAATCTTTGTTTGTTTCTCAGGTTGTGGAAGTCTTGTGAGGCAATTAGCATACATTTATAGCTTCAAAAATACATTGGAGCATAATGGTTGTAGATAGGAAAATATTACAAAGTTCAACGTCAATGTCGCACTACCAATTGTTTTCTTATGCAAATCACGTATGTACTGTTATGGCTATTGTTTCATGTAATTTAAGAGCTACTTGTTCTTTGTTGTCATATTGATATTACAATTTAATTTCATTTTTTATTGTATAACTTATGCAAAGGCCATATTGATGTCATTTCAATCATCTAAGGGTGCTCTCATTAAAATTTGCTAGTGAAACATTATCAAACTTATTTCATTTTTTTGTTTAATCTTTGTCTATTTCCATTTATAAACTCATTCAATGTGCACTTATTATGAAATGTTTTTTTTAAATTTGCAGGCTATGTTAACTCCTTATTTAGCTTGTTAGCATTTGGTTATTTGGGTTTGATGATGTCTACTTAATTAAGAATTTGTTCATGAAGCATTGATAAGATAGGAATACAAAATTAATAGAGCATGAACTAAGGTGAACAAGAGAGGTTAGAAAAGGCTCTAGAAAGGATGGCAGATAGGTTGATTATAATAATCTTTTTTTTATTATCTAAGAAAGTTTAGGATTATGACCAGATTTGTATCCTTGTAAGAATTGTAAAAAACTAATGTCAAGGTCGAATTAATGTGTAGAGCAAATGACTTGTTAGTGCCAAATCGATGTTAAGACTGGTATTATGATGAGTTTTGATAATGATGTTTTTTTCTCTTTAATTAAATTCTATTACTAATAGTTTTTTATTAAGAATTAGATTTGTCATGAATAACATATTTTATTGGCTATTGTAGGAAGTTGGATAATTTATTCATTTTCAATTGCATGGTTGATCATTCCTTAGGATAAAATTAAAAATAGCATATAAAAAATTGTTAACGAATGATTATGATATTTCTGGTTGTGTTTGGTGAAGTAAGTTATATCAATAGATTGTAAGAAGATAATTAAAAATTAATGTTTTACTAGTATAAATAATATTTTAGGATAATTATTATTTATCCATTTTTTTCTTAAAAGGTTAATTTTTTTGTGAATTATTAGTTTTACCTTTTTAGCACAAAATATTTTATTTAATAATTAATTATGAACAACTAATTTAAAATTAAGATTTAGAATCTTTATAGCAATTGTTAATGACTTTATGCTTAGGAAATACACAATTTATTGGTCTATCATATTAAATGGATTATTAACTATTCCATTCAGGTACAAATACAAGAATGATATAGTAACAGATACTGCAACCCGGGATGCAAGTTCACCTTTACTATGTCAGCTTTATGGTAGTCAAAGGAGTTGTATAGATCTATCCTTAAAAGGAACTTACAATCAGCTACTTGAAAGACAAATGTGCCTTCTCTTTATATGTAGAATAATATAGAGTATGCTATTGTAGTTGCCTATTATTTCTAATATTAGAGATTACTTATACTTATTGTTTGATATACTGTATTTGGTTATATTTGTTAAAATTTTATTTGTGATTATCTATCAGAGGAGACCTTATAGTCATTCTCACATTCATTTGTTTTTTTCCTTATTTTCCACTTTTTTAACTTTAGTTATTTTGTTACACCATTTTTTGTGATCAATGTTTTATGTGCACCTTTTCATTTCTTTCTTTCAATCGATCATCCCTTTTCATATGGCATATTCATACTTACAATAAAATTTTAATTTTAAATTATTATGATAGAGTTCTTAGCAAAGTGATTTGGCTTTTTTTATTATTTATTCTTATGGGTTCTTCCACAAGCTATTTTCAAGGATCACACTTGTTATATTTAAAAAAGGAGTTTTTTTGTGATTTTTTCACTATTGTCACCACAAGTATCTCTGTGTTGCTATTGTAGAGACATTGGTAATCTTAGCCTAATGAAGAAGAATATAAATATTTAAGCAAGCAACTTAAGAATCCATTAAAAAATTACTTGACCATAAGTCAAAGTAAGTCTTTTTTGAAATTACTACAATAATTCAAGTACTACATATTCAATGGCTGAATTATAAATATCAACTATTCAAACAAATATGGTACTTGCGAAGAAGATGAGATTTCTGCCCTTGTGTGATTTTCATAATGATCCATGGCAAAATAGTTTAGATAGTTTGGTAAGCAAAATATAGTCTAGTGAAAAAATGTCTAAATTTGGAGAATGGATGATGAACAAGGGTAACGGATACATTTACTGAATACTATAACCATAAGAGTTCTACCTTCTAATTAGAAATATTACCAAGTGATAGAATTAATTGTCCCTTTTTTTAATAAAGCATGTTTGCAAAGCACTAATTCCATTTACAACCTATCCAAAATTACATTAGAAGACATTAAAATTGCTTGGGAAGTCATCAAAGCTACTCCAGAAAAAAGGTAAATTACCAAACAAAGAAAATTAAGCATATGTTGCACAATTCTTTGGCTTGGACATCATTCTCCCTCTTTTTAAAATTACTTGACCTTGAGTTTACTGGTTGTCTTTTGAGGAGAAAACATTGCATAACTCCATCCTACCATAAGGATATTTTCTTTGCCCTTCTTTTCTACCAAAGGGAAAGCTTGCAAAGCAATGAGGGAAGCATGGCATAAAGAGCTAGTAGTAATCGAATCAAGTGTTATATCGAGAAGAAGTTTATTAGGGATGTACTACTTGAGTTGTGATTGTGTTTCTTGTAGCTAATAGTATAATTTTCTCTATTTAGTAGATACATGTATAATATTTATTGTGCTAGGAAGAAGAATGTAATACGAGATTGATGGAGGGGTCTTTATCGTTCAAATGGCAATTAGATATTTAAATCTAGAAAAAATGATTTTTCTTAATTTATGATAAATCAAATATTAAAAATATAATTTTTATTTTTTATCTTTATTTATTTGCAATTAATTAAACATATTTATAATGAAATGATTTTAATGTATTTATTTTTTTATTATTAAGCATGATTATAATATTTGATTAAATATTTTATTTTGTTTATAAATTTAGCCAATCATAAAACTATTTAAAGTGATCTATTGATTAATAGTTAATTATAGGAATAGATTTTTTAGTATATCATAAAACTAAGATCTTTTATAAAAAATTTTTGTTGTCAATATTTCAAAATATAAATTTTAATTTCGAACTTATTTTTTTAATGAAATTGCTTTCAAAATATTATCAAATGTTTGTTTAGCTAAGTTTAAATACATACTTTTAATTTAAAAAACAGAAAACACTGTAAAAAAAAAGATTGTTTTATCATCATAAAATAACATTAAAAAATTTAATTCACTTTTTATTGAGAGAGAAAATATTTTCTAATCATTTTTCAATACAATTAATAACAAATTTATAAAACCCATCAAGTTCTTAATAATACTTTTTAATAATGTTATTTAATTTATTTTAATTAATTAATTAAATTTTAACATAAAATTATTTTAAAAATAATATTCAAAATACATATTATTTTCAATTGCCTCTTTGGCCAAAGAACTAACTCCATGGACTGAGCATCAAATTCCAAGACACTCACTTATTTTTTCTTTGACCTTCTCCTCAATGCCTCCTCGAATACCTTAGTTTTTATCTTCTCCCTTAACCCTTTCACATCCCTACACCTTCTAGATCAGAACTCATCTTCTGCTTTATCTGCGTCTTCCTTTAGCCTTTGTGTCGACGTTGCTCAATTTTATAGCTCTCCGTCGACACTTCTTTGCATCAGAATGACAATTGTGAAGATTACATTCTTCTCTGATGGAGCATTTTTCCATTAGTGTACACTATGCAGGCTCCAGGAGGGGGTGGAGTCCCGAGGCTAGAGGCGATCATTGATTGGCTTCAGAACGAAATGGGATACCCTGGTCAGCTTCCTTCCGTTGACCAGATCTGCAAAATCTGTCAAGGAAACATGGTCTCGGTGTGGAGCTTTGTCCTTCAAAGAGTGCGGTCGGAGAGAATGACGTCGACGGTTCGCTAAAATATTTTGGTTCATGGAGTGGCACACCTGCTGAAGGGGTGAAAGTGAGGAGGTGGGAGAAGGAAAAGGGAAGCTTGGATTTTGAGGATGGATCATCTCTAGAGGCAAAGGAAGTGGCGATGAGGGAGAGGGACCTTGCGGAGGAGGAGGCGGTGAGGTTTAGGAATGTTGTTAAGCAGCAAAGGAAGGAGTTGAGGTCTCGAATGGTGGAGGTTGAAGAAGAGGAGTCGGAGCGGAAGCCAATGGTCGACGAGAGGGCCAATGCTAGGTGAGTTGTCTACTTTTTCTTATTTGATTTTTAGGTTAGGGGATTCTTGTAGCAGGTGGATTATACAGAACTAAATGTTGGAATTTGGAATTGGAGAAGAGGTTTTTTATTGCTTTGTGATGTCATAAATATATTATTGTTGATGTTATTGTTCACTAAATGCATATTTTCTATAGCTGTGTGATATTGCTAATGTGTTTTCCATTGGAATGACGACGTAATTTCTAATTACCTTTAGGTTTGTACTCATTTAATGAATAACCATTTCCTTTCTTTTGGTTAACATATAAGGTACAAACAGGTGATGTTAGAAGCTTATAATCAGTAATGTGATGAGGCAACTAAGATATTTGTAAAGTACCAAAAACAGCTTGATCAATATGTAAGCCAAGAAAGAGACATTAGGATGTTGATTCCAGATAGTGCTGCTTATTCTATTGGTGAGATCCATTCACACATTGAGAAAGAAGCAGTCTACACAATGGTCAATGGTAGCAAATCGTCAGACGATGTCATTTTAATTGAGACATCACGAGATACAATCATTAGATCAGCCTGCGAGTCTCTTGCAAGGCATATGATTGAAAGTATCTAAAGTACCTTCCCGACATATGATGGGATTGGAATGAACTCTAGTATTCAAGTAGATGCTACCAAGTTTCTCGATGACTTGGAAGGTGATGTACATAAAGATTTAATGGCTATGATAACTGAGCCTCTTAGAAATCCTTCATAGTTACTTCAGTCAATCACTGCATACACATTGCGCTACAACAAATTGATCCATAGGGAGACTAAAAATATTGACATCCAAGCTGATGCAGAGCCGTTGAGGTAATTCTTTTTATCTTCAGAACATTGTTTTTTTTTCTATCCCCATAGACTGAATTTATAAAAGATTTTCTTTAGCTTTGGTAAATCTTTGTTTGTTTCTCAGGTTGTGGAAGTCTTGTGAGGCAATTAGCATACATTTATAGCTTCAAAAATACATTGGAGCATAATGGTTGTAGATAGGAAAATATTACAAAGTTCAACGTCAATGTCGCACTACCAATTGTTTTCTTATGCAAATCACGTATGTACTGTTATGGCTATTGTTTCATGTAATTTAAGAGCTACTTGTTCTTTGTTGTCATATTGATATTACAATTTAATTTCATTTTTTATTGTATAACTTACGCAAAGGCCATATTGATGTCATTTCAATCATCTAAGGGTGCTCTCATTAAAATTTGCTAGTCAAACATTATCAAACTTATTTCATTTTTTTGTTTAATCTTTGTCTATTTCCATTTATAAACTCATTCAATGTGCACTTATTATGAAATGTTTTTTTTAAATTTGCAGGCAATGTTAACTCCTTATTTAGCTTGTTAGCATTTGGTTATTTGGGTTTGATGATGTCTACTTAATTAAGAATTTGTTCATGAAGCATTGATAAGATAGGAATACAAAATTAATAGAGCATGAACTAAGGTGAACAAGAGAGGTTAGAAAAGGCTCTAGAAAGGATGACAGATAGGTTGATTATAATAATCTTTTTTTTATTATCTAAGAAAGTTTAGGATTATGACCAGATTTGTATCCTTGTAAGAATTGTAAAAAACTAATGTCAAGGTCGAATTAATGTGTAGAGCAAATGACTTGTTAGTGCCAAATCGATGTTAAGACTGGTATTATGATGAGTTTTGATAATGATGTTTTTTTCTCTTTAATTAAATTCTATTACTAATAGTTTTTTATTAAGAATTAGATTTGTCATGAATAACATATTTTATTAGCTATTGTAGGAAGTTGGATAATTTATTCATTTTCAATTGCATGGTTGATCATTCCTTAGGATAAAATTAAAAATAGCATATAAAAAATTGTTAACGAATGATTATGATATTTCTGGTTGTGTTTGGTGAAGTAAGTTATATCAATAGATTGTAAGAAGATAATTAAAAATTAATGTTTTACTAGTATAAATAATATTTTAGGATAATTATTATTTATCCATTTTTTTCTTAAAAGGTTAATTTTTTTGTGAATTATTAGTTTTACCTTTTTAGCACAAAATATTTTATTTAATAATTAATTATGAACAACTAATTTAAAATTAAGATTTAGAATCTTTATAGCAATTGTTAATGACTTTATGCTTAGGAAATACACAATTTATTGGTCTATCATATTAAATGGATTATTAACTATTCCATTCAGGTACAAATACAAGAATGATATAGTAACAGATACTGCAACTCGGGATGCAAGTTCACCTTTACTATGTCAGCTTTATGGTAGTCAAAGGAGTTGTATAGATCTATCCTTAAAAGGAACTTACAATCAGCTACTTGAAAGACAAATGTGCCTTCTCTTTATATGTAGAATAATATAGAGTATGCTATTGTAGTTGCCTATTATTTCTAATATTAGAGATTACTTATACTTATTGTTTGATATACTGTATTTGGTTATATTTGTTAAAATTTTATTTGTGATTATCTATCAGAGGAGACCTTATAGTCATTCTCACATTCATTTGTTTTTTTCCTTATTTTCCACTTTTTTAACTTTAGTTATTTTGTTACACCATTTTTTGTGATCAATGTTTTATGTGCACCTTTTCATTTCTTTCTTTCAATCGATCATCCCTTTTCATATGGCATATTCATACTTACAATAAAATTTTAATTTTAAATTATTATGATAGAGTTCTTAGCAAAGTGATTTGGCTTTTTTTATTATTTATTCTTATGGGTTCTTCCACAAGCTATTTTCAAGGATCACACTTGTTATATTTAAAAAAGGAGTTTTTTTGTGATTTTTTCACTATTGTCACCACAAGTATCTCTGTGTTGCTATTGTAGAGACATTGGTAATCTTAGCCTAATGAAGAAGAATATAAATATTTAAGCAAGCAACTTAAGAATCCATTAAAAAATTACTTGACCATAAGTCAAAGTAAGTCTTTTTTGAAATTACTACAATAATTCAAGTACTACATATTCAATGGCTGAATTATAAATATCAACTATTCAAACAAATATGGTACTTGCGAAGAAGATGAGATTTCTGCCCTTGTGTGATTTTCATAATGATCCATGGCAAAATAGTTTAGATAGTTTGGTAAGCAAAATATAGTCTAGTGAAAAAATGTCTAAATTTGGAGAATGGATGATGAACAAGGGTAACGGATACATTTACTGAATACTATAACCATAAGAGTTCTACCTTCTAATTAGAAATATTACCAAGTGATAGAATTAATTGTCCCTTTTTTTAATAAAGCATGTTTGCAAAGCACTAATTCCATTTACAACCTATCCAAAATTACATTAGAAGACATTAAAATTGCTTGGGAAGTCATCAAAGCTACTCCAGAAAAAAGGTAAATTACCAAACAAAGAAAATTAAGCATATGTTGCACAATTCTTTGGCTTGGACATCATTCTCCCTCTTTTTAAAATTACTTGACCTTGAGTTTACTGGTTGTCTTTTGAGGAGAAAACATTGCATAACTCCATCCTACCATAAGGATATTTTCTTTGCCCTTGTTTTCTACCAAAGGGAAAGCTTGCAAAGCAATGAGGGAAGCATGGCATAAAGAGCTAGTAGTAATCGAATCAAGTGTTATATCGAGAAGAAGTTTATTAGGGATGTACTACTTGAGTTGTGATTGTGTTTCTTGTAGCTAATAGTATAATTTTCTCTATTTAGTAGATACATGTATAATATTTATTGTGCTAGGAAGAAGAATGTAATACGAGATTGATGGAGGGGTCTTTATCGTTCAAATGGCAATTAGATATTTAAATCTAGAAAAAATGATTTTTCTTAATTTATGATAAATCAAATATTAAAAATATAATTTTTATTTTTTATCTTTATTTATTTGCAATTAATTAAACATATTTATAATGAAATGATTTTAATGTATTTATTTTTTTATTATTAAGCATGATTATAATATTTGATTAAATATTTTATTTTGTTTATAAATTTAGCCAATCATAAAACTATTTAAAGTGATCTATTGATTAATAGTTAATTATAGGAATAGATTTTTTAGTATATCATAAAACTAAGATCTTTTATAAAAAATTTTTGTTGTAAATATTTCAAAATATAAATTTTAATTTCGAACTTATTTTTTTAATGAAATTGCTTTCAAAATATTATCAAATGTTTGTTTAGCTAAGTTTAAATACATACTTTTAATTTAAAAAATAGAAAACACTGTAAAAAAAAAGATTGTTTTATCATCATAAAATAACATTAAAAAATTTAATTCACTTTTTATTGAGAGAGAAAATATTTTCTAATCATTTTTCAATACAATTAATAACAAATTTATAAAACCCATCAAGTTCTTAATAATACTTTTTAATAATGTTATTTAATTTATTTTAATTAATTAATTAAATTTTAACATAAAATTATTTTAAAAATAATATTCAAAATACATATTATTTTCAATTGCCTCTTTGGCCAAAGAACTAACTCCATGGACTGAGCATCAAATTCCAAGACACTCACTTATTTTTTCTTTGACCTTCTCCTCAATGCCTCCTCGAATACCTTAGTTTTTATCTTCTCCCTTAACCCTTTCACATCCCTACACCTTCTAGATCAGAACTCATCTTCTGCTTTATCTGCGTCTTCCTTTAGCCTTTGTGTCGCCGTTGCTCAATTTTATAGCTCTCCGTCGACACTTCTTTGCATCAGAATGACAATTGTGAAGATTACATTCTTCTCTGATGGAGCATTTTTCCATTAGTGTACACTATGCAGGCTCCAGGAGGGGGTGGAGTCCCGAGGCTAGAGGCGATCATTGATTGGCTTCAGAACGAAATGGGATACCCTGGTCAGCTTCCTTCCGTTGACCAGATCTGCAAAATCTGTCAAGGAAACATGGTCTCGGTGTGGAGCTTTGTCCTTCAAAGAGTGCGGTCGGAGACAATGACGTCGACGGTTTGCTAAAATATTTTGGTTCATGGAGTGGCACACCTGCTGAAGGGGTGAAAGTGAGGAGGTGGGAGAAGGAAAAGGGAAGCTTGGATTTTGAGGATGGATCATCTCTAGAGGCAAAGGAAGTGGCGATGAGGGAGAGGGACCTTGCGGAGGAGGAGGCGGTGAGGTTTAGGAATGTTGTTAAGCAGCAAAGGAAGGAGTTGAGGTCTCGAATGGTGGAGGTTGAAGAAGAGGAGTCGGAGCGGAAGCCAATGGTCGACGAGAGGGCCAATGCTAGGTGAGTTGTCTACTTTTTCTTATTTGATTTTTAGGTTAGGGGATTCTTGTAGCAGGTGGATTATACAGAACTAAATGTTGGAATTTGGAATTGGAGAAGAGGTTTTTTATTGCTTTGTGATGTCATAAATATATTATTGTTCATGTTATTGTTCACTAAATGCATATTTTCTATAGCTGTGTGATATTGCTAATGTGTTTTCCATTGGAATGACGACGTAATTTCTAATTACCTTTAGGTTTGTACTCATTTAATGAATAACCATTTCCTTTCTTTTGGTTAACATATAAGGTACAAACAGGTGATGTTAGAAGCTTATAATCAGTAATGTGATGAGGCAACTAAGATATTTGTAAAGTACCAAAAACAGCTTGATCAATATGTAAGCCAAGAAAGAGACATTAGGATGTTGATTCCAGATAGTGCTGCTTATTCTATTGGTGAGATCCATTCACACATTGAGAAAGAAGCAGTCTACACAATGGTCAATGGTAGCAAATCGTCAGACGATGTCATTTTAATTGAGACATCACGAGATACAATCATTAGATCAGCCTGCGAGTCTCTTGCAAGGCATATGATTGAAAGTATCTAAAGTACCTTCCCGACATATGATGGGATTGGAATGAACTCTAGTATTCAAGTAGATGCTACCAAGTTTCTCGATGACTTGGAAGGTGATGTACATAAAGATTTAATGGCTATGATAACTGAGCCTCTTAGAAATCCTTCATAGTTACTTCAGTCAATCACTGCATACACATTGCGCTACAACAAATTGATCCATAGGGAGACTAAAAATATTGACATCCAAGCTGATGCAGAGCCGTTGAGGTAATTCTTTTTATCTTCAGAACATTGTTTTTTTTTCTATCCCCATAGACTGAATTTATAAAAGATTTTCTTTAGCTTTGGTAAATCTTTGTTTGTTTCTCAGGTTGTGGAAGTCTTGTGAGGCAATTAGCATACATTTATAGCTTCAAAAATACATTGGAGCATAATGGTTGTAGATAGGAAAATATTACAAAGTTCAACGTCAATGTCGCACTACCAATTGTTTTCTTATGCAAATCACGTATGTACTGTTATGGCTATTGTTTCATGTAATTTAAGAGCTACTTGTTCTTTGTTGTCATATTGATATTACAATTTAATTTCATTTTTTATTGTATAACTTACGCAAAGGCCATATTGATGTCATTTCAATCATCTAAGGGTGCTCTCATTAAAATTTGCTAGTGAAACATTATCAAACTTATTTCATTTTTTTGTTTAATCTTTGTCTATTTCCATTTATAAACTCATTCAATGTGCACTTATTATGAAATGTTTTTTTTAAATTTGCAGGCTATGTTAACTCCTTATTTAGCTTGTTAGCATTTGGTTATTTGGGTTTGATGATGTCTACTTAATTAAGAATTTGTTCATGAAGCATTGATAAGATAGGAATACAAAATTAATAGAGCATGAACTAAGGTGAACAAGAGAGGTTAGAAAAGGCTCTAGAAAGGATGGCAGATAGGTTGATTATAATAATCTTTTTTTTATTATCTAAGAAAGTTTAGGATTATGACCAGATTTGTATCCTTGTAAGAATTGTAAAAAACTAATGTCAAGGTCGAATTAATGTGTAGAGCAAATGACTTGTTAGTGCCAAATCGATGTTAAGACTGGTATTATGATGAGTTTTGATAATGATGTTTTTTTCTCTTTAATTAAATTCTATTACTAATAGTTTTTTATTAAGAATTAGATTTGTCATGAATAACATATTTTATTGGCTATTGTAGGAAGTTGGATAATTTATTCATTTTCAATTGCATGGTTGATCATTCCTTAGGATAAAATTAAAAATAGCATATAAAAAATTATTAACGAATGATTATGATATTTCTGGTTGTGTTTGGTGAAGTAAGTTATATCAATAGATTGTAAGAAGATAATTAAAAATTAATGTTTTACTAGTATAAATAATATTTTAGGATAATTATTATTTATCCATTTTTTTCTTAAAAGGTTAATTTTTTTGTGAATTATTAGTTTTACCTTTTTAGCACAAAATATTTTATTTAATAATTAATTATGAACAACTAATTTAAAATTAAGATTTAGAATCTTTATAGCAATTGTTAATGACTTTATGCTTAGGAAATACACAATTTATTGGTCTATCATATTAAATGGATTATTAACTATTCCATTCAGGTACAAATACAAGAATGATATAGTAACAGATACTGCAACTCGGGATGCAAGTTCACCTTTACTATGTCAGCTTTATGGTAGTCAAAGGAGTTGTATAGATCTATCCTTAAAAGGAACTTACAATCAGCTACTTGAAAGACAAATGTGCCTTCTCTTTATATGTAGAATAATATAGAGTATGCTATTGTAGTTGCCTATTATTTCTAATATTAGAGATTACTTATACTTATTGTTTGATATACTGTATTTGGTTATATTTGTTAAAATTTTATTTGTGATTATCTATCAGAGGAGACCTTATAGTCATTCTCACATTCATTTGTTTTTTTCCTTATTTTCCACTTTTTTAACTTTAGTTATTTTGTTACACCATTTTTTGTGATCAATGTTTTATGTGCACCTTTTCATTTCTTTTTTTCAATCGATCATCCCTTTTCATATGGCATATTCATACTTACAATAAAATTTTAATTTTAAATTATTATGATAGAATTCTTAGCAAAGTGATTTGGCTTTTTTTATTATTTATTCTTATGGGTTCTTCCACAAGCTATTTTCAAGGATCACACTTGTTATATTTAAAAAAGGAGTTTTTTTGTGATTTTTTCACTATTGTCACCACAAGTATCTCTGTGTTGCTATTGTAGAGACATTGGTAATCTTAGCCTAATGAAGAAGAATATAAATATTTAAGCAAGCAACTTAAGAATCCATTAAAAAATTACTTGACCATAAGTCAAAGTAAGTCTTTTTTGAAATTACTACAATAATTCAAGTACTACATATTCAATGCCTGAATTATAAATATCAACTATTCAAACAAATATGGTACTTGCGAAGAAGATGAGATTTCTGCCCTTGTGTGATTTTCATAATGATCCATGGCAAAATAGTTTAGATAGTTTGGTAAGCAAAATATAGTCTAGTGAAAAAATGTCTAATTTTGGAGAATGGATGATGAACAAGGGTAACGGATACATTTACTGAATACTATAACCATAAGAGTTCTACCTTCTAATTAGAAATATTACCAAGTGATAGAATTAATTGTCCCTTTTTTTAATAAAGCATGTTTGCAAAGCACTAATTCCATTTACAACCTATCCAAAATTACATTAGAAGACATTAAAATTGCTTGGGAAGTCATCAAAGCTACTCCAGAAAAAAGGTAAATTACCAAACAAAGAAAATTAAGCATATGTTGCACAATTCTTTGGCTTGGACATCATTCTCCCTCTTTTTAAAATTACTTGACCTTGAGTTTACTGGTTGTCTTTTGAGGAGAAAACATTGCATAACTCCATCCTACCATAAGGATATTTTCTTTGCCCTTCTTTTCTACCAAAGGGAAAGCTTGCAAAGCAATGAGGGAAGCATGGCATAAAGAGCTAGTAGTAATCGAATCAAGTGTTATATCGAGAAGAAGTTTATTAGGGATGTACTACTTGAGTTGTGATTGTGTTTCTTGTAGCTAATAGTATAATTTTCTCTATTTAGTAGATACATGTATAATATTTATTGTGCTAGGAAGAAGAATGTAATACGAGATTGATGGAGGGGTCTTTATCGTTCAAATGGCAATTAGATATTTAAATCCAGAAAAAATGATTTTTCTTAATTTATGATAAATCAAATATTAAAAATATAATTTTTATTTTTTATCTTTATTTATTTGCAATTAATTAAACATATTTATAATGAAATGATTTTAATGTATTTATTTTTTTATTATTAAGCATGATTATAATATTTGATTAAATATTTTATTTTGTTTATAAATTTAGCCAATCATAAAACTATTTAACGTGATCTATTGATTAATAGTTAATTATAGGAATAGATTTTTTAGTATATCATAAAACTAAGATCTTTTATAAAAAATTTTTGTTGTCAATATTTCAAAATATAAATTTTAATTTCGAACTTATTTTTTTAATGAAATTGCTTTCAAAATATTATCAAATGTTTGTTTAGCTAAGTTTAAATACATACTTTTAATTTAAAAAACAGAAAACACTGTAAAAAAAAAGATTGTTTTATCATCATAAAATAACATTAAAAAATTTAATTCACTTTTTATTGAGAGAGAAAATATTTTCTAATCATTTTTCAATACAATTAATAACAAATTTATAAAACCCATCAAGTTCTTAATAATACTTTTTAATAATGTTATTTAATTTATTTTAATTAATTAATTAAATTTTAACATAAAATTATTTTAAAAATAATATTCAAAATACATAATATTTTCAATTGCCTCTTTGGCCAAAGAACTAACTCCATGGACTGAGCATCAAATTCCAAGACACTCACTTATTTTTTCTTTGACCTTCTCCTCAATGCCTCCTCGAATACCTTAGTTTTTATCTTCTCCCTTAACCCTTTCACATCCCTACACCTTCTAGATCAGAACTCATCTTCTTCTTTATCTGCGTCTTCCTTTAGCCTTTGTGTCGACGTTGCTCAATTTTATAGCTCTCCGTCGAAACTTCTTTGCATCAGAATGACAATTGTGAAGATTACATTCTTCTCTGATGGAGCATTTTTCCATTAGTGTACACTATGCAGGCTCCAGGAGGGGGTGGAGTCCCGAGGCTAGAGGCGATCATTGATTGGCTTCAGAACGAAATGGGATACCCTGGTCAGCTTCCTTCCGTTGACCAGATCTGCAAAATCTGTCAAGGAAACATGGTCTCGGTGTGGAGCTTTGTCCTTCAAAGAGTGCGGCCGGAGAGAATGACGTCGACGGTTCGCTAAAATATTTTGGTTCATGGAGTGGCACACCTGCTGAAGGGGTGAAAGTGAGGAGGTGGGAGAAGGAAAAGGGAAGCTTGGATTTTGAGGATGGATCATCTCTAGAGGCAAAGGAAGTGGCGATGAGGGAGAGGGACCTTGCGAAGGAGGAGGCGGTGAGGTTTAGGAATGTTGTTAAGCAGCAAAGGAAGGAGTTGAGGTCTCGAATGGTGGAGGTTGAAGAAGAGGAGTCGGAGCGGAAGCCAATGGTCGACGAGAGGGCCAATGCTAGGTGAGTTGTCTACTTTTTCTTATTTGATTTTTAGGTTAGGGGATTCTTGTAGCAGGTGGATTATACAGAACTAAATGTTGGAATTTGGAATTGGAGAAGAGGTTTTTTATTGCTTTGTGATGTCATAAATATATTATTGTTGATGTTATTGTTCACTAAATGCATATTTTCTATAGCTGTGTGATATTGCTAATGTGTTTTCCATTGGAATGACGACGTAATTTCTAATTACCTTTAGGTTTGTACTCATTTAATGAATAACCATTTCCTTTCTTTTGGTTAACATATAAGGTACAAACAGGTGATGTTAGAAGCTTATAATCAGTAATGTGATGAGGCAACTAAGATATTTGTAAAGTACCAAAAACAGCTTGATCAATATGTAAGCCAAGAAAGAGACATTAGGATGTTGATTCCAGATAGTGCTGCTTATTCTATTGGTGAGATCCATTCACACATTGAGAAAGAAGCAGTCTACACAATGGTCAATGGTAGCAAATCGTCAGACGATGTCATTTTAATTGAGACATCACGAGATACAATCATTAGATCAGCCTGCGAGTCTCTTGCAAGGCATATGATTGAAAGTATCTAAAGTACCTTCCCGACATATGATGGGATTGGAATGAACTCTAGTATTCAAGTAGATGCTACCAAGTTTCTCGATGACTTGGAAGGTGATGTACATAAAGATTTAATGGCTATGATAACTGAGCCTCTTAGAAATCCTTCATAGTTACTTCAGTCAATCACTGCATACACATTGCGCTACAACAAATTGATCCATAGGGAGACTAAAAATATTGACATCCAAGCTGATGCAGAGCCGTTGAGGTAATTCTTTTTATCTTCAGAACATTGTTTTTTTTTCTATCCCCATAGACTGAATTTATAAAAGATTTTCTTTAGCTTTGGTAAATCTTTGTTTGTTTCTCAGGTTGTGGAAGTCTTGTGAGGCAATTAGCATACATTTATAGCTTCAAAAATACATTGGAGCATAATGGTTGTAGATAGGAAAATATTACAAAGTTCAACGTCAATGTCGCACTACCAATTGTTTTCTTATGCAAATCACGTATGTACTGTTATGGCTATTGTTTCATGTAATTTAAGAGCTACTTGTTCTTTGTTGTCATATTGATATTACAATTTAATTTCATTTTTTATTGTATAACTTACGCAAAGGCCATATTGATGTCATTTCAATCATCTAAGGGTGCTCTCATTAAAATTTGCTAGTCAAACATTATCAAACTTATTTCATTTTTTTGTTTAATCTTTGTCTATTTCCATTTATAAACTCATTCAATGTGCACTTATTATGAAATGTTTTTTTTAAATTTGCAGGCTATGTTAACTCCTTATTTAGCTTGTTAGCATTTGGTTATTTGGGTTTGATGATGTCTACTTAATTAAGAATTTGTTCATGAAGCATTGATAAGATAGGAATACAAAATTAATAGAGCATGAACTAAGGTGAACAAGAGAGGTTAGAAAAGGCTCTAGAAAGGATGGCAGATAGGTTGATTATAATAATCTTTTTTTTATTATCTAAGAAAGTTTAGGATTATGACAAGATTTGTATCCTTGTAAGAATTGTAAAAAACTAATGTCAAGGTCGAATTAATGTGTAGAGCAAATGACTTGTTAGTGCCAAATCGATGTTAAGACTGGTATTATGATGAGTTTTGATAATGATGTTTTTTTCTCTTTAATTAAATTCTATTACTAATAGTTTTTTATTAAGAATTAGATTTGTCATGAATAACATATTTTATTGGCTATTGTAGGAAGTTGGATAATTTATTCATTTTCAATTGCATGGTTGATCATTCCTTAGGATAAAATTAAAAATAGCATATAAAAAATTGTTAACGAATGATTATGATATTTCTGGTTGTGTTTGGTGAAGTAAGTTATATCAATAGATTGTAAGAAGATAATTAAAAATTAATGTTTTACTAGTATAAATAATATTTTAGGATAATTATTATTTATCCATTTTTTTCTTAAAAGGTTAATTTTTTTGTGAATTATTAGTTTTACCTTTTTAGCACAAAATATTTTATTTAATAATTAATTATGAACAACTAATTTAAAATTAAGATTTAGAATCTTTATAGCAATTGTTAATGACTTTATGCTTAGGAAATACACAATTTATTGGTCTATCATATTAAATGGATTATTAACTATTCCATTCAGGTACAAATACAAGAATGATATAGTAACAGATACTGCAACTCGGGATGCAAGTTCACCTTTACTATGTCAGCTTTATGGTAGTCAAAGGAGTTGTATAGATCTATCCTTAAAAGGAACTTACAATCAGCTACTTGAAAGACAAATGTGCCTTCTCTTTATATGTAGAATAATATAGAGTATGCTATTGTAGTTGCCTATTATTTCTAATATTAGAGATTACTTATACTTATTGTTTGATATACTGTATTTGGTTATATTTGTTAAAATTTTATTTGTGATTATCTATCAGAGGAGACCTTATAGTCATTCTCACATTCATTTGTTTTTTTCCTTATTTTCCACTTTTTTAACTTTAGTTATTTTGTTACACCATTTTTTGTGATCAATGTTTCATGTGCACCTTTTGATTTCTTTCTTTCAATCGATCATCCCTTTTCGTATGGCATATTCATACTTACAATAAAATTTTAATTTTAAATTATTATGATAGAGTTCTTAACAAAGTGATTTGGCTTTTTTTATTATTTATTCTTATGGGTTCTTCCACAAGCTATTTTCAAGGATCACACTTGTTATATTTAAAAAAGGAGTTTTTTTGTGATTTTTTCACTATTGTCACCACAAGTATCTCTGTGTTGCTATTGTAGAGACATTGGTAATCTTAGCCTAATGAAGAAGAATATAAATATTTAAGCAAGCAACTTAAGAATCCATTAAAAAATTACTTGACCATAAGTCAAAGTAAGTCTTTTTTGAAATTACTACAATAATTCAAGTACTACATATTCAATGGCTGAATTATAAATATCAACTATTCAAACAAATATGGTACTTGCGAAGATGAGATTTCTGCCCTTGTGTGATTTTCATAATGATCCATGGCAAAATAGTTTAGATAGTTTGGTAAGCAAAATATAGTCTAGTGAAAAAATGTCTAAATTTGGAGAATGGATGATGAACAAGGGTAACGGATACATTTACTGAATACTATAACCATAAGAGTTCTACCTTCTAATTAGAAATATTACCAAGTGATAGAATTAATTGTCCCTTTTTTTAATAAAGCATGTTTGCAAAGCACTAATTCCATTTACAACCTATCCAAAATTACATTAGAAGACATTAAAATTGCTTGGGAAGTCATCAAAGCTACTCCAGAAAAAAGGTAAATTACCAAACAAAGAAAATTAAGCATATGTTGCACAATTCTTTGGCTTGGACATCATTCTCCCTCTTTTTAAAATTACTTGACCTTGAGTTTACTGGTTGTCTTTTGAGGAGAAAACATTGCATAACTCCATCCTACCATAAGGATATTTTCTTTGCCCTTCTTTTCTACCAAAGGGAAAGCTTGCAAAGCAATGAGGGAAGCATGGCATAAAGAGCTAGTAGTAATCGAATCAAGTGTTATATCGAGAAGAAGTTTATTAGGGATGTACTACTTGAGTTGTGATTGTGTTTCTTGTAGCTAATAGTATAATTTTCTCTATTTAGTAGATACATGTATAATATTTATTGTGCTAGGAAGAAGAATGTAATACGAGATTGATGGAGGGGTCTTTATCGTTCAAATGGCAATTAGATATTTAAATCCAGAAAAAATGATTTTTCTTAATTTATGATAAATCAAATATTAAAAATATAATTTTTATTTTTTATCTTTATTTATTTGTAATTAATTAAACATATTTATAATGAAATGATTTTAATGTATTTATTTTTTTATTATTAAGCATGATTATAATATTTGATTAAATGTTTTATTTTGTTTATAAATTTAGCCAATCATAAAACTATTTAACGTGATCTATTGATTAATAGTTAATTATAGGAATAGATTTTTTAGTATATCATAAAACTAAGATCTTTTATAAAAAATTTTTGTTGTCAATATTTCAAAATATAAATTTTAATTTCGAACTTATTTTTTTAATGAAATTGCTTTCAAAATATTATCAAATGTTTGTTTAGCTAAGTTTAAATACATACTTTTAATTTAAAAAACAGAAAACACTGTAAAAAAAAAGATTGTTTTATCATCATAAAATAACATTAAAAAATTTAATTCACTTTTTATTGAGAGAGAAAATATTTTCTAATCATTTTTCAATACAATTAATAACAAATTTATAAAACCCATCAAGTTCTTAATAATACTTTTTAATAATGTTATTTAATTTATTTTAATTAATTAATTAAATTTTAACATAAAATTATTTTAAAAATAATATTCAAAATACATAATATTTTCAATTGCCTCTTTGGCCAAAGAACTAACTCCATGGACTGAGCATCAAATTCCAAGACACTCACTTATTTTTTCTTTGACCTTCTCCTCAATGCCTCCTCGAATACCTTAGTTTTTATCTTCTCCCTTAACCCTTTCACATCCCTACACCTTCTAGATCAGAACTCATCTTCTTCTTTATCTGCGTCTTCCTTTAGCCTTTGTGTCGACGTTGCTCAATTTTATAGCTCTCCGTCGAAACTTCTTTGCATCAGAATGACAATTGTGAAGATTACATTCTTCTCTGATGGAGCATTTTTCCATTAGTGTACACTATGCAGGCTCCAGGAGGGGGTGGAGTCCCGAGGCTAGAGGCGATCATTGATTGGCTTCAGAACGAAATGGGATACCCTGGTCAGCTTCCTTCCGTTGACCAGATCTGCAAAATCTGTCTAGGAAACATGGTCTCGGTGTGGAGCTTTGTCCTTCAAAGAGTGCGGCCGGAGAGAATGACGTCGACGGTTCGCTAAAATATTTTGGTTCATGGAGTGGCACACCTGCTGAAGGGGTGAAAGTGAGGAGGTGGGAGAAGGAAAAGGGAAGCTTGGATTTTGAGGATGGATCATCTCTAGAGGCAAAGGAAGTGGCGAAGAGGGAGAGGGACCTTGCGAAGGAGGAGGCGGTGAGGTTTAGGAATGTTGTTAAGCAGCAAAGGAAGGAGTTGAGGTCTCGAATGGTGGAGGTTGAAGAAGAGGAGTCGGAGCGGAAGCCAATGGTCGACGAGAGGGCCAATGCTAGGTGAGTTGTCTACTTTTTCTTATTTGATTTTTAGGTTAGGGGATTCTTGTAGCAGGTGGATTATACAGAACTAAATGTTGGAATTTGGAATTGGAGAAGAGGTTTTTTATTGCTTTGTGATGTCATAAATATATTATTGTTGATGTTATTGTTCACTAAATGCATATTTTCTATAGCTGTGTGATATTGCTAATGTGTTTTCCATTGGAATGACGACGTAATTTCTAATTACCTTTAGGTTTGTACTCATTTAATGAATAACCATTTCCATTCTTTTGGTTAACATATAAGGTACAAACAGGTGATGTTAGAAGCTTATAATCAGTAATGTGATGAGGCAACTAAGATATTTGTAAAGTACCAAAAACAGCTTGATCAATATGTAAGCCAAGAAAGAGACATTAGGATGTTGATTCCAGATAGTGCTGCTTATTCTATTGGTGAGATCCATTCACACATTGAGAAAGAAGCAGTCTACACAATGGTCAATGGTAGCAAATCGTCAGACGATGTCATTTTAATTGAGACATCACGAGATACAATCATTAGATCAGCCTGCGAGTCTCTTGCAAGGCATATGATTGAAAGTATCTAAAGTACCTTCCCGACATATGATGGGATTGGAATGAACTCTAGTATTCAAGTAGATGCTACCAAGTTTCTCGATGACTTGGAAGGTGATGTACATAAAGATTTAATGGCTATGATAACTGAGCCTCTTAGAAATCCTTCATAGTTACTTCAGTCAATCACTGCATACACATTGCGCTACAACAAATTGATCCATAGGGAGACTAAAAATATTGACATCCAAGCTGATGCAGAGCCGTTGAGGTAATTCTTTTTATCTTCAGAACATTGTTTTTTTTTCTATCCCCATAGACTGAATTTATAAAAGATTTTCTTTAGCTTTGGTAAATCTTTGTTTGTTTCTCAGGTTGTGGAAGTCTTGTGAGGCAATTAGCATACATTTATAGCTTCAAAAATACATTGGAGCATAATGGTTGTAGATAGGAAAATATTACAAAGTTCAACGTCAATGTCGCACTACCAATTGTTTTCTTATGCAAATCACGTATGTACTGTTATGGCTATTGTTTCATGTAATTTAAGAGCTACTTGTTCTTTGTTGTCATATTGATATTACAATTTAATTTCATTTTTTATTGTATAACTTATGCAAAGGCCATATTGATGTCATTTCAATCATCTAAGGGTGCTCTCATTAAAATTTGCTAGTGAAACATTATCAAACTTATTTCATTTTTTTGTTTAATCTTTGTCTATTTCCATTTATAAACTCATTCAATGTGCACTTATTATGAAATGTTTTTTTTAAATTTGTAGGCTATGTTAACTCCTTATTTAGCTTGTTAGCATTTGGTTATTTGGGTTTGATGATGTCTACTTAATTAAGAATTTGTTCATGAAGCATTGATAAGATAGGAATACAAAATTAATAGAGCATGAACTAAGGTGAACAAGAGAGGTTAGAAAAGGCTCTAGAAAGGATGACAGATAGGTTGATTATAATAATCTTTTTTTTATTATCTAAGAAAGTTTAGGATTATGACCAGATTTGTATCCTTGTAAGAATTGTAAAAAACTAATGTCAAGGTCGAATTAATGTGTAGAGCAAATGACTTGTTAGTGCCAAATCGATGTTAAGACTGGTATTATGATGAGTTTTGATAATGATGTTTTTTTCTCTTTAATTAAATTCTATTACTAATAGTTTTTTATTAAGAATTAGATTTGTCATGAATAACATATTTTATTGGCTATTGTAGGAAGTTGGATAATTTATTCATTTTCAATTGCATGGTTGATCATTCCTTAGGATAAAATTAAAAATAGCATATAAAAAATTGTTAATGAATGATTATGATATTTCTGGTTGTGTTTGGTGAAGTAAGTTATATCAATAGATTGTAAGAAGATAATTAAAAATTAATGTTTTACTAGTATAAATAATATTTTAGGATAATTATTATTTATCCATTTTTTTTCTTAAAAGGTTAATTTTTTTGTGAATTATTAGTTTTACCTTTTTAGCACAAAATATTTTATTTAATAATTAATTATGAACAACTAATTTAAAATTAAGATTTAGAATCTTTATAGCAATTGTTAATGACTTTATGCTTAGGAAATACATAATTTATTGGTCTATCATATTAAATGGATTATTAACTATTCCATTCAGGTACAAATACAAGAATGATATAGTAACAGATACTGCAACTCGGGATGCAAGTTCACCTTTACTATGTCAGCTTTATGGTAGTCCAAGGAGTTGTATAGATCTATCCTTAAAAGGAACTTACAATCAGCTACTTGAAAGACAAATGTGTCTTCTCTTTATATGTAGAATAATATAGAGTATGCTATTGTAGTTGCCTATTATTTCTAATATTAGAGATTACTTATACTTATTGTTTGATATACTGTATTTGGTTATATTTGTTAAAATTTTATTTGTGATTATCTATCAGAGGAGACCTTATAGTCATTCTCACATTCATTTGTTTTTTTCCTTATTTTCCACTTTTTAAACTTTAGTTATTTTGTTACACCATTTTTTGTGATCAATGTTTCATGTGCACCTTTTGATTTCTTTCTTTCAATCGATCATCCCTTTTCATATGGCATATTCATACTTACAATAAAATTTTAATTTTAAATTATTATGATAGAGTTCTTAACAAAGTGATTTGGCTTTTTTTATTATTTATTCTTATGGGTTCTTCCACAAGCTATTTTCAAGGATCACACTTGTTATATTTAAAAAAGGAGTTTTTTTGTGATTTTTTCACTATTGTCACCACAAGTATCTCTGTGTTGCTATTGTAGAGACATTGGTAATCTTAGCCTAATGAAGAAGAATATAAATATTTAAGCAAGCAACTTAAGAATCCATTAAAAAATTACTTGACCATAAGTCAAAGTAAGTCTTTTTTGAAATTACTACAATAATTCAAGTACTACATATTCAATGGCTGAATTATAAATATCAACTATTCAAACAAATATGGTACTTGCAAAGAAGATGAGATTTCTGCCCTTGTGTGATTTTCATAATGATCCATGGCAAAATAGTTTAGATAGTTTGGTAAGCAAAATATAGTCTAGTGAAAAAATGTCTAAATTTGGAGAATGGATGATGAACAAGGGTAACGGATACATTTACTGAATACTATAACCATAAGAGTTCTACCTTCTAATTAGAAATATTACCAAGTGATAGAATTAATTGTCCCTTTTTTTAATAAAGCATGTTTGCAAAGCACTAATTCCATTTACAACCTATCCAAAATTACATTAGAAGACATTAAAATTGCTTGGGAAGTCATCAAAGCTACTCCAAAAAAAATGTAAATTACCAAACAAAGAAAATTAAGCATATGTTGCACAATTCTTTGGCTTGGACATCATTCTCCCTCTTTTTAAAATTACTTGACCTTGAGTTTACTGGTTGTCTTTTGAGGAGAAAACATTGCATAACTCCATCCTACCATAAGGATATTTTCTTTGCCCTTCTTTTCTACCAAAGGGAAAGCTTGCAAAGCAATGAGGGAAGCATGGCATAAAGAGCTAGTAGTAATCGAATCAAGTGTTATATCGAGAAGAAGTTTATTAGGGATGTACTACTTGAGTTGTGATTGTGTTTCTTGTAGCTAATAGTATAATTTTCTCTATTTAGTAGATACATGTATAATATTTATTGTGCTAGGAAGAAGACAAATGTAAGCTTAGAATTTGTCTTCTGCAATTTTTCTTTTTTAATTTCTTTGGTTCTTTTGAAAAAGAAACTTGGACAAGTACAGATTGCTGTATTAGTCATTGTGGTATTTCACTAATTTCACAAGAATTAAAGCTTTTAGCTCTTATTTATATGATTTCATTAAATTTGTATCATTTATGTAGAAAAGAAATTTGTTTTAGAGGTTGGTATATCTCAAAAAGCATGCCCATCCAATCTCCTATTCGCCTTTTAAAATTCCTTCTCAGAATGCTCAATTTGTACCTCCATGCAAACCCTCAAAATGAGCCCTATTAAAATATGAATGAACCATGTTGCACATCTTAATAGTTCGTTATTCAATTTATTAAATATTCTCTGCTTTATATTTTGTTATTTTAATCTTAAAAAAAACAAGAAAAGATGGGGTCGTACGAAAAGCAAAAGCAACGACTCTTTTGTGGAAGCCATAACCTTTGTATTTTCCATATGGCAGTAACCCCATTTAGCTTTTCTCCACATTGGAAGCCGTGCTGAAATACAAGTGTCAAATTCTTAGTACTACTCTATTGGCATTCCGCAAAATTCTCTCGTTTACTCTTTTTGCCGGAGCGAATGCTAACTATTGAAATAAAATTATTTAATAGTAATAAATTATTAAAATATAACTTTACATTTAATTAGGTGTAAATTAAAAATTACGAGATGACTTGGCGACGTACTGACGTTGCTTTTCTATGGAGATAATTTGATGTGACGTTCCGAGGTCGATTCAGTAGTTTTTGAAGTGTAGTGGTTGTTCACACAATAAGCACAACTTCTGCCCCTGCTTTTTATTTCATGAAAAGACCACGTGAACGGAAATTAATGTATATGGGGAGCCTTTTTCACTGAAAAAATATATATTTTTTCAATTATTGCTTTTAAAAAAGGCCTTTTATAGTTTATTTTGAAAACTAAAGTAAAAAGTTGTACCTGAATGATAAACAGTGAAGCACATATTTTTAGAATATGAGATTTTGAAATACTTTATAAGAAAATGAAATTAGCTAACAAAAAACTCATGAGATGAGCATTATTTTGTTAGAGTTGGGAAACTTGATCTTGGTCTGATACGTGTTATTTCTTTTATTGGTGAAAAGCATTCAAATATTATTATGAAAATAAAAAATTTTATCTTCATTTATCATATGATTTTTAACTATTTGGATGGCTATGGTGAAAAATAAAAGATTATATGACTAGCTTATCATATGACATGTCAAAAAAATATGCATATTCACATATATATAATGGTGTTGATGGGTTGTTAAGTGTAATCCTCAAGTGAGAGCTATTCAAATTTGACATTACCATTGTTTTGTATACTCAAAATAAGCAAGTTCTCTACTAGGGCCATGGATAAGATACTTGAAAGTCAAAAATACTCAACTTGGTTTTCTCTTAAACAATTCATAATGATCACACCATTAATCTTCCTTTAAAGGATGTCCCTGATAGTTATTAAGAGTCATTAGATCTCATAATGTTCTTTAGGTGATGACTCCTCCAAATTTTGATGCATAAGTTGTAGTTGAATCCACATTTCAAGTGGTTTTGAATGAAAAGATGGCTACTTCTCCAATGGCCATATTTGTATTTTTTTTGAAGATCAACTAAGTTGGTAGCAAAACAAAAATCATGGCACTGTATCACGATGGGCTTATGAAGAGTGAGGCTTGTTGATATCCTATTAGAGTTGACCACGACATGATGAACGAACATGAGGCCTTCTTTTCCCAAAGTGAATACAAGGAGAAAACATGTCTCAAAAAAAGTTAAGAGTGCTACTATGGCTGAAGAGGAAGAGGATCCAAAGAAGCCAAATGTACCTATATTTGAAGCAATTGAGCTGACTAAATGGGATATAAATGAAAATAGTGTTATTATGGTCTACATTACAAGTTACCAATTATTTTGGTAATTTTTTTATCAAAGAGTATTACTAATCATTTTGAGCAAAAGTGTAAAAAAAATTATCCATTTGTTAAATCTATGGCTTAGAAGAAGAGAATTAAGTCATTGGGTTCCACTCTTGAGAAATGGAAAGAACTTGGACTAAGTCAAAGATTAATGTCCAAAGTCAAAATGTCAAACTCTTTACTCGTTGCAAGTGGTTGAGTAATGTCGCCTCTCATTTTATTTTTTTGAAGTATCAACCCATATTTTCAATTTATGTCAGTTAAAATAAGTTTTGTTGTAAAAAAAAATTATATTTTAAAATAATAGCCTTGTATATATAACCAGAAATATTCTCATTGTTGTTATTGTAAGACTATTCATATATATGCCACTTTACCTTGATGCTTGCTAGAGGATGTTTCTTGTCCAATGATTTTAACCTTAAGATACTGCCTTATGATCACTACGTACTTGCTTTAGTCTTGGATATTATAAGGCAACAAATTTTTATTTAGTTTATCTTAAAACTACGTTGCATCATGGTCATAACCTGAATTTATTATGTTAATGAATTAATTATCTTTGGTCATCATTCATAAATTGAAGTAGTTTATTTTCAAAAATTCATTTTTACAACTTAAAATTATTATTTTACAAATATAAAAAAAATATTTTCTCCTTTTTCTATTGTGGTTATTGATCCTTACAGTCCTCGATCTTGAATTATAATAATACACTACTTGTGTCATGCACTACTCAATTTAATATTAATTAAAGGTATTAATATACTCCAAAATACCAAAATATTGATTAAATAAATAATGTAAGAAAAAGAACCTTGGGGGCACCATGTAAAATTAAGATGATGAAAAACTTTACAAATTAAAATATTAAATTCAATTAAATAATTGTATAAATAATTATGCTCATTTCTTAAAGCTATTATTCAAAAATAAAAGTTGAAATAGCTTTTTTATACAATATCTGTCATGCATACGAAAGACCTCATAGTGTTCTCAAAAGAAAGCATCTCCTCACATAAAGGTTCTGATGTTATAACTTTTAGGAATCCTAAACTCTATAAATATCTCATTCTTAATCAATAATATAAGTATGTATAAGTATAATATATTTAAAAAATAAACGATTAGATTTAAGTAGTAAAGTAGTGTGAAATCGTGATATATAGCATATAAAAAAATATGAAGCAATAAATATGAATGTATGTTAAAAAAATATTAAATATGTTGAATATTTAAATATGAGCTTGTATGTTCTATATTCAAGTTGTTATATAATTATCATATAATACTAATATTATAGGAGTAATATTATCTCTTTCTTTTCTTATTTTTAATTTTATTTTTTTTCCTATTTTTATTTTTATTCTTTTCTTCCTTTTTTATGGCATTTTTTATATGACTATTATCCTTACTTCATAAAATTCTATATTATGTTATAAATATGTGGTATCAATCATATCACTTGACCTCTATCGATAATTGGCCAAGCCATCAATGTATATCTCCTACCACCCCTGGCCTTCACTGAAATACTAATAGAAATAGGTCTTTACCCTTTTTTACCTAGTATTGATGTGCTCACAATTACAAAAATGAGGTCAAATATCAATTCTAACATGGAATCACCCTTTAACATTATTATGTATAAAGTACTAACGATAGTGAGATATCTTTCTATTATGCCCCTCATTTTAAGTACCAATAATAACACGAGATAAAGTCATATTGATCAATTACGAGATAAAGTCATAGATAAAATTTTATCTTCTAATTTTCACTTTTCAATTATGCCCCTCATTTTAAGTACAAATAATAACAAGAGATAAAGTCATATTGATCAATTATGAGATAAATTCATAAATAAAATTTTATCTTCTAATTTTCACATTTCTCATGATGATATATATCACTAAGCTAATTCAGTCAATCATTATCTTTCATTTTTTTATTCTATATCTTTCTTGTTTTGTGTTCTAAAACTCATAACACATATATAGAATTGTAAATAATAAAATTTAGGTGGGGTAGAATATTAAATTTTATGATTATGATTTTTTGTTGCCTTCTTATGACCATTTTGTGTGGTGGTAGAAGTGTATTTCAATGATAATTATTTCTTCCAAAATAAATATGATACCAATAATTGAATAGAAGAAATCTTTTTTAATGCACATGCATTTCATATGATTGCACATCCATTATTCCCTAATCTTATCAATTATAAATTAATAAAGATGCTTTTAATACACTAATAAAATTTGATGAGAGTGAATTAAGGTTTGAGTCTATAAAATAAATGATTTTTGAAAGATCAATGTGTGAAGGTTGTCACAAAGTTGAGTAGTGTGGTTAAGAACCACCTAGAAGGAGCGAGTCAAGGAGGCTGTCGAGTAAGGAATCATTACTATGCTATGATTTTTGTGAGCAAAGAAGAGAGAGTGAAGGTGAAGCTCTATTATAGAGTGAAAACTATTTGAATGAAGAACCATTAGGAAAACCTTGTTGCACTTTAGGAGAAGATCAAAAGCAAGAAGATGAGAAGAAGAGAGATTATCACAAGCAAATAGCGAAGGAAATTGAGTAGTAGTTATCAAATAAAAGATAGACATTTAAATTGATTCTTTTTCTAAGTTTAATTTTGTTTTACATAAATAGAAAATATGATTATGTTATAAGTTAACTAAGAACTAGATTTAAATTAATTTAGATGTGGTATGGAGTGAATCAATGCTAATTTCAATTGAACCCAAGACATATTGAATGAGAGTTGTTAGCTATTATTAAAATGTATCATTCAAATAATTTGGTCTACATGATAGGGTACGATCAATTTAATCTTGTAAGGTAAGGTATGATGAAACATGCTATAATACAATATTAAAATTTTCATTTACTATATATTTATCTTTTCTATAATTCATAGTTTTTCCATTCATTGTGTGATGGAAACAAAACAACTATGGTTTAGTTCACATCATTGAGCTCTAAAAAATAAAAATTAGTTTAATATTTTAAAATTTCACAGTTTGTATTGTTTTGGTAGGTTTTATGAGAATTTTTGTTCCTAATGTTTTTTATTCATTTGGCACCTTTTATGAGACAATTCGATTAACACTTGATTTAGCATTTTAGGATATTTCAGTAAATATCTTTATTTTGTTATACCTTTACTATATAATTTGTCTCAATTTTGAAAATCTTTTGTTTTAATTTTCTAATATTTCTACCAAAATGTATTTCTCATCTCATCTATCACATAAATCCTATCATTTAATTAAATAAATTATTTCAATTTTTTATTTTAGAATTAATATTTATCTACTTAATTTAAAAATATTTATTTTATAATTTTCTATGTTTATTAACTTTTGTAATTCGTAGTATTTCTTAATATTATGTGTCTTTTCTTGATAAGCTCTATCCAATTAAAGTTCATTTTTATATTCTTATTTATTTTGTTTGGTATGGTTCTTTCACTTCTTATGAGACATTTGTTTTGTATCTTATTTGATGATCATGCATATTATACTCAATTTCCTTATTATCATAGAATGCAGATTTCTCATATAATTTATCCCATTCTTTAAATGTTTTTCTTTGGATTAGTTATATTACAATGAAATACTAATACTCCTCTTGTGTGAAATTTATATCTATTTAATTTTTCTGCATTTCCTTTTTCTAGTTTATCTTAATTTTATTAAAGTATATGTTTAAATTTACTTTATATTCTTAGGGTTTTCTCATAAATTCAAAACAAGGTCTACTACAAACACAACAAATGTCAATAGACTCTATTCAATGAGTTCTATCCAAGCAAATATTTATTTTTATATATTAAAATATTTAAATTTTTAATATTTTGGCATGTTTGAAGTTTTCATAATACTCTAATTCCCCTCTTGTGTGACATATATACATCACTTTAATTTAATTGTACTATATTGCTTCGAATACCTTATTTGAACAACATAATGTATCTTATTAATTCAAAAGTATGTTTTGTTATTACTTATGTTTATTAATTTAGAAATTTGTTGTATTTCTAGACAAGGATAAATTTTTTTGAAACATACATCAATGATCTTTTTTTGATGTTCTTTTTGGTTCAAATATTAATTTTAATTTTTTAATTATTTTATTTCTTAGGTTTTGGCATATTTATTAAACATTTAAACATGTCAATGATTTTTTAATCAAGGATGTTACACATGATCTTCTTAATATCATGAGAGATTGCATGGGTAGACCCCTCCTGGCAGCTAGCAAAAGGATGTTCTCCCAGGCGGTGGACATGATGGAAGCCCAGCTTTACTATGGCCCTTGATTTGCTAAGGAAATCCCTTCCCCAGTACCATGATGTGCAATTCCAAACTAACTGGATGTCAGTGCTTCAGGTGGTGAGCGAGATGCTCTCCACTCTCATGTGGTCGGTACTTTTACTAAGGCCATTCAGTTTGCCAGGGGTCTAGAGGCTGTCCAGTTCACACACATCCTTAGAGACGAGAACGAGCCTGCGGATTGGGCCGCATGGGCTACTTGCCTTAAGTAGTTTATTTGAGCCCCTGGGGACTCTCTCCCAAAGCCCTTGCTCAAGCTCATGTTGTCTGACTTCACATTTGATCCTCCTTAAGGATCCTTCTTGAAAATCAGGTATGGCTTGGCCATTTTGATATAATATATATATTATATCTACTTCAAATAAAAGCTATTTTATTCTGAACGAGCCTATTAAAACAAAATGCTAAATAGTTAAGGCTTGTCTCATCAAAAAAAGGGTCACCTAATAATCTTCCACTTTTGATAATGAGAAGACATAAATATTTTCATAAAAATATAACCAATAGAAGCATATATATATTTATAAATAATAAGAGATATTAAAAATGAAATTTATTTGCTCCTTCTACTTTTTACTACTTCTTACATCATACTCCCCTCACTTGAGTAATTTTAGTTTATTTATTTTTTAAAGTAAGTGTGTGAATCCAACAAGAAGGGGACACTTATGGGTTTTAAAACATTGTTGTTACTTTGAGTAATATTTATTTCCTAATACTTCTATATAAACATAATTTTATATTTGTAAAACACCTTTAGTAATTATTAATTTTATTGATTAAGAAAATTATAATAAAAATAAAATATTATATTAAAATGTTTATGTTGTTCACCTTTAACCTACTTATTGTTTTTTCTAATGATTAACCACTAACTTACTTCAGGTTTTTCTTTACGATTCACCTTCAACTCAATTGACATTTTTCTTTTTGGTTTACCTCCAAGCTACTACGGTTTTTCAATTCAACTATAGCTCAAGACTTTAAAAGCTCAACACCAACTCAGTTTTTTGGAGGAAAGTAATTTAACTTAGGCTTTCATAAATGGCATGTTACCTAACCCAAAAGAAAAATAAGGTTTATAAGGAAACATAGTTTTGATAAAAATATATACTTCTTATACTTGTTAATGAATATAATAAAACATGATGACTTCAAAACTATTAAAAGAAAGGAGAAAATGAATGTTTAGAAGTGTTAGCCTTTATAATGGTCGACTTTAAGTAAAAATATTTTGATCATATTCATTAAAAAGTAAAAGAATAGTTATTTCAAAAGCTACTATAATAGGTTAAAAAGCTTCTCCAAATAAGCAAGATTGACCAAAGCAATTGGATCCAATCAAAAAACTTCTGTGTTATGGGATCAAAGACAAAAAAGGCGGATGACTTATGCTTAAGCTAAACTATATGAGAAAGTTGCATTCTACATACTAAGAGATTGAGTGTAATATCCATAATTATTAAATTAACCATAAATTGAAATATCTCACAAAGTATGTCAAAATGAAAGATAATAAAAAAACTTAAAATATTAAACTAAATATTTAATTAGTTAGAGCTCGTCAAGATTAGTCTAATAATAATTTTTAAACTCATTAAGACGTTTTAATTTTTGACAATTAACAAAGTATAAAACAAAAACAATAGAAAATTATTATTCTAATATTAAGAAAGTATATGTCAAACTAGTAGTAAGATAACTTGAAATAAAGTAACAATCCAAATCATTGACATATAAGGGTTGCATTAGAGAAGATTTAGAGTTATATAGTAATATAACATAATTAATGTTAAACATTTGAAGAAATAAGATAAATATAATAAAAAATTAAATTGTAATATAATAGATGATCATGAATGTTATCCTTGTTCATAGTGTTAGGTATAATAAAAACATCTCATAAAATATGAAAAAAAAATTTAGAAAATAAAATATTTGAAAGTGTAAAAAAAGTGATGGTTAATTGGACTTAGCTCATCGATAACAGTCCAATGAGGTTCTTTTCATCTCGATCAAATCTCATTTGGAATTGCTATAAATATTTGAAATAAATAAACATATTTAATAACAAATTATTATTTTAACAATAAGTGAATATATATTAAGACTAAAATAAGGTAAATAGAAGAATTGTAATACAATGAAATTAAAAATCTGTAAATGTCACAATTGTGGACAATTAGAGTTGCATAGTATTGTAATGAAATTGATGCCAAAACTTTAGAAAAATGAGATAAATTATATGTGAAAATTTCCTTACGTGAGATTGAGCAAATTGAGAACATCAATAACCATCAAGGCCCTCAAAAATAACATATATAAAAAGAACACATATATAAACTAATATTTAATTTGATAGAACAGATCACGATGACTCCAATACTATTTGTTTCATCTATAATAAATATTTTTGAAATTAGAGAAAATTTCAAAATAAAATAGACACAAATAACACTTAATTATTATTTTAGTATTAAGAAAATTGTTATCAATACCTTAATAAAAAATTTAAGTAATATAATAAAGGATAATATAGGTCAGTAAGGTTCACATAAGAGAAGAATTAAAGTTACATTGTAAATAACTAAATTAAAGTGAAATATTTGAAACAAAGTGGCATAACTTGTTTGGGAAAGTTGCAATTTAAGATGCTTAAGTGATCATGTGTAACAACCTTATCATCAAATTTGTTACAAAGGAAATTATCTAATAATGTATGCTAAACCAAAGAAAAAAAAATGTAAAGATATAAAAATTAATGATTAAGCTGATATAGCTCTTCGACACGACTCTAGCGACATTGGTTTCATCTCCATCGAACCTCATTTGTATTATTCTGACAGTGCTCATTAAGATGATTCCAAGTATGAATCAAAATATCTAGTAAAATATTCAAAAACTTTAGAAATATTTTAAAAAAATAAAAAAAAAAGATTTAATTATGTAGTGTTTGTTAACATGAATCCATCAACATTTATTCCACTTCAATGGACCGCATTTGGAACTGCTATGAGTTGTTCATTAATTAAGAATCAATAATAATAAACACAAAGAATTCATTTCTATTAAATATTCATGTTTTAATATTTTTAAATATTAATGTTTCTAATGCTTTGAGACATTCTATGTGGTCTTTTGATTGAAATATGATCTGATGATAGAGTTTGACAATTGCATTCCAATTAAAATACTAAAATGCAACGTTTGAATATGATTTATTTTATTTCTTTAAATTGTTTCATTTGGCTTTGTTACATTTCTATAAAACACTAATTCCACTATTACTTGACCTTTTTAATACTTTAAATTTATTATATTACGTTACTTCAATTTATCTTATTTTACCTTGATTATATATTTTCTAAAAGTAAAAATTATTCATTTTTATGAGTAATAAAATATATATTAAAGATAAAATAAGATAAATTAAAGTAATGTCATATAACAAATTAAATCGATATAAAAGTCAAATAATAGAAGATTTAAAATTACATAGTAATATCGCAAAATCAATGTAAAAATCCAAAAAAATTACATAAATTTAATGACAAAGTGGCATTCCAAATGAGAACGAGATTGAGTGTGACAACTTTTCCCATCAAATTATGTACGAATTAAAGTGACTTTTAAAGGATCCTAAAATCTTAGAAAATAAAATAACAAAAAATATAATAATTATTCTTTGTTTGGATATTACTCATTATGGTGAGTCTAATAATATTTATTTCATCTAGATAAACCTGATTTCGAGTTGCTACCAATTTCTAAGTTAAAAAAACATATATATATTAATAAATTATTATTTTTATATTAAGTGCACATTAAACTCAAAAAAATCAATTGAACCAAAGTAATATTACAAAATAAAAGTAATGAAAATAACATAAAGAAAATTTAGTGTTACAAAACAATATATTGAAATCAAATCAAAAAATTTCAAAGTATAAAATAAATTATTTGTGAATTTTGTACTCCAATATACTAAATAAATTGAATGTAACTTTATTGATCATTTCTCCCTCTTTGTAGCTCTTTCTTTTTTCTATCTCCATGTCCTCCCAGTTTTGCTTTCTCACCTTTATAATGTTTACTCTCTTTCTTTCTCTTTATTTATCATTTAACTCTTTCACATTATCTCTCTCCCTTCCTTTCCTTATCTCTCATTATAGCATCCTTTTCATTTTAATTACTTACATTCTTTATTGTCTTTTTCCTCTTTCATTTCTCTCAACTATATTTTCTTATTTTGTCTCTCCCTTGGTTTTCTTTCTTCTATTTTTTCTTCTGTCTCCTATATTCTCTCTCTATAAGTCATTTTTTCTTCATCTTTAAGTTTTCTCACACTTCATCTCTCTTCTCATCATTTCTATGAAACTCTCTTTTTAAAAATGCTTTACTTTTCTATTACTATCGTGCTCTAAGTCTCCATATCCCATTTTTATCTTCAACTCTACTTTTACTTTTGTATCTCTTCTCCTTTTACATCTCCACCACTCTCTAAAACATTTTCTCTCTCTTAGTGATCCCTTGCTCTCTCTTTCTCTATTCCCTTATTTATTTATTTAGAGGTACCCTCTTTCCATCATTTTAACACTCACTTTCTTTAACTTTAATCTCCTTTATCAATATCATGCTTTCTTTCTTGTCACTCTTTTTCTCAATTATCTCTCTCGTAGTCTCAATTCTCCTCATGCCACTCTCTTCCTTCTTAACGTCTGTCCCTCCACATGTTTGTCACTCCCATGGTCTCTATCTCTCGGTTCCCTTTTTTTTGTTTGTCTAAGTCTTCCACTTTGTTTTTATATCTCTCTTTCTTCTTTGTCTCCTAGTAATTCCTTAAAGGATGAGAAAGTAGTAAGAAAGAAAAATATCATATTATTATAATTATTTTTATAGTTTAGTTTGTTCTTTTCAATAATTTTTTAATTATTTTTTAATATTTCATTTTTATTTATTCATATATTGTTTTAGTTACTTCCATTAGATTTATTTATTCATTTCTTCTATATTTTAACATATTTAATTCATTTTTTAAAACATCTTTCTCTCCTTTTGGCCTTGTTCTTCTTCTTTGCTTGAACTTGTGAAAACTCATTTCCTAGTTCTTCTCACTTTTGCACATTTTATGTGTATATTACGTGATTAAGATTGATTTTGAACTAAATAAGTTCTTTGACCCTATAAATAGCTAATGACAAAACCCTTTCATTGTATAATTTGGCTTCATTATACTAATTCTAAATTGTTCGAAGTTCATTTATTAATTCTCTCCCTTTCTATCTCCTATTGCTCTAGCACCCCATAAATTTTCTCCTTTTCCAATGATGAACTTGCACATAGAATGATCTCTTGCTAACTAAACAGTGTTTTTTTCACACAATCACACTTCTCCAATCCCTCCACATATGGCAACATTTTATGAAAACACAATCAAAAGCAAAGGATAAAAAAACAATTATGAGAATCTTTACCCACTATTGAGAATATATTGTCTAATAAGAGTGCCTTGTTGAGAAAAACACCCTCCTTATGAAATGAAGATGTAAACTCTGTAGCTCTTACTTCTTCTTTCACATAATTCCTCATTGCACAAATCACACCAATTCACCAATTTCTTCGAACAAACTACACCCAATTGTATTTGGGTCACCTATATTTATAAGTTGGCAGAAATGTGTGCTCCAAGTCAAGTAAGGCATGTAGTCATAGTGAATTGCTCAAAGTCAAGTAAGGCATGTAGTCATAGTGAATGTTGAAACTAAACCTAATTTTTAGAATCTCTCTATGTATGTTTAAATTTATACAATATTTTATTTCTCCCTGACTCCTACTTTTTACGTCTACTGTAAACTATATCTATCTCTCTCTATCATATTGTCAATCAAAATCTCCGTCATCTTACTATCACTATTCTCACTTCACATTGATATTCTTCATTCTCACCACTCTTTTAATCTCTTTAACTCTCTTTCTTACATCTCTCTTATTTTGTGTGCTCCCTACCATTTTCTGTATCTCTCCATCTCTCTCCTCTATAGCTCTCTCACTCTCATGTACCTTATCTCTCCCAAATGTAGCACCCTTAACTATTTATGTCTTAGTCTCTCATCTCTTCCCTTTAATTAGCTTAATCACATTCTCACAATCTATTACTTATTCTCTAATGTTATCTTCTCCCTCTACCTTTCCATTGTTTTGTACACATTGCCTTACTTATTTATTCCTTTATTCTCTCTTCTTCTCACTTCTCCCATTCTCTAATTGTTATCTCTCTCATCTCTCTAAAATTGTGCTCTCTCTCCTCTCTTATCTTATCTCTTTTATGACTTCTTTTGCCTCTATTTGTTTATTAATTTATCTATCTGTATCGCTCTTCCAATCTCTATCTCCTTTTTTGTCTCTCTTTATGTATATCTCTATCATTTTCTCTTCATCCTTCTCTCCTTTATCATATTTTTTCTCCTCTGTTTTCCTTTTTCTCATATTCTCTTTTCTTTTATACTATATCTTTCTCCACACTCTTATCTCTTTATCATTTCTATACTTTGTTGCCCCTCTATTCTTTATTTTTCTTTATCTCTTTCTTCCATTCAACTTTATTCCCTCTTTATCTCTTTTATCATCTCTATTACATTGTTTGTCTCTAAATATCCCTCCACTTTCACTGTCCAAAAATCTCCCTTTCCCTCCATCTCTGTGACTTTCTCTTCCTCTCTCTCAATCTGTATCTCTCTTATTACCCTATCTCCCAAAATTGTTCTTATTTTATGCTTCTTTTTGTCTCCACTCTCCTTTCATCCCCACTCTTTCAACTCTTACTCTCTCAATTTCTCCTCTTTACCACTTCGATCCTTATATGATAATCCATCTATTTAGTTCTCCCTTAATCATTTTCTATTACCAGTTATATCCCTTATTTTATTCTTTATCTATCAAACATATATGCCTCTCTGCCACTATGTATAATTGTGTTCTTTATATGTCTCTTTGTTTTTCAATCTTTTATTATGTTTTCTTTATAAGTCCTTATATTTATTTTATTTCTCTATCATCCATCTAACTGTCAAAATGTCATCATTTTTTAATGTCTCTAATTATTCTTACAAATCTAAAATCCATTTCCCTCACCCCTCAAGCTTGCTCTTATTCACTTAGTCTCTTTCTTTTACAAAACTCTTTATTCTTTACCTCATTTTTTCTCTTTTCATATCTCTTCTGAGATACATCTCTTTCTTCCCTTAAGCTTTGTCTTTGCTCTACTACTTTCTTCTATCACTCTCATAGTAACTTAACCGCCTTTGTCATTCTCTTTTCTCTTTCTAAATCACTTATCCTCAACTCTCCATCTCTTAGTATTTCTCACTCATCTTCTTTTCACATCCTTCACTCTCTTATCTTACCTATTGTAAAGTTTCACTTGCCTCTCTCTCTCTTTCTTCCCTTTCTTTACACACTTCTCTTAGTATTTTCTCATTATCTTTTCCTTCTTCTCTTTCTCTTCTCCCTCCATTCTTTAATATCACACTATCTTTTCTTTTGAAGATTCTTTGTTTCACTCCATCTCTCTCACTTCAACTTCTTAGTCTTACCATTTTTTTGCTTTGTCTCTATACATCTTTATCTTAGTCTTTCTTTCAATTTTCATTTAAAAGTCTTTTCCCTTATTATCTTTCTTTTCTCTCTTTCACTTTACTCTCTAAGTTACTTCCTTTCTCTTCCCTTACATACCTTACCTCACTTCCATTCTCTTCTCTTTTAATCTCCTTCTCTCTTTTATGTAATCTTTCTCTTTTCCTCTCTATCTCTACACTCCATGTAACTCAATCACTTACACTCATGGTCCTACCCTATCTTTCTATTTTTCTTTATATCTAATTGTTATCTATTTCACTTTACGTTATCCCTTTGTCCCTTATGTTCTCTATTTCATCTCTCTTTTGCTCTCACTCTATGTTCTCTTTTTTTACCCCCTTTTTCTCTCTTCTATAGGTCATCTTCCTTTCCATTTTATTTTATTTTTTAATAGATATATACAATTACAAACAATTGGAGGCACTCCAAAGTGTCAGAACTGCACTTGATGTGGTGCACACATACATGATGTGTAGACTATAATGATTGGTTTTGCAATATGTTAATAGATTACATGAATAGCTTGTGTTATATTTGTCTACAATTTATTTCTCTATGACAAGTGTTCATTCAAACTATACTAATTTACCTTTGCCCAAAAATGAAATAAAGTCAACAAGCTACACAAGATTCATATACACTATTTTATTTAGTTCCATTCATGGTTTCACCTTGTATGCAACATTGAATAACAAAAATGATTTGAACCAATTGAAAGTCATGCTAATGTTAAATGATAATCAACTATGCTAAAGTGAAATACTAGATGAATAATTTATTGACAACTTTTCCAAGACAAAAATGGAAGGTACATGTTCAAAAAACCAAAGGTTATTATCAAAAAAAAAATAGTTTGGAGTAGAGCTAAGAATCTCAATATGATCTACTAAAATATAAATAGTCTTAGCTCTGATTTTTGTTATGGAAAATGAAACTAACATTATCTAAACTGATGTTTTTAAGAGTAGTATCAAGGAAGTCTCATTTGTGAAAAGATGTTCTTTTAACTTAACAATTCAACTTGATAAAAGCTCTAAAGTGGGCTAACAAGAATTGGAATGAAATTTGGTAAATTATGAAAGCCATATTGTACATTCAAGTGAGACAATTTTTTTATCATTGAATTTAACATTATTATGACAATCCATACAGATGGTGGGATTCTTAATCATCAATGATGATTGAAAATGAGGAAATTGAGCATTTTCCATTTTATTATATCCATGAATTGAGATGACAAATGATGACCAATCCAAGTATGTTTCTTCCTTTTCATTGTATGTTTAGTAAGTTTGGGGTACATGTTGTCCCTCCATTTATGTTTACTTTCAATTTAAAGTGAGTGATATAACTATCACATTGTTTGCTATTCCAAATAAAATTTTTTTATTATTATTTTATTCTTTATCAAAATACAAAAAGTAATAAGAATAATGGATAGATGATGTGATCACATGAGCATTTAATGTGAATCCGGTTTTATGAGCCTTATTATTATGATTATACTAATGATTTTTTTAATGTTTCATGGACACATTATGGTTAGAATTATTTAAAATAAGGATGATGATATTAGCTCAATGTTTTTATCTTTAGGTGCCAAACTCCTTTATTATTCTAAGTAGAGATGATATGATAATTGGATATATGGTTGCATTGACAATAGACCCTATAATGAAATCTAATGTTGTCAAGCTCAATCTAAGCTATTATATAGTTTCTACTACTACTCTATTTTAAACATTTTTAAATCAGTGTCAAGAAGGCGGCCATAGTAGAACAATGATAAGTAGTAGGAGTGAAGGCAAGATTTCCATTATCATCATGATCTCCTATGAAGCCACTTATATTACTAGTACTCTTTTTGTTGTTCCTACATATATTTAATTTCTCTAGTTACAAGGTGAAGCACTTTGATAAATTTTTGTACACATTCTAACTTTCATTTGTTTGAAACTTGGAGTCAAGAACATTTACATAAACCATTGTTCCCCTACCTAATACTACATTACATTAGAACCTTCGAAAATGTTGTAGCACTAGCTAATGATGTTTGTAATGGCAGCATTAGATTCATAATTTCTTCATACACCCTTACACTTCTTGACTTCCAAATATTTTAGCATATTGTAAGTGATATTATCAAAATCCTCAAAATTTACTAGACTCCTAGAAATATGTAAACATTATTTCTTGAGAGAGTTATTATGTTTTTTGTCATGTACAACTTATTTTCTGAAGCTCTAACAAAGAGAAACTATGTCTATTGTTCTAGATGACAACATACAAAAATGTAGTCAATGGGATCTCCATAGAGGTATTGAATACATTTGGAAGCCAACTGAATAAAATATTTATGTAATGACTCTTAAAATTGTGGTAAATAATTTGCAATTCTCAAGACCAACATGAAACTATTTGAGGAAAATTGAAAATCTAAAATCACTTTACTTAATTTTAATTCACAATTTTAGTTCAAAGGACTTGCACTAGCTACAGAGAAAACAATTTGTGCATTTAATTTTCCATTATTATCAAGGGCCTAAAAGTAGATGCTTAAAACAAGTCGCTTATCCTATGCTCTAATACGAAAAATAAAGCATATTCCATGTGCCTTATTTGATGACCATTTGACTACCACTCCAAAGTTCTTCTGTGATGAATTTGGGCAAGAGTGATTGGTTAGTTAGCGCTTTAAGATTCAATTTAGTTGATTACACCACAGTTATATACCTTAGCTTTCTTAATCCTATCACATTTTCTTCCAATAGTGCACATAATTTTATCCAAGACATCTTATTAAGTTTATGAATGTCAACAAATTACCTCTATTGAAATCTATTAATAATCTTTTGAGAATTGTTTAAGATTTGGATTGGGTGATGAATTGTCATCAGTGTGTAGACTCAAAAAAGGTTTAAAACATTTTTTATCAATGGTTACCTATTACCTATTGTTAACGACTTTTACTTCTCAGTTGTCATTTTGTTATCTAATATTTCAACTTTGAAAGAGTACTACTTTCTTTCATCCCAAAAATATACAGCCTCTTAGGTCTATTAGGGTAAGAGAGCATTATTAGAAACAAATAACTTTAACAATTCTTTTCATTGTCATTCTCTTTAGACTTTTAGTTTGTAGAACTTGCTCTTTTATGTATTTAGCTATTATTCTTCCATTCAAATTGAAATGGAAAGTAAATTATTATAAGAACTGTAACAATAATTTTCCTTAGTCAAGAAACACTATTCTAAAAAACAAAAAAAAAATTAAAACTATAATTAATAATTATTATATTTTGATCAATAATATTATTAAAAATATTTTTCCAAAAAAACTAACATTTTTATTATAGTAATAATAAATAAATAACATAAATTGCGAATAAGGCTTATAACAAAATTTATTTGTTAGTTATTTTTCATATAATTGTGTTGAAAAATGAGATTATTCAATTAATTTTTTTGTTTTTTATTCTTTTTCTTTTGCATGGTTTTTTGATCTCTCCTTTGCCTTATTTCTTTCTTATCACATTGTTTATTTCCATGTCTCTACATCAATTTACCATACTCTAACTCTTGCTCTTTACATTCTTCTCAAACTAGTCTCTATCTTTCACATTCTCTTTCAAAAACACCTTCATTTTCTCAATTGTCTCTCACTTCTTTTCTCTTTTAACACTTTCATGTCTCTCTCTTTGTCTCATCTCATACTTTCTTTTGTGTTTTACTATTTCAAAATATGAGCATGTCTCTCTCCCCTAACAGCTATCTTAGCCTGTTACACTCTCATTTACACTTTATCTCCCTTTTTACTTATTTATTTATCTTTATTTCAATTTAATTTGCCTTATAACTCTATATAATTTATTATTGTTATCTTTATTTCTTGTTTTGACTTTTACACCATATCTAACTTTAATCTTATAAAGCTCTCTCTCATGCTCTCATTATCACTCTCCTTTATTTCTCCCTTTCATCTCTTTCCTTTATTTCTATCTATTCATATCTCCCATTATAGACTTATATATCTGACATTGTCTCTAACTCTTTGTGAGCCTTTTATTTTTCTCTCTAGCTTTCAACTATCTCACGAAGGCTCTCACTCACTTCATTTCCTTTCTTCAATCCTCCAATCTCTTTATCTCTCCTTGGCTTGCACTTTTCAATCTCATCACTCTGTCAACATTTGTTGTCTTCTCTCTCTCTTATCTTAACTATCTTGTGTGCTCTGTATTGTCTCATTAACTTTGTTCACCTTTGCCCTTGTTTTCATCTCAATATTAGTTGTAATTCAAGAAAAAAGTATGAAAGAATTAATTTTTCATAATATTAAACAATAATGTTTGTTATGAAAATAATAGTTATTATTCTTAAGATTGCAAAATAACATTTTTTTAATAATGTTTTACTTAATAATCTTTTTCTTATTCTTGTTTTTTCTCTTTCTTCTTCATTTACAGCTTTTCTTTTTCATTACATCCTTGTTCCACTGACTCTTTTTATTGTTAAACTTATTGGTTCAATTTTTTTATTTTTTTCAGCTTTTTCTTCTTCTTAATCTCTTTCTCTAGTGTTGTTTCACTACTCATTGAATTTTGCTTATCATCTTACTTATTCTTGTTCTCTTTTAACTCTTTCTCATGTTCTTATTCTTCTTGAACATAATATTATCTTTATAATGAAATCTCTCCAGGATTTCTAAATTTAATCACATATGTTTTTTTAAGAATTGTAAATGAAAAAAAAGGTATTTTTATTACTTATTTTTTTAATTTCCTTATAATAACATTTTCATATTTAATAAATAATTATTCATAAGTTTAATGATCTTCTTATTATTCCTTATAATTAATTCCCATTAATTAGCAGTACTCATATGCCTTATATTTTTTTCTTTGTATTTCTTAACTTATATTTTTTCATTTTTTTGTCCTCATGCTTAATATTCCAACTTTTTATTTCTTCAATTTATTATTATTGCTTTTTTCTTGCTCACCTCATACTCAACTACTTTTACTTTGTTTACACTAATTTTCATAAAGTTCCTCTCCTTGTCTAATGCATCATCAATTTCTTTTTTTCTCTTTTTCTTTGTATTCTAAGATACTAAGGGGAACTATTGTAACACTCTTGATAATCAAATACTTGCAAATAAAAATGACTAATAAAGAATTTCAAAATTCTAAAATTTTAAAAACTTGAAAATATGAGATTGGATATTTAATTAGTTGGAGCTTGATGAGAGTAGTCTAACAATGACATTTATTTTAGCTCAATTTGCCACCATTTTCAATTATTAATAATTACTAATATATATAGAATAAAAATAAATAAATTATCCTTTTAATTATAATAAAATCTATATTAAGCTAAAAATGACAAAAAGTTTGAATAATATGATATAACAAAATAAAATACATGTAAAGGTTGACTTGAGATATTGTGTTACATATGAACATAACATAGTCGAAGTGAGAAATTTGAAGAATGAAATTAGTCAAATGAAAAAGTAGAATTCTAGATATTGTAAGTTCATGAATAACATTCTCGATCATAAAATTTGGTTCAAATAGAAAAGCTTTTGAAATTCCCAAAAATTCTTAAAAATGAAATATTTAAAAAATATTTAAAAATATTTAAATAATATTATATGTATATTAGGAAAATATATATTATGGTTAAAACAACATAATTTAAAGCAATGTAATAAAATGGTATCAAAGGAATGTAAAAGTAACGTGGAGGAAAATTAGAGTTGCTTGGTAAGATAACAAAATCAAAGCTGAAAAATCTTAAGAAATGAGATAAATGATGCTTAAATTTTTTTCTTCAAGATATTAAGGAGATTGACCATAACATTCTTGAATATCAAAATCTAGAAAATAATATATTTAAAAAAATAGATATATAAATGAATATTAAATTAGATAGAGTTCGTAAAGATGAGTTCAATAATGTTTGTTTCATTTGATTGGAACTCCTTTGGAACGAAGGTGAATTTAAAAATCAAATAAATATAAATAACACTAAGTTATTATTTTAATATTAAGTAATATATATTAAAACTTAAAAGACATAAATCTGACCAATATAATATAACATAATCAAATATATGTGTGATTGCCACGAGAGGAGAATTAAGTTTATATAATAATATAATTTAAGCAAAGCAAAATATTTTGAGAAGTGAGATAAATTATTTGGGATAGTTACATTCCAAGACACTATGGAGATCTTGTGTAAAATCCTTAAAACAAGTTTGGTACAAACTAAAATATTTAAACAAATAAAAATGAATCATTAAGTTGATAACATTCATTGAGAGATGTCCAACGAAGTTTATTTGTCTGCATCAAAACTCATCTTGAATTTTTGTCACTTTCTAACATGAACTAAAATAAATAATGATAATTTATTACATTATTTTTATTTTTAAATATATAATAAAGTTGAAATGAGATAAATTAATGGAGTATAATATAACCAAATTAAAGAGATGTAATACTCACATGAGTAAAGATTTAAAATTACATTGTAATATAAACAAATAAGAGAAAAACATTTTTGTGGAAAGAGGCAAATTCTATAAAAAAGTTGCATTCCAAGATATAAAGAAAATCTATTATAAAGCACTTGATTATAATATAATGCATGAAAATATCTTATAAAACATGTTAGAACCCAAAAGAGTAAATTATTTTAAAAAATAAAAAATGGATATTTTATTATATAAAGCTTGGTGATGCAAATCAAACAAAGTTTACTTCATCTCATTCTGACTTTATTTTTAATGACTACTAATTATCATATTAAATGAACTTAATAATAAGAAATAATTATTTTAATATTAAATAAAATGACACAAATTTAATTAATGTAATATAATAAAATCAAGTACATATAAAGGTCACACAAGAGAACAATTGAGATAAATTATATGACAATATTGCATTCCAAGCATGACGAGAACGAGCATAAAATTTTCTATCATCAAAATAGGTATGAATCAAAATTTCTGATAAAGTATGCAATTACCAAAAAACACAAACGTTTTAAAAATATATAAAATAATCATGCAATTGGAACGTGCTTCTCGAGGCTGGTACAACATTTGTTTCAATCTAATCCAACCTCGTTTCGAATTACTGTGAATTACAAAATGAGTAAACATAAATAATTATTAATTATTATACTAATATTAAGGAAATATATATCATAGTTAAAATGAGATAACTTTAAGCAATATAATTTAATCAAATCAAAGAAATGTAAAGTTCAAAGGAGTGGAGAATTAGAGTTAAATAGTAATATAGCCAAAATAAAGCAAAAACACATGATGAATTATGATAGTTTATGAAACAAAATTAAATAAAAAATTAAAAAAATATCAAGCCTAACATTCTCAGTTGTTAAATGAGATATAAGTAAAAATGTGTGATAAAAAGTTCTAGAAGTCTAGAAAAAAAAAATATTTTACAACAATAACAAAAAAAATATTTAATTAGATAGAGCATGATGAGATGAATCCATTAACATTTATTACATCTCGATGAAATCTCATTTCGAACTACTGCAAAATATCAAATTAAAAAATCATAAATAAAAAAAATTACTATTTTAAAATTAAGTAAATATATAATGAAGATAAAATATGATAAATTGAATTAATCTAACATAACAAAATTAAGTTAGCACTAAAATTATACAATAAGTGATTTAGAGTTGCATCTCAACATAAGAAAATAAAAGTGAAAAAGTTCAAGAAATGAGAAAAATATTTTGGTGAAGTTGCATTCTCAAAAAATTAGGAGATAAAGAGTAATATTCTTATTTATCAAATTAGGAGTAATTCAAAATGACACATTAAGCATTCCAAAATCTTAGAAAACAAAATATTAAAAAAATAAAAGAATAATTATTTATTTGGATGAAACTCATCTTGGCTAGTCCATGATGTTTTTTGTCACTATTAGACCACATTTGGATTTGCTACAAATTACAAAGGAAAATAAGTGCAAGTAATATCAAACTGTTATTTTAACATTTAAGCATATATTAAAGCTAAAATAAGGTAAATTAAAGCAACATAATATAACAAATCATACTAATGTAAGAAAATATTAGAGATTTAGAGTTACGTAGTAATATAGCAAAATCAAAGTGAAAAAAATTAAAAAATATGAGATAAATTATAAGCAAAAGTTGCACTCTAGTATACTAAGGAGATTCAATATAATAGCCACTATCATCTCTCCATCTTTGTTGTCATTTCTATTTTCTCTCTTATATCTTTTCCCTCTTTTGCTTTCTCTCCTTTACAATGTCCTCTTTCTCTTTCTCTCCATATTTATCATTTAGTTCTCTACCTTAATCTCCATTTCTCTCTTTCTCTTTCTATCTCTCTTTTTCTCTTAATCTTTTACACTTCACGTTTTGGTCCTATCATTTCTATCAACCATAGTTTCTCGTTTTGTCTCTCCCTCTCTTCCCCCTTCCACTTTTTTCTCTTCTATCTCATCGATTATCTCTCTACATGCAATTTAGCCTAGCACTTCCCTCTTCCACTTGCTTTCTCTCTTCTCAATATTTTTTTCAAACCTTCTTTTTAAGAAATCATCTCTTTTCTTATATTGTCTTGCTCCAAATCCCCATCTCCCCTTTTTATCTCCACTTGTCTTCTTATTTCTTCTAATTCTCTAGTTATTGTCCCATCTCTTATTAAATATCTACCTCTCGTTAAATAATTTTTCTCTTGATGGTCCTTTCCTATCTCTCCCCCTATTTTAACTAAAGGATTCCTCTTTCGCTCTACCTCTTTCCTTTACATTAACACTCTCTTTCTCTTTTTAATCCCTTTCATCAGTATTATAATTTATCTCTTATCTCCCTTTATCTCTCTTGTTTTTATTACCATTTCCTTGTCTCAAACCTCCTTTTACCTCTCTTTCTCCCTCAACATATAACCCTACAAATGTTTGTCACTTTCTTAGTCTCTATCTCTCCATTCTCTATTTTCTCCTTCTCTTAATCTTCCTCTTTGTTCATATATCTTTATTTTTTATTTATTCTATTATGTTACTTTACAAGATGAGAAAGTGTAAAAAAAGGAGAAAAATTTATTACCATATGTTTTTATTTTTTATTTTTAATTCATTTTTTTTATTTTTTAATATTTCATTTCTATTTGATCACATAGTCTTTTAAGATATTTCTTTCAATTTATTTACTATTTTATATCCTCATCGATTTAATTCCTTTTTAATACATCTTTCTCCCTTTTTTGTCTTAAGGATTTCGTCTCGCTCTGTTAAACCTAACCAAACAAAATTACTAATTCTACTTTCTCTACACATTTATGAACGTATTTGGACATTAGAATTGATTCGGATTTGAAGCATTATTGTTGACCTTATAAATACCTAATGACCAAACCCATTTCTTCAACCAAGTTTGCGTAGAATTGTAAATCTTGAACTGGTCAAACTCAATTTGTCAACTTTTCTCTTTCCCTTTCTTATTAATGTAGAATCATCTCCCATCCACCAAAATCAGCCTTTTTGACACACTTAAACTTCTTCCGTCCTTATGCACATCACAAAAGTTTACGAAAACATAAACAATAACAAAGGAGAAAATGAAATTGATGGGAATCTTTCCTCACTAATTAAGTTATAATGTTTAACAAGATTGTCTTGTTGGCCAACCTCCCTCCTTACAATATGGCAAAGCAAACTTCTATGCTCTTGGTTCTCCTTTCCCATAACTCTTTTTTTTCAAAATCATTCTAGTTCACTAACTTCTTTAAATTTGTTCCACCCAATTCCATTTGGATTGATACAAATTATAAGTTAGGAGAAACATTTGTACAAGGTCAACTTGGCATCATTATTGAATTTTCCTACATGAAACAAGATAGTGAATGTAGGTAAGTAGAATATCAAAAACCAAAACTCTATTTTTAGATTCTTTCTATATATATTCAACACTATGTAATATTATATCTCTCTCACTCTTACACTTTGTCTATTCCTTCAACTATATCTATCTCTGTCTATCACATTCTCAATAATAATCTCTATCATCTTTCTCTAACTATTCTCAAGCAACATTTATGTTCTTCTCTCACATTAATTTCATTGCTCATTCAACATCTTCTAACTATCTCTTGCCATTCTTTTTTTGTGTGCTCTTTTTTTTGGTTCTCTCTTCCTCTTCTCATTCTTTAAGTAAATCACTTTCTCACAATTTATTGCTCATGTTCCAATGCTTTCGTCTCTCATCGTCTTTCTGATCTCACTACATATTCTCATTTATTTTTTTCTTTTATCCCTTATTTCATTTTCTGACGTAATTGTTTCCCATGTTCTCATTCTTCTTCTTCTTCTTAATCTTATATTGAAAATGAATTGTTTATCATGCTTTTTTAAATTTAATCCACAATTTCTATTTAAAATTTAAGAAATAACAAGAAAAAACATTTTGTTTCTTATTCTTGTAATGTCCTTATAAAATTGTTTTTATTTAATAATTAATAAATTAATTATTTTAATTTCCATCATAATTCTTTGCATTTAATTGCTATGAATTACCAACACTCTTATCCTTCTTATTATTTTTCGTCTTGTTACCTATTTTCTATTTTCTTATTCTCTTTATCTTCTAACCCCATCAACTTTCTCTTATTCCAATTATAAACCCACACATAGTATCATCTCTCTCCCACTAAATTGAGACTTTTTCACATAGTCACTCTTCTCCTCTCCTTATGCATGTGGCAATACTTTAGACAACAAAAACAATAGCGAAAGGACTACAACAAATTGTCGAGAATTGATCTTCGCCAATGACGTTGGAATGTTTAACAAGAGTTCCTTATCAATCAAATGTCCGCCTTACAAAATGCTACTGAAATCTTCTATGCTCCTGGTACCCTATTCCCATAGTTGCTTATTGCCCAAATCACTGTAGGTCAATAATTTCTCTAAACTTGTCGCACCAATTTATATTTTGATTGCCACATTTTTATAAGTTGGAAAAAATATGTTCTAAAGGTCAAGTAGGGTATTGTTATCGCAATCTCCTACATGAGACTTTAAAAGTGCATGTAGTCATAAGGAATGTTAGAAACAAAAGCACTATTTTTTATTCTCTATATCTATGTTCCACTCTATAAAATACTTTATGTCTCTCACTCCTCCATGTTGTCTCTTTCTTAAACTATATCTATCTCTCTTAATCTCACTTTCTATCATTATTGTGGTCATCTTGCTCTATCTATTCTGGCTCAACATTTTTTTTTTCACTCTCTTTTACTTCAACACATTCCTAATTCCTTCTGACACTCTCTTCTTTACCACTATCTTATTTTGCATGCTCTTCATGTTGTATCTCTCTTTCTCTATCCCCTCAAGCTCCCTCTCATTCACACTATCTCTCTTATATATATTCCCCTGACACTTTATATCTTTCATCTATGTCTTCTAATATTGTTCTTTAGTTCTACCATATTAACACCATCTTTTACTAATTGTTCAACTTTCTCTTCTCCCTCCAACTTTTTTGTCTCTCTTGCATATCATCTCATTTATTTTTCCCTTTATTCTCAAATTCTCCTTCTCTTATAATTCTCTTTTATGCTATTATTCTTTGTCAGCATATTTTTAATCTTGGGTTCATAATGAATTTAGAATTTTAAATTTTAAACCTAATTTTCAATTCAATAATTTGAAAAGAATGAAAAATGAAATGTTTCTATAACTTAGTTTTATAATGTCTTTATAATAAATTTTTTAATTACTTGATGATTAATAAATTTTTCATTTTAAAGCACTTTATTTTTTGCATTTAATTCTTATTAATTAAAATATACTCATATCCTCCTTTTTAATTTTTTCTTCTTATTTATCTTAATGTTATCAATGATTCCTATAATACATCATGTCAAAAAAGGAAACAATCATATTAAAACTATCCTCACTTCTATCGAACTTAAATGTTACAAGATTCAAAGTTCGAATACAAAGTTTCTTAACATTCAAAATTTAAATACATTTCCATTAAAAATTAAATTTTTAAATACCCTATAGAGGAAACATGTCATGATTAAGTTACAATTAAGTAGAAAGAATGGTAGTGTGACATCACTCCTACCTTAATTTAGATTTCATTTTAAAATTTGGACAATTTCACTAGCCATTTGTTAGGCATTTTAGCGATAGCATCCCTAGTTGTTTTATGATATATGTATATCCCTTTCTAAATTCATGCTAGTTTTATATGTCTAAGTATTCCCTACTGGGCTTTTCAGCTCACCCTCTCTTATATTACTATAGGTTTAAAAAAAATAGGAGTCATTTTGAGCCAATATTGGGGTCAATAGGGTTCGTACACCTAATAGATGACATTTCTTCTTGAATTATTTTTAATTAGTGATAGTTGAGCAATTACTTGTATTCTTTATTATTATTTATACATATTGATGTACATTTGATTGTAATAGAATATTATTTATGGACTTTCGTATCTTTAATTTTATATTTATTTTAGATTGGACTTGACTTATAATTCTATTTCAATATTTCATTTTTATGATTTTTATATTCTTGTTGATAGATATCGATATTTTCATGTTATATTATTACGTTGGTACTAAAAACATGTATGGCTACATTTGAATGTTTATTGTTTGATATGTGAATTTGGTTGCATTATGTAGTTTAAAAAATTGCTAAAAACCAAGTGTGTTGGATATGAGCTTCCAAGTTAATAAAAACTGAGCAAAAATTCTATTAATAATTTGTTAAAGATGTAGTGAATAGACTCTAGATCATTAACAAATGGAGAAGGTGAGGTAAAATAGTAGAATAGTTTATGACATCATTAGAAGAGCAATACAAAAAATTTGTTATAATTGAAAATACAATTAAGTGGTCTAAGTCACAGGAAAATTTAATTTGTTCCCATGCTTAGGATGAAAAATATCATAAACAAAAAGAAGATTATAATGGGTAAAGGGAATGGGACTTGAACTCCAAATACTAACACTTAATCATCATGGACCAAATACCTAAGCTTTCTATCTATAAGAAAGAAATAGTAGACGATTCTAGATTAATGAAGCTGTTCAGTCAAGTATGGAGCCTATTCAAGATTTTTAAGACTTATTATCCCACTTAAATGTGAATTAACAAAATATAAATGGTTGAAATAATTAATAGTTGGCAAAAGGTAGCAAGCTCATACTAATTAATACTATACTAAACTCTATAACAACTCACTTCTTAATAGTGTTATAGCTACCTAAATGAATCAAAAAATAACCAATGAAAAACTTGACAAAAAATGTCCTTACAACCCCATTAAGTGGTTTGAAATTGCCATTAAAAATCTCTTATATAAAATTCTTAACAACCTCTTCCACTTTACTTGAATTAATCAAAAGCAATAACCAAACTAGTTGTGAAAACTAGTCTAAGAATAAAGAGCTTTCAACAAGAATCAAGGTGTTTGCATGCAGAATACGATGGTTGTTCCTTAATTGACCTACAATATGAGAAAATTTTGTGAGAATCAACAACAAGAATAACCTAGAAGATTGACAAGAAATATCAAATGGTGGGTAATTTATTTACATAGTGTGGAAAGTTTAAGGCACATTCTTTCACTCAAGAAAAAAGAATTGTTGGGTGATACTAACATGGAAAAATTTGTTTGATCCCTCTAATATGCAAGAAACATCAGCTTAGCTAAGGCTTATTATATGGTGATTATTTAATAGATTTCCATTAGAATAATTAATAGATTGGGCAAATGTTATTCATAATTTACATTCTTTTATAATACATATTTAATATAATTCCATCTTTTCCCCTACAATTATGATGTTTGGGTATCAATTTCCTTCTAAATGTCTTTTCTATGATCATTCAGATTATCTCATCTACCTCTTCAAGTCCTACACGACTACTTATAGTCCTTAAAAATAGTTTGGGTAGAAATTAGGGTGGACAACAAATAATATCATGACATTGTATAGTACAATTTAATCATTGTGGTGCCTAAAAAATCCTTCCCAACATAGTTTATTAGCATTAAGCCACCCTATAATAATTTATTACAAGATGCCAAAGATACGGATGGTGGGTTACTTTGAAGAAAAAATTTCATGTTTAATACTATTATTTGACTTTCCTTCACTCACCTATGGAGTGGTTTTCTAGCATCCCCTCACATGTTAATAGTAAGACAATGCCAATTCTTTGAAATTTGGAATTTTCCTTCCCGTGCATGACTACGAAGCCTATGTTCATATTAGAAGTTGATAGGTTAATTTGGAATTTTTATATTTTCCTCTAATAAATTTCAATGAATTTTCATCCTAATATAAATGTAGAAATGATTAAACAGCGAAAAAAATCAAGACATCAAGCAATTTTTGTAGTCTCCTGATTGTGCTTGAAGAAACTTGAGATGCTAGTTTCATAAAGATTTATGTTTGTTAAAAGGTCAATCTTAATAGAATCAAGCATTTGTGACAAACTTGAACAACCATTTCCATTTGTTACTACAGTTGTGAATTGTCAATGTATAAGGAAATGAGTTAGTGAGCTTATTCTTTGGAGCAAACATAAGGTTAATAAGATTCAAGAGTTGTCAATATAAATCAATATACTACATTGTGGTCTTTCTATATAAAAATAATTTGAAAATTAGCCTTAAACAAGCTTAAGAAAATTTGAATAAATTCGAAGGCCTCCTATTTATGTAATGTATATGTATAAGAGAAGTTAATTTTTGGAGTCACGATTATGAGCAATTTCCTATAGCATTTGATGAATATATCATATTTGTGTTAACAAGATTTACTAACACTATTGACATTTTGGCTGGCATGAGTGAAATGTTTTCCAATATAAAACATATGTGCAAGATTTTTGGTCCAAAAGTAGTATGATCCTTTCGGCACTAAAATTAAGCTACCATGGATGTTCCTACCAATTCACTTGAAGAATCCATGGGTTTCCCACATAGAAATTAAATGGTTCATGCAAGAAGAAAACTAGAACAATTATCTATAAAAATGGAGAACTCAAAAAAGAAGTAAGTGACAACAAATTTATATTCCTTTTCCTCTAATATGGCAGCCTTAATCAGTAAAGAATTATATTTCTTATCTCAAATCATGTTACAATTAGTAGATTCTATATTGATATGAAACTAAAGTAGAAGATGATGCAAAATGATGAAGTAGGCTTGATAGATTGCATAATGACTGGCATTCGTCTTTGTTACCTTATGTATAAAACTAGTGTTGAAAATTCAAAACATTAGAGAAAATAGAAGTATATGTAGATTACTTGGACTATCTATAGTGAATCCTCCTTAAGGGATGAAGAGAAAAAAGCTATATTTGACTTATGGTAGTACATAGAGACATTGTGTACACTTTTAATGATAATGAGATATAATCTTCCTCTAATGTTAATTATGAGAAGTAATACATAGAACTTTTTCTTAAATATAATAAATTTCTCTCTAGTGCAATAAGTTGAAAAAAGATCAAGAAAATTACTAGGTCTTATCTGAACATTTAAATCACAACATTGTCCCTTATAGTATAGTATAGTAACAAATGTGATAAATCAAAAAAATAAGCTAGCACATCAATTGAATGAGTTTAAAACACTTCATGCACATTGCCACATTTTATTCCTTCTATGTAGTCATCAATTCATGTCATCATATGGTACCAATATCAAATGTAACTTTATTTTGAAACATAAACACATTGCATCTCAATGCAAGATTAAAAGCAATATTCACTTCAAGTTTGAAGATATATTTGGATAAGAATAGATTGTTTAAATACAATTTCTATTAGGACAGCTCAATCTAAAAGGATTTAGGTCCAAAAATCTAATAGGTGGTCAACATTTGCAACCTTTCCTTCCATCCAAGGCTAGAGAGGCTATGTGGAATTTTGATAGTTATTGCTTAAGGAATATGATTTGTCACTCTTATCTATTCATCAATTTGAAGTGCTATGATGGTGTTCAAGTTACACTTAATATGATGGTGTTGAAGTAATATGATTAGTGCGAGGATTTTAGGATAACGTTCATAGCATTAGACAATTATGTGCCTTTATGTTCTACATTACTTTTAATTTTAAAGAATTTATTATTAGTAGAGATAATAAAATCATCAATGTATTACAAAGAAATTATAACACTCATGCACTGGATTTCAAAATCATTAAAACAAGTTAATTAGAATGGCACACATCTTGAGTGATTAGTGTTGATTTTTGGCATAGATTATTGTGCCATTTAACTTATTAATACTTCAGAAAATCACAAAGTATTATTTTTATTAGGTGCCTATAATGTCCTTGTTGGAATGATGAGTATATGTTTATCCATTACAAATAAGAAAAACAACACAAAACCTCAACTTAAGCGATAAGGCATGTGATTACAAGAGGACAATTGGAGTTGCTGCACTTATAATTATTTGGAAACCTACTCATCTTCATAATCTTGGATGAAAAAAATATAGTTTTATAATATTTGATAAGTATTCATGATTCCTTTTATGTGTTTCAATAACAGGAAAAGTGGCATATTAATAGCTTACATAATTAGTTAATAGATTGCAAGAGAAGCATTACTTATCCTTGCGTTTATTAGATGTGACCAAGCAGAAGAATTTAAAAGCAATTATTTATAGAATCTAAAAATTTCTCATCATCTAGAACACCTCAAAAAAAAAAAGAGGTTGGAGAGATAGGAAATAGAATATTAAATGACATGGTAAAGTGGTAGAGTTCTTATAAAACCTTTATTTTTCTGTTTTCCTTTATGAATTATTATATCATAAAAACCTAAAACTATCACAGTTTCTCATTTTTTAAATACTTATTTTTTATTAAATGGTAAAAGAGTTATAGAAGCTTCATTCTATGTCTAATGATGTAATTTTCATGTGATGCTACATGAATATCAAGTCATATAGAGTACTGAATAAGAGAACTAAAGTTATAAAGGAAACTATTCATGTGAGGTTTTAGGAGTCTCTTTGTAGTTTATATTGTAGTCAAATGCTATTTGATAAAATTAATAAGCTTAATGAACTAAGTTTTGATGACAAACCAATAGATAACAAAATTAAGGGGTACATTCTTTAAGGACTTGATTGAGAAAATTTAAGAGAATAAGCAGACCATGAATGTGAAGATGTATAAAGGGATTATTTGTTAATTTTTTTTAACTTAAACCTAATTTGTCTAGATTTATGTTTAGTATAGAATTGTGTGCAATATTTTAAGACAATTAAAAGAATTCCCATATTCATGCTATGAAGAAAACTTTTAAATATCCTGCTGAAACATAACTTTATGCCTATAACATTCTAGATGTGAAATGGGTTTTGACCTACTTACTTAGACTTATGTTCATTTTTCTTGCAATATGACTAAAGAAAAGGGAGTTCATCTATTACATCAAAACACACAGATTTTATTGGCTAGAAATAAGAGAAAAAGTTTTTCAATTTGTAATCAAAATCAAAAACATATTAGTTAATACTTGTGCAACTCAAGTTCCTTGGATTACAAAAAAAACATTGAGATTATCACTTACAATTCACCATTTTATAGGTCTATTGCAACATTGCTAGTGTTATATGCTCGTACAAGGATCTAGTTCAATATTCCTACACAAAAGAACAACATTAAGGACAACATCAGCTGAGATATTGTAGAAAAGAAGAATAATACTCTAGTTTTCTACCTAGTGCTCAATTCATAGAAATCTTTGAAAAACCTTTAGAATTAACACACTCTCATGAATTCGACTAACCATTAGAATTCACAACCCATTGTTTTAATACTACAGTTTGTTGAAAATTTTATTGTAGTATTGTTGCACATCTTTTCAACTATTTGTTTCAATTTAGTAAAGTTTATGTAATCATTAGCTAGGGCAAATTGATGGTTCTATGCCTTATAAGGTTTGATTAGAATACAACCAAGTAAATTCTTTTCTAATCATTTATTGAAGAGGTAGTTAATCTAGAATAAATTCTTAAATGGAAATAAAAAAAGTAAGCAATATGTAATGGAAGTTAAGTTATTTATAGCATTGTTGAACAATATCACAAAGCCTCCAAGCCATGGAGCCAATCAATTCACCTCTATGTGTAGTGGTTCGCCATACATAGCTCATCATCTACTTCTCAAATTGATTAGAATGTTAAATCTTTACTTGTTACTTTATGGTATAAAATGATCATATTCATTCATCTCAATCATACCATCTTGTTAATCTTCCCCCCAATGAGCCAAAGTAGTGAATAAATACCAATTAATAATGTAAGTTTAATGCATGAAATAAACTAGGCAAAAACCTTTAATTACTACTCATTTTTTAATTTTATAAAATGATGTCCTTTATCACAATAGTGTGGTCTACATTCCTTCTCTATGCTCTAAATGATAAATAGTTGGTATTGTTTGTCATTTTTGTAGTGTGGTCTCATCATATTGCTATGACCACCATTCTCACTTAAAAAACTAGTTATGATGTAATCTTACATCACAATACCAACCATCAGAAACTAATGAGGCAACTTATTATTTTTGTGTATTCAACATTTCGTGAATCATGTAATATGATGGCATATGATGAACATGATTGCAATGAAGCTTTGAAATGGCTTGATATAAAATTCATTCATAGTGGAATCATACATAAGTGATCTAAAATCATATCTAAATGATTGACAGAAACCTAGAACTAAACAAAATTATCTTAAGTACATATGATAATGATTTTCATATTGTACACATGCAATAAATTTATCTTATAGAAAATAATTCAATGCAAAATATCACATACCATTGTACTGGCATAATCATACTGTAATAGTTCTACAAAGTGCATAAAAATGCAAGAGAGTTACAAGTTTGTGAAAACTTTCATTCTTTATTGATGATCCTCTTTTTAGATGTGTATGATCCTTAAATAAATTGTACATTTGTGAGTCTTAAAGGGACTATATTTGCACAATTATCCTATTTGTAGATGGCAATGTTTTGAAAACAAAAAAATTTTCATAACTATATGTGATGTACATACATTATCCTTTACAATATACAATATCATTTAAGATGCGTTTTCCATAATAAAAATACATGTGTAGTATATCTAGTTCATTATATGATTGATTTTATTCACTCATCACAAGATTATGAGTCTTAAATATTGACATCATAAACTCAAAATACACAACTAATAGCTAGTTAATCACTTTTTAGAAGAATTTAAACCATTATAACTTATAAAATTTTGTTTTAATTATTTACAAAATATAAATAGCCTAACTTATAATTTAAAAAAAGCTAACATTTCCATTTTCTTATTGTTAGAGTGAAAAACGAGATACTAACCATTATAACTATGTGAATTTTATGGGATATCATCTTTAGCTAATTCTTACTCATCTTCTGTTTGAATTTTTTGTTCTACTTTTCATATTTCAACATGGTTGGTAAGATCTTCACTCACATTTAAAGACTTTTTTATATTATTATTTTAATGTATAGGATTTTTTCTTAGTAAATTTAAAAAGTGTTATGACAAACTTGTCTAGTTGCCTTTGTATCAACTCAATTAAGTTTATTTTCACTCTCTTTTGTGAAATCCATCGCACCCCATGTTGGTATTCTTGTTACACTTGGGTCATATAGTACCGATATGATGTCCATTATCACTCAAATAGACTAGTTATAACGTTATAATACATTGTGTCACTAGACATTAGACAAGTATTTGATAAATGAATGTTTTATGTATTCAAACATGATATTCATCTTACAATTTGAAGGAATATTATATAAATTTTTGCAATGAAGTCATAAAGTGATAAGATAAAATTGAGTCATAATAAAATGATACATAAATGTTTCAATAACATATGTGTACAATTAACGCACGTTTAGAACCATGGTAAATTATCACAATTACAACAACAACGATTTGCACATCATTCACATATGCGAGACATTTATCCTAAACATAATAAGACATTGCTAAAAATTTCAATACCATCATACTGGCATAATAAAACTATCGTAATTATACAACGTGCCTAAAATCCCTAAAGTGTTGTAGGTTTTTGTAATATTTCATTGTAATTCGATGACAAACTTTTAAGATGTGCACAATAATTAAAGAGACCATACATATGTGACTCTTCGGGGGACTATATCATTTTAATTTTCGTTATTGATTTCATCATACTTTTTAATGTCCTATATCATTTTTGTATGATAATCTTTACATAACAAAAATATATGTGTGCTATAATAAATTCTTTGGGTGAGACATTTTATTCACTTATCACCAATTTATGGATATTTAGTTGTAATAGAATGAATGCAACATTGTATTACTAATAACATGTTGCTCACTTTGTTAAAAAAACTATTTAAATTATTACAACTTCTAAAATCTGTTTTAATTAATTAATAAATCTAAATAACGTTAATCTTAATTAAGAATAAGCTAATATTTCCATTTACTTTTTGTGAATTTTCTAGGATACTTTCTCCAACTAATTTTATGATCTAAAGAACATTTTTGGCATTTGTAATCTTCATATATCATGGTTGGTAAAATCTACACTCACCATTTAAATCTTTTTCATACAATTTTTATAATGTGTATTTGTGATAAGAAAATTATGAAAAGCATCGTAACAAAGTTATTCAGTTGCCTTGGTACAAACTCATTTGCGTTTACTGTGACGATTCTCTAAGCATACCGCTATTCTCCAAGTGGATCTTCTTGCAACACTAAAACTTTAGCCAATTATTTTACCACCCATAAAAAAGAATTAAATCTTTATATCTCTTAATATACAAACAAATGTAACTATATATATTAGAATTCAAAGTTAATTATATAAGTCAACTACTTCTAAAACTACAATACAAGATATAAAATTTATAACTATCAAATTTTCGAATGACATTATAAGCCAAGTCCAAGTTGAAGTAAATATAAAAAGGCACATCCTCAAGTCCACTAATAAGAATTTGCTATAAGGTTGCTTTAGTTCATTGGCATAGTCATCCTACATGCAACAACCTTAGGACTACAATGAGGGAGCTTTTGTTCCTAAACCTAAAGATGTTAGAGTTTTATAAGATATTTCACTCTAGCACTAGGTAGTTGAGCTCTTCCCACTTTTTGAGGATGTAATAGCATCCTATGCATATTGTAGAGGTTGCACTTAGAGGCATAAACCTATTTAGACTCAAAACCATACCAAGATTGACTCTACAAAATCTTATTAGTCTTTGTTATCATTACATAGGGGGTCAATAACCATCAACCATTTTTTATGGCACATTTTAGTTTAATTTCATTAGAATTTCATATATATTTTTCTCTACACATTGATTCCTATCTTTTGAAGATTAGTTAGTAACTTTTCATATATTTTTAGTTTTAAATTTGGTATATGATATGTATGCAAAAGTCTTCTAATCTCATTAGTACAAAATTTCGTCAAAATGACTTTAAAAAGCTTAAAATAAAGTTTTAGACTTTTTCATTGTCATTCACAATCATATGTCACTGTTATAGCCATCATCGACAACCATTTTTACTAGTGGTGTCAACCTGTATGGCCCATTCACTTGCATTCAACTTTTGAACTCATTCATCTGCTAGACTCACACCATCTTATCAACCCATGTTGCTTCTTCAACATGCATAAACATGATCAATAAGTCTGCCTGGCCCATTTACATGTGTCAACTCTTCAATTTGTGCTGATTCAATGCAACCTATGAAGCACCAATTGCATAGCCTGCTACATCACCACTAGTTGGACCATCATTTAAAATGCACAAGCATGTTTGGGACTACTTATATTAATACTTTTCTATGTTTTCATGAAACACTTTTAGTAGAATTCAAAGTATTTATTTTATAATTTATAGTAAAATTTGAAATTCTAAAATATCCTTTTGAGTTCCAAAATAATCTCTTAGTATTTAAAGTTATCTTTTTATATTCATATGTTAGAAAATTACTATGTTTTTATGTTTTGATAAAGAGGGATGCGCACCATGTTGTACATAAGGAAATTTTTTATTAAATTAATGAAGTGCTGCGTACAAAGGTTCTTCATATGAGTATTTTTTGTGTGCATAATCAGATAGTGCAATTATAAAGGTACTCTAGCAAGGCAAGCATGAGGCTCAAAAGTGGATGTGCAAACCCTTTATCAAACATTCACAAGAGTTTCAAATCACTATGGAAGTTACTAACCACTTTATTTCAACTTTTGAGAAATTTGCTTATTACATCCAACCATCTTGCTTGTGCACGTGACCATTTGATTTCTTTTTTGACATTATAAGAATCCAACTTGCATATGTACCTCACCACTTCACCACAAAGATGAGTAATTTTAGCCTGAGTTGTTAAAACAAACTTTATATTCAGTTAAGATCCCTTCTGTGAAATATTAATATAAATCCATGGCTTCTTAGAAAATTTCTTTCTTTCTTGGTTATTCTTTATTTTTTTTGTTGTAAATAAAAGCACCTATGGTTAGCTGTCTTATGGGTATATTTCTTGTACATAAGAACTTATCAATTGTCTAATTACTAAGATAAGTGATGCTAAATCAATCATTTAGCAAAATCATTTAATAAATTAGGGTGACGTAAAGTAGAGAAAAGAATTTCTAGTAGACAATTTAAGTAGGAAAGGGTTGGATTAATTAAAACAAATGGCTCAAAGAGGGAGGAAGGAAGGTTAAATTCTTTCAACTTTTTGTTAAAGATAAAATGTCTAATCTTGACATTTGTGTCATTAAAGATTCAATGAAAAAATATTAACTAGATAAGACAAACTTCAAGAGATACCTATCAATTTTGTTAAGGCACTACACTAATTTAAGAAGGTTACTTTTGGTGCAGAATTTCTAGGAAACTTACCTTCTTACCTACGTTAATATCTTAAGAAGACATCCATTTGGTCATGAAAAAGGTCACAATGGAGGTGATTAAAGAAATAGTATTTAAATTAGACAAATATATGGAACCTTTTTTGAGTGGCTTTAATTATCATTTTTTCACAAAATAGTCAAAAATTATAGTTTCTGATTTACTACAAGCTACCAAGCACTTTATCTCGAAAAATTTAATTTTAAAAGGGATGCAATTGTGAACTTATTGTTGATTCCTAAGATAGAGATTTCAACATAATGTAAGGTCTTTAGGCTACCTTGTCTATACATGTTTGTTGAGAAAATACTATAAAATCTACTAGAAAAAAAGCTGCATGTATTATTGCTAAGAATCAGATCTCTTGAATAAGTTAGTTTTACTAAAATGAGGGAAATTTATGACAATATACTTTTAGCCAAAGAACTAATGGGTACTCTTAAAAAGAAAGTTAGATGTAGGAATTACATTCTCAACCTAGTTATAAAAAAAGTGCATTTTATAGCTTACCAAGTCATTTCCAAGATATATGATGCTAGACAAATTCCATTTTTTAACAAAAATGAAAGGTTGATACAAAAGAAAATAAGCAACTCATAGTTCTTTATCAAGGTCAATGGCATTATTAGTAGATTTTTCTATCTGTCAATGGGGTTAAAAACAGAAAACCCGATCTCTCCATTACTATGAAACTCTAATTCACCTCTCATTTGACCTTAACAGTGCTTTGATTTGATTTTATTACAATGCATCAACTTAATTCATTTCAATTTTATTACACAATTTCTTAATATTAAAATAATAATTATTATTATCTATGCTTATATTGTTTTGTTATTAATAGTAATTCTTAAAGAGGTCTCATCAAGATGAAACAAAACTTTGATAAACTCAACTACTCCAAACTCACCTAATTAAATATTTATTTTTTAAAATTTTAAATATTTTATTTTTAAGACTTTAGTACACTTTATGACACCTTTAAATCCATATCTTATTTGAAGATCAAATATGTTATGCTTCAGCTCTTTAATAACTTGGAATAGAACATTGCAACAAAATTTATCTCGTTTCTTCAAAAGTTTTTTTTAATTGCTTATATTATTTTTTAACTCTTAACTCTTCTCTTGTGTAACCTTTTCATGTCTTTCATTTTGTTATATTACAATACTTAAATTTATGTCATCAGAACTTTAATTTAAATTTATTTAATATTAAAATTATAATTTTTATTACTTATAATTATTATTCTACAAATTTTTATTAGTGTGAAAGAGGTTTAATCAAGTCAAAAAAACACAATTTGACTCCTCTCATACAACTCTATCTAACATATATTCAATTTTGCATTTTTCAAATATTTTATTTTCTTGAGTTTTTCAATGCATCATGATTCATTTCAATTTATACATGAATTGACGATAAAGGATGAAGCACTTTATCTCCTTAATTTCTATCAGTAAAAATTTTCCCATATAATTTATATCGTTTGTTTAATTTTTTGACATTTATTTTGTTATATTGCTATACTACTCTAAATCACATCCCATATAACCTTTACATCATTTTCTTTTAGTTATATTAGATCTCTTTAATTTACATAACATTAACATTAGCATATATTCCCATAATTTTAAATGATAATTAACTATTATTTATACTAATTTAATTGTTTTAATACAATAATCTTATGAGGATGAAATATAAAACTTTATATGACTCAACTTGTTGAACTTTTAGTATTTAGATATTCATTTTTTTATCTTAAGTATTTTAGTTTTTGAAGATTTTACCACACATTAATTTTTTTTTATTTTTAAATATTTTTGTAATGTTTTGATTTTCTAGGTATCTTAGAATATAATTTTCTTCTAAAATTTGTTCCATTTCATCAAATGTTTTTTTAAAAAATTTTGTTATATTATTATGAAACTCTATTTCACCAGTCATTTGATCTTAAGAGTCCTTTGAATGGATTTTACTACAATTCATTAACTTAATTAATTTCAATTTCATTACACATTTTCTTAATTGTAATATAATAATTAGGTATTATCTTTGTCTATATTATTCTATTATTTGCAATAATTCATAAATAGTTTTGATCGAGATGGAACTAAACCTTGTTAAACTCAACTAAACGAAGCTTATCAAGAACATTATGCCTCAGCTCTTTAAAAACTTGGAATGGAATATTTCCAAACCAATAATCTGATTTCACCAAAATTTTTCTTCCAATTTCTTATATTATTATCTAACTCTTAACTCTTCTCTCAAGCAACTTTTTCATGTCTTTCATTTTGCTGTTTTACATTATTTAAATTTATCTCATCATAATTTTAATTTGTATTTATTTAATATTAAAATTATAATATATTAATATTTATACTTATTACTCTGTAATTTTTTATTAATTCAAAACAAGCTTTAATCAAGAAAAAAATCATCATTCGTCTCCTCGCACAGAGCTCTATCAAATTAAGTAATCAACTTGGTATTTTTCAAATATTTTATTTTCTTGAGTTTTTCCATCCTTCATGATTCACTTCAATTCATACATGAATTAATGATAAAGGATGAAACACTTTATCCACTTAATTTGTATGAGTTGAAAGTTTCCCATATAATTTATATCATTTGCTCAAACTTTTTACTTTAATTTTATTATATTGCCAAAATTACGCTAAGTCACATCTATTATAAGCTTTACATCATTTTCTTTTTGTTATATTAGATCTCTTTAATTTACGTAACTTCGACATTAGTATATATTCACATAATTTGAAATAATAGTTTATTATTATTTATGCTTATTTAATTTTATAATTATAATAACTAAAAAAAAAGCCTTATTGAAATGAAAAACAAACTTCATATGACTTATCTTATTGAACTCTATGCACTTAAATATTCATTTTTATATTTCTAAATATTTTATTTTTATGATTTTGTCACCCATCAATTTTTATAGTTTTAAATATTTTTTGTATTTTTCTCATCTTCTAAGTATCTTTGAATGTATTTTTCTCCAAAAAATTTTTCTCATTTCTTGAAATCTTCTATTTAAATTTTTTTGCATTACCATTAAATTAAAATTCAGCTATCAATTCACATTAACATCCCTTTGATTTTATTTTATTACAATGCTTCAACTTAATTCATTCAATTTTATTATAAGTTTTTGTAATTCCAAAAAATAATTTAATTTTATTTATTCCCATATTTTTTTTATTTACAGTAATTCATAGAGTGGTCTAATCTAGATGAAACAAAACTTTGTTAAATATAATTAGTCTAAACTCATCTACTTAAATATTTATATTTGCATTTTTTAAATATATTTTTTTGGGATTTTTGGGATGCTTTAAGATAGTTTTAACTTCATAGCATATTTGAAGATTAAGTCTGTTATGCTTCAGAACTTTAACAACTTGGAATGAAACTTTGCCATATAATTTATATCATTTCTTCAAAATGTTTTCTTTAAATTGCTTATATTATTGTGTAACTCTTAACTCTTCTCTCAAGAAACTTTTTCATGCCTTTAATTTTATTATGTTACATTATTTAAATTTATGTAATTTTAATATGTATTTATTTAATATTAAAATTATAATTTATTATTATTTATACTTATTACTCTACAAATTTTTATTAATTCCAAGAAAGGTTTATTCAAGATAAAAGGACATCATTGGACTCCTCTCATAGAGCTATGTCTTTTTAGTACTCAATTTTTTATTTTTAAAATATTTTATTTTCTAGATTTTTTTCATGCTTTAAGGCTCATGACAATAAAGTATGAAAAACATTAACTAATTAGTTTCTATGAGTAAACATTTTCCCACATAATTTATATCATTTATTCAAATTTTTTTATTTGGTTTTGTCATATTGTCATATTACCAAAAATCACAACCCTTATAACCTTTACATCATTTTCTTTTAGTTATATTAGATCTCTTTAATTTTCTTAACTTTAAAATCTATATATATTCTCATAGTTTGAAATAATAATTTTTTATTATTGATGCTATTTAATTTTTTAATTCATAATAACTCCAAAAAATTTCTTATCAAGATGAAATAACAAACTTCATATGACTCATCTTGTTGAAATCTGAGCATTTAAATATTCATTTTTATATTTCTAAATATTGTATATTTTAAGATTTTAGCACAAATTTTTAAACATTTTAATAATAAAAGTTAGACTTTAAAGATAATAACAACAATGAGTGTGATTTTATTCATCTTGAAAAAAGCTATGAATTGAAATAACTTATAAAAAAGGGAAAACCTTAAAAATTAATATATTTAAAAAATATTAAAAATATATTTAATTAGATAAAGATTATCAAGATGAGAAAATGGTGTTTGTTTTGTCTAAATATGACTTGTCTAGAACAAGCTTGAAAAACCAAAGTAAATAAGCATAAATAATAGTAAATTATTACTTTAATATCAAGTGAATGTTTGGTAAAACTAAAATTAGAAAACTTGGCCTAATGTGATATAACTAAATCAAATAGTTGTTCAAGTCATGTTAGAGTACAACTATAGCTTCAAAGGAATTTAATCAAATTAGACCTAAAAAGTTAAAGAAATGAGATAAATTGTACAAAGAAAATTGTATTTCAAATTATTAAGAAGATAGAGTTTGACATATTTAATTAAGAAATTTTTTTACAAATTAAAATGCCATATAAAACATGCTAAAATCTTAGAAAATAGAATAATTAAAAAGTATGAAAATAAATATTAAATTTCAAAAATCTTATTGATATGAGCCCAAGGGTACTTGTTTCATTTTTATCGAACAACAATTATATATACAATGAATTAGAAAATTAAAAAAGAGTAAAAAAATAAAAAAAATATTTTTTGTGCAATTCAAATAAATAATAAAGTTAAAATAACGAAAATGAAGGCAATGTAATTAACCATATTAAAAAATGTTAAGCTCACTTGAGAGTAGATTGAAGGAAATATATTAAAATCAATAAATAAAAGAAGAAATTCAAAAAATATGATATATTTATTGAAAAACTATATTGCAAGATATTAGAGACATCAAGTGTACCATGCCAAAAAGTTTGTTTTAACTCAATCAAGTTTCTTTTAGAGTTATACCAAATGACAAAAATAAATAATAAAAAATAATAAGTAAATTATTATTTTAATGACAAGTTAATTTATATAGAAGTTTAAATGAAATAACTTTAAATAATAAAATATAACAAAATAAAAAAAAGCTGATGTCCCTCGAGAATAGAATTGGAGTTTCCTAGTAATATGACAAATTCCAAATGGAAAAGTTGAAAATTAGAGAAACATAGTAAAAAAAATATGCATTATAAAATATTGAAGTGATCAAGAGTAACATCCTTAAACATAAAAGAAGATAAGAAATGAAATGTCCCAACCAGTCTTTCAAAATCAAATTCAAACGAAAAATTTAAAAATATATAAAATGAATATTTAAATCGGCAGTGCTAGTCGAGAAGAGTTGAGCTACATTTTGTTGCCTTGATAAGACCAGGATTGGAATTAAGAAAAATTGCAAAATTAAATCAGCATAACAAATAAACAATATAAGTTTAATACAAAGTAAATTTATATTAAAATTAAAATAAGTTAAATTAAAGCAACATAACATAACCAAAACAAAGTAAAGTAATGGTAATATAAAAGGAGATTTATTGTTGCATAGTAATATACCTAAATCAAAGAAAAAGTTTTTAAGGAATGAAATAAATTTTATCAGAAACTTGCAATCCAAGATGCAAACGTGATTGAGTGTACATCCTTAATCAGAAAAAAAGATATGAATGAAGATGTCTCATAATGCACAAAAAAATAATATTAAATCATACATTTAGATATTCCAAAATTAATATATGATTGCTAATAACATTTTCTCAAATTGATTACATTATTAAAGTAAAAATCATAAATAAATCTAAATTATTATGCCAATATTAAGTAAATAAATAATAAAATAGAAATGAGATAAATTGAAGCAAAATAAGATTTCTAAATCAAAGTGATTTAAAGATAACAAAAAAGGTGATTTAGAGTTACATATTAATTTAAGCAAATCAAAGAAAAAAATTTTAAAGAAATGGGATAAATTTAATAGAACGACTACTTTCAAAAATATAAATGTGATTGAGAATCACATCCTTGATGGACAAATAAAATTTGAATAAAATGATGTCATGTAAAGAATGCTAAAGCATGATTGAATAAAATAATCAAAATTTCAAAATCAATATTTAATTCGAAAGAGTTAATTGAGATGGCTCCAAGAATATTTATTTTGTCTTAATCAAACTATTTTTAAAATTACTGTGAATTTTGAAAGTAATTAAGCAAAATTAACAATAAATTATAATTTCCATTGATGCTGAAAAAGTATTAAAGCAAAAATGAGATGAATTAAAGCTATCTAACATAACCAAATCAAAGTGATTTAAAGGTCTCATAAGATGAGATTTAGAGTGCCATTTTAATATGATTAAAGCATTGTAAAAAATTTCAACAATTGACATAAATGATAGTTTTCAAATTATGAAAATAAATATTAAAGATAAATAAAGATAATTTAAAATAATGTAATTTATGATATTTTGAGCTGTGCCTTATTTAACTATTAATGTTATGCACTTGATCTCCACAACATCTTTGAATACAACTTTGTCTATAATTTATTTGATTTCTTCTTTTTTTCTTCATTTTTTTAACATTACTATGTAACTGAAATCTCTGCACATGGAGCCTTTGTAATGCTTTGATTTTCTTATATTATATTGCTTCATTTTATTTCATTTATGTTTTAACATATTTTTAGTTGATATTAAATAATAATTTATTATTTATTTATTTTGATGATTCATAAAAATTACAAATGGGGACTGGTTGAGGCAAAATAAAAAGATAGTTAAATTGAACTCAACATGTTTTATGTTACTAAATATTCATTTATTTAATTATTTGACACACTTTACATGATATTTTGATTTTTTGAAGATTTGATAATCGATAATAATATATCGAACTTTTTAGTATGTTGGAATGCAACTTTACTATATAATTTGTCTCATTTATTTAGATATTTTTCTTTTATTTTGTTTTATTACTATGAATGTGTAGCTCTCCTATCGTGTGACCTTGACTTTCTACTAATTTTATTATACTAGTTTACTTAAATTTTTCTCATTATAACTTTATTATATATTTACTTAACATTTTAAAAAAATATAATTATCTACACTTATTCTTTTTTGTAATTTATTATAACTACTGACAATGTACCACAAAGAACATGAGAACATCATTGAACTCATCTCAATGAGCTCTTTCAAATTTAATTTTGATTTTTTTATTCTTGTATATTCTATTTCACAAGATTTTGGTATTCTTTAAGAGACATTTTGATTCATATCTTATTTGATAATTGATGATGTTACACTCTATCTCCTTCAAATCTTTGATTGCATATTTCTTATAAAATTTATTTGATTTCTTTTAAGCTTTTCTTTGATTTTTTAGTATGCAACTTAAAGTTCTACATGTCTAGCCTTTATATTGCTTTCATATGGATGTATTTTATTCCTTCAATTTATCATGTTTTAGATAAATATATACTTACTAAATATTTAAAAAATATTTTATTATTATTACTACATATTTAACTTGGTAATTTGAAATAATTATAAACAAGATCTTATCGAGATGAAAACAAGGTCAATGGACAAGATCTTTGTTTTTGTCCTAGTTTGTGAGAGACTTTGATTTATACATGATTTGATTATAGAAGTTGTCACACTCGATCTCTTTAGTCCCTAGAATTCATCTTTTTTGTATAATTTGTCCTAGTTTTTCGAAATTTTTTTCCTTAGTTTGGCAATTTTCCCTATAATTCTAAATTTCTTCTCATATGACCATTACGTCACTTGATTTTGTTACAGTCATCTCGATGAGTTTAATCAAATTGAATATTTAATTTTTTATAATTTTAAATTTTTTTCTTTCTAAGGATTTCTATGTATTATAAGATATTTCTAATTATGTTTGGTTTTATAATCGGGGATGTCAAACTAGATCTCATTGTTTTCTTCAAATGAAAATATCTAGATACATTTATCTTATTTCTACAAATTTTTTATTTTAATTTGTTATATTAATATGGAAAACTAATTCTCCATTAATGTGACTTTTACATTGCTTTGATTTGGTTATATTTGAATGCATCAATTTATCTCATATCATGTTTACTATATATTTGATTGATATTTAAATAATAATTTACTATTATTCATTGTTATTGTCTTTAAAAATTTGTAGTAGTTTCAAATGAGGTTTGATCTAGATGGCAAAAAAATAGCTGGACTCACATTAACAAGCTCAATATAAGTAAATATTTATTTTCATATTTTTAATTTTGCTTGGTTTTCATAACACTTTACATGGCATATCAAATCAATCCTATTGTTATAATTAAGGATATCACACTTGATTTTCTTAGTATATTTGAATTCAATATTTCTACATAATTTATCTCATTTGTTCTATGTTCTTGCTTTAATTTTTTTTGGTATATAAGTCTTATTCTCCTCTTGTGTGACCTTTTTGTCATATTAATTTAGTTATATTATATTCTTAAATTTTATCTTAGTTTTAGATTTAATATATTTATTTACCTAATATTAAAATATTATTATTTGTGTTTATGTTAATTTTTAACTCCTCGTAATACAAAACAATGTCTAATCTAGAGGGAACAATGTCATTGATCTTATCTCAATGATATTTATCAAAATAAATATTATTTTATCTATTCTTAAATATTTTATTTTCTAGGATTTTGGTCAAAATGAAGAGATATCTTTATTCCAACTTTATTTTATATCGAGGATTTTACTCACAATTTTCTTAATCTTTTTAAATTAAACATTAGTAAAAATTGTTTTAAATTTATTCAATTTTTTTTCATATTACTATGAAGCTCTAACTCTACTCTCCTATTTTGTTTACTTCACATTGATTTTGTTTTATTATTTTACTTTAATTTATAAAATTTCAAATTTAGTACATATGCACTTAATATTAAAAAAGTATTATTTTTTAAGCTTATTAAGTTTAATAATTGACATTAACTTAAGATGTGGTGTTATTGAGAGGAAAAATATTATTGGACTCATTTTTACAAGTATTGTCTAATTAAATATTCATTGTTATATCTTTAAATTCTTTGTCTAAGATTTTAGCATGCTTTAAGAGACATTTTCATTCATCATTTAATTGATGATGTATAATGCTATACTCCATTCAACTTAGAATCTTAAAATGAAATTTTCTTTAATGCTTTATCTTATTTCTTCAACATTTTTTCTTTGATTTAGTTATATTAATATCAAACTCTTATCCCATCCTTATGTGAACCCTATGTCATATTGAATTGACTATATTACATTACTTAAATATACTCATTTGAAATAAATTATATATTTATATAACATTAAAAAATTATTAGATTTTCTTATTTACCTTGATAACTCATTGTAATTACAAATGAGGCCCAATAGAGAAAAGATGAGCACCATTAGAATCATCTTGCTTGGTAGTAATTCCAAATGAGATTTGATCAAGATGAAATAATCATAAGGAATCCACGATGCATGTTCTAGACTACTATCTCACCACGCAATTTGACACTTCCTTATAAGAAGTCCAATAAAATTATGTTACTCTTTCATTGCGATGATGGAATCAGAATTCCATGGAGGGCTTCCTGCCAGTATTATGAAGCCAACGCAAGGTGAGACGGGGTGTTATGGGTCTTTAAGTGTCCTCAACAACTATATAGCACTCTACTAGGTGAGTAACACTATGATCTCTTATGTTGACATATATATATTAGTAGGACTCATGCACCATAGGATCCTTAGCACATGATCTAGAAGTTGAATATATAGGATCTATCGTTCACTTAACCACTTACGTCTGACACTAGGAATCATAAGTAATTCATGGCACTCCCTTCTTTATGAAACCATGTGTATGATCTCCTCTTGATCTTGAGTAGGCACATGGTGCTAAACAAGAAAAAAAAATTCGAAGAGTCTAATCATCTCGTATATTTTACTAACCTAAGCTTTCTTGGTGGGCTATCATCAAAGGTTCACTACTTGATAATTTATGCCATTATAAATGTAGATTTCTGTCAAGAAACATCATTTCATATTGTTTCAACTTCCACTATCTATTGGGTTCATTTGACGTCTCCTATAACCTTAACTTTTCATCAATGAAAAGCCTTGAAGTTTCTCTAAAAAAATAATAATCTATCTAAATCATTTAGAGTTTTTTGATAACTTTAATAACTACCTAGGCTAACCAAGGGTCTCCAATAAACCATAACTAGCTTACTTGTAAATTATTGCTAAACTTTTGTAGACTATATTAAAAATCTATTGAGCACCACTAAAATTCCAAATTCTTTGATGAATTACTTTAAGTAAAAGCCCTTGTTTACAATACTTCATTCTCATGACTTCAACTAATGGCTCTCAAGCCTAATAGAAAACTTTGAGCCACCACACCTATCAAAAAGCCTCCCATGAGCGACATATGCTTCCTAAAGTACTATCTACAACACTAATTATTCTCCTAATACCCTAATTTAGAGCTATTAATATCTTATCAAACATTATAAAAACGATTAAAGTTTACCATAAGTCTAATAAAACAAATAACCCTCTTTAGCACCGTTAACACCTCTTCCAAGGCAAAAATTGAGCTATTTTTTTCAACTAGCCCTCATCCATGGTTTAATCAAGAGTCTTATCAAATAATTACCTTAAATTTGGTGTTTCTAATGACTTACCATCTACTTGATATCCTTAATCAATCTTAATTTCTAACTTTTTTGTTGAGCAAAAGTTGCAGTCTATTTCAATTATTTTATCTTAATATATGTTTGGTTATTATTCATACCAAAAGGCCATTCAACGTTTATTCAAGATATAACTTACTTTTAACCCTTATTAATGTTACTTGGATGCTTAACATTATCCAATGTTTAACTTTCAAACTTTAGGTATCCAAATTCTAAATACTATATCAACAAATTTTAAATAGAGAAATATTAAGGCTTCAAATCTAATGCATTAAAAGCAATTCTTAGGTTCCTTTAGGCAACTACAATAGCCCATAGACTTAGTTTGAGTTAGTAAAATCTACTACTTAGCTTTTATAATTTTTAATTCCTTATATCATCTTTATTGAGAAAAAAACTTCAAAGCTTAGACTTCTTCTATGATCCACCAAAGCCCCTTAAGCTTCCTTACAAGTAACCTAAGTGGCACCCTTTCCTTAGAAGCTATCTGAAGTGCTTTCAATGGTCTCTACCAAGATTTTAAGCCAACCATTGGGCCATACCACTAAGACCCAAAGGTGTAACCTTTGTTTATTGCCCCTCATTCTTGCAAAATATCACATCTATGTCTTGGTTATCAAGTATGACAAATAATATCTGTAATGAAGTTGTTTCATGTCTTCACTTAAAAATGTACTCACTAAGTTCTTGAGCTTAGATTACCACCATCTTTCCATTATCTAATTTCAATTTAGCAACAAACTTAGCACGATAACTCTCAATATCCATCGTATACATAAAATAACGATATTTCAAAGTGTTATAGGTTTTGTGAATGTGGAAAATCGAAAACATTACCTCAAATTTAAAATTTTAAATATGACAATTTCTTTATGCACTCAAAATTTGCTTAAATTAGAGCATAATTGAAAAAGTTTCAGCAATGATTTTCAAGAAATATTTCTACCATGAATTTCTTTTTGCAATCTAAATCCCAAGATCAAATTATCCTTTCTCAATATCACATATTGTCACAAAATTTACAAAAGAAATCTCAACATTAAGGTTGTATTTTATTGGAATCCTAATTTATTTATGGAGTAGTCATCTAATAAAAAGTTTGTCTTTCACTAGTAATCATGGTTCCTTCTCATCTTTACAAAAATTCAAATCTTTTAGCACAATTAGATAACAAAAGATGCCTTTAGCCCAAAAAATTGTGACATCATGTAAACTTTAGAAATTTTAAATCTCAATTCCATCATTCAAACCCATGAGAGAAATCATGTTAATGCAACTTGTTTAGGAATCATGATTTCTTTTCATTCCAACACATAACAATTAAAACAATTCAATGTGTTCACTTAGCTTTGTTTTGAAAAAATTATCATAATTTATATTATAAAAAGAACTAGAATATCATAGGCACAATTTCACAACAGCATCATAAAGCTTTAGTCAAGCTTGTTATAATAATTTTTATTAATAAATTTATATATTTTATGCTTTATTAATGAAGGAAAGTTTAAGTAGGTATGAACACACATTTTAACTATCAAATGGCAATATCATGGCTCAATTACCATCATGATATGCCAAATATGATATCTAAAGTATTTTCTTTAGGTGGGAGGAGCAGTAGATGTTAAAAAAATTCCCTTTATGTGAATGGTAAATATTTATTTAATTTTTATTATCCTAATCTTCTTATTGGCTTATATGTGAAACAAAGGGTTGCCTGCCTTAAAAACTAAGCAAAGGCCAGCATAAAATTTGGTATTGTCTTCTTCTAAAGAAAAGTTGAGATCCCACGATCCATTTCTTGTTTCCATCTTTTTTTGCTTAATTTTCTTCAAGCAGACACCCTTAAAAAGGCTCATGACTACAATGTGATAAAAAGTTTAGCCTTATTTTATCTTAATACCTTAACACAGAATAATCTTAAATAATCATATATTTTGTTAGAACTGCTAAGAAATATGACCATAATAAGGACTCATGAATTCTAAGGTTGTATTTTGCTTGAATTTTATTTCCTTCTGCCATCTCTATCTAAGCTATTTCAATTGCTTAGATCTAAGATACTTTAATTGTAGTGGCTAGGATCAAAAGCAACTCAAATACAAAACTCAAGTAATTCTTGTTTTCTATTACGCTAGTACAATTACTATTACAGTACTATTTGTTATGTTAAATATTTTTTAATTAACTACTAACATTACTAATCCAAATTTTATGACCCTAAAATTAGTACTGGTATGATAAACAAACATACCAATTCTCACATTGTAATCTAATGATTCCTCATATTTAATGATTCTCCTAGGTTTATCTTGCTTATGTAGTTACGTTAATCATATATACAATCCTTGGCACATTTCATCTTACTTGTTAAACTTAGAATATTTTTGTCTCTTATTAACATACTTGTATGATCCTAGCTTTCATACTTGTACTTGTAAGAATTAACACTTTTAAAAAATTGTTCTTCTATTTGGCCAAACTTTATTATCAATTCATCATTTAAAAAAATTATCAAATAATGAGCATTTACATGGTGTTTTAAAAAGAATTTTCAAGTAATTTTACAGGCCTTACAAGACATTTCAATTAATAATCTATGTAACGATTAAAGATATTACACCCAATCTTAATGGTTTGCTAGAATACATCTTTCATGTATAATTTCTCTTTTTCTTTCAAAAATTCACTTTCATTTAGATTACCACTCAACTCTAAATATCATCTCATTTGGCCTTTACATTGCTTCAATTTGGATATATTATATTACTTCAATTTATCATATTAAACCTTTAGTATATATTTACATCAAATTAAAATTAAAATGTTTTAATATTTTTGCTTATTCACTTTGCCAATTTTTTATAATTGTAAATAAGATCAACTGAGATGAAACAAATGTCATTGGACTAGTCTCAATGAGTTCTATCTAAATAAATAATCATTTTTCATATATTTTTTTAAATTTTATTCAGTAAGAGTTTTGTGCATTTTGAGATATATTATGATTCTTTCCTAATTTAACAATTGGTGATGTTATAGTTGATTCCCGTTGAATCTTTTAATACAACTTTCTCATACACTTTTTCTCATTTCTTCAAAGATTTTACTTTAATTTAGTTATATGGATATCCAATTCTAAGTCAATACTCATTTGACCTTTTCATTGATTTGATATGGTTTTATTAGATTTCGTAAATTTATCTCTATTGAAATTTAATATATATTTACTTAATAATAAAATAGTAGTTTTTTAATATTTACTTTTCAATACTTTTGTAATATAGTATAATGCTAAATGATGTCCAATATAACCTAGAAAAATGTCATTTGGTTCTGCTTAATGAATTCTATAAAATTAAATATTAATTTTTATTCTTTTAAAATACTTATTTTTTATAGAATTGCTAATTGTTTTGAAACATTTTGAATTATACTTACTTTATGATCGAGGTGTTTACACATGTTCTCTTTAAAATCTTGGAATGTAACTCTCTAATATAATTAACCTATGTTATTCAAATTTTTTGCCATTAATTTTGTTATAATATTATCAAACTCAAATTCCTTTTTTTTGTGACACTTAAGTTGCTTCAATTTGGTTATACTACATTAGTTCAATTTAACTTATCTAAGCTTTCACATACATTTATTTAATATTAAAATAACAACATATTTTTAATTATTCTTTCCTATTTTAGTAATTCATAGCAGATGCCAACATGTTTTGCTCGAGATAAAATAAACATTGTTAGACTAATCAAACCAACTCTATCTAACTAAATTTTCAATAATAAATTTTGTATATTTTTTCTAGGGCATTATTATGCATTAGGAGCAATTTTAATTTGTATCATATTTGATGAACAAGGATGTCATACAAGATCTTTTTAATACATTGGAATGCAACTTTCAAGTATAATTTATCTTATTTAATAATTTTTTTATTTTTGTTATATTACTATAAAAAAACTATTTCTCATCTCATCTCACTGTTACCTCGATTTGGTTATGTTCTATTAAATTACTTTATTTGGTCAAAGTTTTGCTTTATTATGTAATTATATTTTAAAATAATAATTTATTTTTATTTATTCAAATTTATTTTTGGTAATTTTGAGTAATATTAGACACAGTTTTATTGGGAAAAAAGATGTTGCACTCATTTGCATGTCCTCAACAAATTAAATGTTCATTCTTTAATTTTAAAATATAATATTTCTTATAACTTTAGCATGTTTTACAAAAAAGTGTTGATTCATTCCTAATTTAATGATCAAAGATTTATTCTAGTTCTCTTTAGTATTTGGGATGTAGCTTTCACATACAATTTATCTCATTTCTACAAGTTTTGTCACTTTTATTTGCATATATTTCTATATAGTTGTAATACCCTATTATGTGGCTTTAACATCATTTTCGTTTTTTTATATTAGATAATTTTAATTTATCTCATTTGAACTATAATATATATTTATTAATATTAAAATAATAATATTTTATATATAATTCTTACTTTTGTAATTTACAATAATTCTGAATGATGTTCATTCTAAATAAAACATTGTTACACACTTTTAGGATGGTGATTGCCTTGGAAATATTAATTTTTATGGTTTTGCCTATTTTATGTTTAGGCTTTTTGCATGCACTACTTATCCTTTTCGTCATGCTTGGATTTCTGATCAAGAATGTTACACTTGATCCTCATCATATCTTAGAATTTTGCTTTCTTTTATAATTTGTATCATTTCTTTAAATGCTTCCCTTCAATTTTGTTGCATCACCCAATGACTCTAAGACTCAACTTATTTTAACTTTATAATGCTTTAATTTTATTATGTTTCATTAATTCAATTAAGTTTTCTTCAGTATTAATATAGAAATATATTTAACTAACATTGAAAAATTAATTTATGTTTTGCCGCTTATTTACTTTGGCATTTGGAAGTTAATGGAAGCATTGTGTAACAAAATAGAAACAAATCATCCTTGGACTCCTATGGAGTTTATCTATGACTTTGCCAACCTTTATATGATATTTTAATTTCTATCTATTTTGATGTTTGATAATATTACTTTATATCTCTCAAGTATCCTGGAATGTAAGTTTCTTATATAATTTCTTCACTTTTCAAAAGTTTTACCTTGAATTTGTTATATTACTATCTTACTCAAAATCTTTCATCATGTAAGCTTTATATCACTTTGATTTAGCTATATTGTATTGGTTGAATTTATCAAATTTTAGCTTTAACATATATCTATTTAACATAAAAAAATTATTATTAGTTATGTATATTAAATTTTATAATTTGTGAAAATCATAAATGATGCTTAATCAATATAAAATAAACATCACTATAGTCATCTTAAAAATTCATTTTCATATTTTCAAAGAAAAAATTTTACATATTTTGGCCATTTTTATGGGGCATTCTCATTTTTTACATAATTTAGCAATCAATGATATTACACTCAATCACTTTGTTTTTTGGAATTTAACTTTCTCTTCTAATCCAACACATTTCTTCAACTTTTTTTCACTTTGATTTAGTTATATGTTATAAAACTGCAAATATCCTCTCATGTGACCTTTACATAGCTTAATTAGGTTATATTATATTGCTTTAATTTCTTTAAATTAAAATTTAATTTACATTTACTTGTTATTAAAATAATAATTGATTTTTTATGTTTGTTTATTTCTATATTTTACAGTAATTCAAAATGAGCTCTAATCCAAGCAACAACTTTTTGCATTCATCTTCACAAGCACTATCCAATTAAATATAAACTACAACTTTGAAAAAATATTTTATTTTCTTGGGCTTTCACATGCTTTAATAAACATTTCAATTAATGTCGTATTTCGTGGTTAAATAAGCTATACTAATTATCCTTTGTATATTGGAATGTACTTTTGTCATTCAATTATCTCATTACCTCAAATATTTCTTTTTTTTATATATTACTCTGTAACTTTAAATCTCATTTATGTCATATTTAAATTCCTTTAATTTTATTATATTATCTTCCATAGATTTAATTTATTTAAGCTTCAATAAAATTTATTTAATTATAAAATAAAACTATATCATTATTTATACTTATTTATTTTGTAATTTATAATAATTCGAAAAGAGGTCCATTCGAGGTGAAATAAATCTCATTGTATTTGTCCCAATGAGACATTTTGATAGCTACCAGATTTGATGATCGAAGAGATTAAACTTGATCTCCTTATTATCTGGATGGCTACCTTTATCTATAATTCATCTCATTTTTAAAAAGTTATGATTTAATTGCATTATATTACTATGGCACTCAAAGTCTTCTTATTGTGTGATGTTTGCATCATTTTTAATTGGGTATGCTACATTTCCTTAATTTGTCTCATTTTAATTTTATTATATGTTTAGTTAATATAAAAAAATTATTTCAAGGGAAAATGCATTTGGTCTTAGTAATTCAAATTAAGGTCAATTGTGTTTAAAAAGGCATAGGAAACATCCCAATAAGATATCTTAAATATTCAATTTTATATTTCTAGATATTTTATTTCTAGTGTTTTGCAAAACTTTCTAAGATGTTTTGAATGGTTACGTATTTGAAAATCAAGGATGTTACCCTTGATCACCTTAGTATCTTGCAATATAACTCTCATGTATAATTTATCACTTTTTAAAAATTTTTTCTTTTTTTGATTTTATCAATTTGTTATTCTAAATCTCCTATCATGTAAGCTTTACATCACTTTGATTTGGTAACACTATATTGCCTTAATTTTTCACATTTTTCCTTTTCCTAATATTTACATAAAATTTAATAGAATAACTTACTATTATTTATCCTTATTTACTATGGTCATTCTTGACAACTTAAAAGGTGGTTCAAGTGACACTAAACAAATGTCATGGCCTCCTCTCAATGTCCTATATCCAATAAGATATTAATTTTTATTTTTAAAATATTTTTTTCTATAATTTTGTATTACATTTCCTACATTTATATTATTTTGACTTTAATATATACTTGCTAAATACAAAAATAAAGATATATTGTTCTATAAGGTTATTCACTTCGAAATTTAATGGAAATCTTGAATGAGGTCAATTGATATAAAACAAATGTTTCCAAATCGACCTCAACATTACCTCTTCATTTTAATCTTTACAAGACATTTTCATTTATTACATATTTAATGACATAAGATGTAATACTAAATGAACTTATCATGTATTGCAATTTTCCAATGTTATTTTCTTATTTTTACAAATTGTTTGCATTGGATTAGTCAAATTTTTATACAACTGAGATACTTCTTCATGTGACCCTTATATTTCTTTATCTTGGTTATATTTTATTATCATAATTTTTCTTATTTTAGATTTATGATTTATTTTATAAATATTAAAATAAATACTTATTTCAATTTAAATTTATTTACCTTAGTAATGCGAGGTAATTCTGAACAAAATATGGTCAAACTAAGTAGATATCAATTGACTCATCTCAATTAGCATCATATAATTAAAAAAGATTTTTTTTACATTTATAAATTTTATTTTAATGCATTTTAACATGATTTATAAGTTATTTTGACTCAAACCTAATTTCATGATTGATTATATTACACTCGGTCTCTTTATTACCTAAGAATTCAACTTTTACATATAATTTATCTCTTCTCTTCAAATGTTTTACTCCAATGAGGTTATCTTAGAAAGACACTCTATATCAACTTTCTTGTGACCAATACAACATTTTTATTTTCTATATTACACTACAATAATTTATCTTATTTGAACTTTAATATTTATTTGGTTAATGTTAAAATAAAATATATTATTATTCATGCTTTTGTAATATTATATAATTCTAATTAAGGATTAATTAAGACAAAACAAAACTCATTTCACTCATCTTGATGATTACTAAATCATTAAATATTGAAATATATATATATATAACAAGGTATCTTTTTAGTCAATAATCGATGATGTTACACTAAATCTCTTTAGTTTCTTTAAATGTAACTTTTTCATAGAATTTTTCTTTTTTTTCCAATTGTTTTATTTCATTCTATAATGTTATTATATATCTCAAATTATCACCTCATGTAACTTTATAACACTCAGCTTTGGTTATGTTACATTGCCTTAATTAACTTTACTTATGCTTTTGATCCAAAAAAAAATAAAACTCATTAGACACATCTCAAAGAGTTCTATCCAATTTACCTTTATAATTATATTTTTAAATCTTTTTTTTCATTCTATTTGAGCCATTTTAATTCATAAATGATTTGGCAATCAAAGATATCCAACTCAATCTTCTTCATATCTTTGAATGCAAGTTTCTCTTATAATTTATTTCATTTCTTCAAAATTTTTGTTTTAATTTTGTTATATTAAATTCAACCAATTTATTTTATTTCAACTTTATCATATATTTAATTAATTTTAAAACAATAGTTACCTATGTTTTATGCTCATTTACATTAAAGATTTGAGATAATTTAATGCAATATCTTACTATGATGAAATAATTGTCATTGGACTCATTTTATTGAGTTATATCTAATAAAATAATTATTTTTTAATATTCAATTACTTTTGTAAAATTTAACTTTTTAATTCATACTTGATTTGACAATCGTGGATGCTATGCATAATGTGCTTAGTATTTTGGTAGGAAACTTTCTCGTATAATTTATCTATTTTCATTTAATGTTTTTTGTTATAATACAACATATCTTTATTTATTGCATCATGTGACTCATACAATGCCTAAATTTAACCACATTATAGTGCTTCAATTTGTATATACTTTAGTTTTACTAAATATGTAATTAAAATTGAAGTAATAATTTATTACTATTTATACTCATTTACTTTGGCAATTTATAGCATTTACCAACGAGTTCAAATCAGGATGAATCAATTTTCTTTGGACACATCTTGTTGAGTTCAATATGATTAAATATTCATTTTAAAATTTTAAATATTTTATTTTCTATGGCTTTGCCATGCTTTACGAAACATTTTAATTTATACATGATTTGATGATAGAGGATATTACAACACTTGCTTTGTTTCATAGAGTGGGACTTTCCTATCAAATGTATCTCATTTGAGCTTTATTATACATTCACAAAATTTTAAAACAATTAATTTTTTTAGTTATTCTTATTTATTTTGATATTTTGGATTAATTCGAAATGAAGCTCTATAAAAAAATAATCATATTTGGACTTATCTTGTGGAGATCTATCTAACCAAACATTTATTTTTAAGGTTTAGAATAATTTATTCTTGATGACTTTAGAATGCTTTATAAGTTATTTTTATTGGTATCTTTTTTAATAATAAATTATATTATTCTAGATTCCTTAACATATTGGAATTCCATTTCTTATATAACATATTTTATTTCTTCAACATTTTTTCATGGATTTCGTTATATTATTATGTAACTCAATCATTTATTATTTGGACTTTCAAAAATTTATTTTAGTTGTATTATACTATTTCAATTTTTATAATTTAAGCTTTAATATATATATTTAGTTGATAATTCAATAATAATTTATTATTAATTATGCTAATTAACATGGCATATCTAAGGTAATTTCAAATATGGTCTGATTAGAATGAATAAAACATCATTAGAATCATCTTGATGAGCTTTATCTTAAACTTAATTTTATTTATTTATATTTTTTTTATTTTGTTGTTATTTTGCTAAATTTTATGAGTCAATTTGATTAATTTCTTATTTGATGATAACGACTGTTACACTCAATATCTTTAGTGTCTTATAGAACAATTTCCCACACAATTTGATCATTTCTTCCAAATTATTGCTTTGATTTAGTTATATATTACTATGAAGCTCTTGTTCTCCTCACGTGTAACATTTACATGACCTTAATTAGGAAAATTACTTGCTTTTTTCATATTTTCTCATTTTAAATTTATCGTATATTTACTTAATAATAAATATTTTTTATTTTTATTTATTATTTATTAATACTTTGTAGTAAAAAATCATGTCCAATGATGATGAAACTAATGTCATTGGACTTATCTCAATAACCTCTTTCCAATTAAATATTTATTTTTTAATTTTAAATTATTTTATTTTTTGATGTTTCATAATACTTTATGAGAATATTTGAGTCCTTCATGAGTTTGAGATCAAGGGTCTTACACTCCATCTCTTTGTTGCATATATTGGAATACAACATACTAATGGAATTTGCCTTGTTTTTTCAAGTTCGTTCTCTTGTGTCCTTTTCGATTTATTATATATTTTTCAATTTAGCTCATCTCAACTTTAAAATATGTTTACTTAATATTTAATTAATAATTTATAATGATTTATGCTTGTTTATTTTGGCAATTAATTTTAATTCCAAACCATGACTAATTAAGAAAAAATTGCCATCATGCTCATCTCAAAAACCTTTATCTAATTGGATAATCATTTATAGTTTTTTAAATTTTATTTCCTTATTATGACATGTTTTTCGAAACTCTATCTCTATTTGATGATTAAAGATATTATAGTCAAAGATCACAATTTGTCACTATATAACTTTCGCTTAAAATTAATATCCTTTCTTCAAAACTGTTACTTTCATTTTATTATATCACTATGTTACTCTAAATGCCCTCACATACGACCATTCCATCACTTTAACCTTACTTTATTACATCGCTTTAATTTACCTCACTTTAACATTAATATATATTTAATTAACATTAATAGAATAATTATTATTATTTATGAGAATTTATTTTCGTAATTTATTTTATTTTCAATCTAATAAGACAAAACGAACATTGGAATTGCCTTCATGACCATTATTTAATTATAGTGTCATTTTTATATTTTTGAACATTTTAATTTTGAAGATTTGCGTGCACTTTACAAGATATTTTCCTTCGTACTAGATTTGTTAATCAAGATTATTACACGATCGCCTTAGTATATTAAAATGCAATATTTTCAATAAATTTATGTTATTTCTTTTGATATTTTTTTGGGTTTGTTATATTAATATGTGACACTTAATCTACTCTAATGTGACCCTTTTGTAGATTTAATATCATTATAATACGTTGCATTAATTTACTTTTTTCATTATAATGTATGTTACTTAATATTCAAATTATAATTTCTTAATTTTTAATATTATTTGCTTTGGTATTATGTAATAATTCTTAAATTGTTTCTATCGAGACTAAACAAATATGATTGAACTCATCTAGATGATCTCTATTTAACTAAATTTATATATTTCTATGTTTTTAAATATTTTTAATATTTTATAGATTTGTCACACTTTACTAGTCATTTTGATTTATAAAGATTTGATGATCAAGTATTTTATTTCATCTCTTTCAATACTTGGAGTGCATCATTCTCACATAGTCTATCTTATTTATCTAAGTCTTTCTCTTTAATTTGTTTTTGCTACAATAAAACACTTATCCTCATCATGTGTGACCTTTACATGACTTCACTTTTATCATACTCCAATACTTCTTTTTAATTAATTTTAGTTTTAATAAATATTTAGTTAATTTTAAAATCCTAATTTTTTGTATTTTTATTTTAGTCATTCCTAGTAGTTCCTAAATGTTCTAGTTGGGATAGAACAAATTTTTTTGATACATCTAATCAAACTCTATCTTACTAAGTAATTGTTTTTATATTTTTTATATTTTTTTTTCTTTAAAAACCATTATAACTATTTTTTATTTGTATCTTTTATGATGATCAAGGATGTTACATTTTATATCTTTAGTATTATGGAATGCAATGTTCTCATAGAATTTATCCTTTTTATTCGAATGTTTTTCTTTTATTTTGCTATATTACTATGAATCACACATTCATCTCATATGTGTCCTTTATATTTATTTTCTTATGCTATCTTACATTGCTTCAATCCATCTAATATCATCTTTATTATATTGTTTCTTATTTTAAAATAATAGTTTTTTGTTATGTATGTTTATTTATTTTGGTAGTTCATGGTAATTTCAAACTAGTCCATAAGAGGCAAAAAATGTTTTTGATTCGTCAAAGCAAGTTCAATCCAATAAATATTTATCTTTGAATTTTAAAATCTCATTTTCTATGTCTTTGGTATCTATTATTGGCTTTTGTTTAGTACCTAATGTTAGAATTGAGCATTTTACTTTATATATGTTATCTTAGAAAGTAAGTTTCTAATATAATTTATGATCTTTCTTAAAAACTTTTCCTTTTATTTGCTTAAATAGTAATGTAACTCTTATAACCTAGCCTATAGACCTACTATCACTTTAGTTTTGTTATATGCATTATTTCATTTTGTATCAATTTAGTTTTAACATATATTTACAAAATATTAAAAACACAATTTGTTATGACTTAAGTTATTAATTTTTCTAGTTAATAGCAATTCCAAATGTAGTTAAATTGTTGACTCACTTCAAGGACCACTCTACATTTTAGTATTAATTTCCATATTTTAATATTTTTTATTCCTATGTTTTGCCATTCTCTTTAATACATTTAAATTAGTACTTTATTTAATGATTGGAGACTTTATACTTTATATCCTTAGTTATTGGAAACCAACTTTCTTCTACAATTGGTCTTCTTTATTCATTATTTTTACTTTGATTCAGTTTATTTACAAAGCAACTCTAAATCTAATTTTATGTAATCCTTGCAATATTTTTATTTAATTATATATTATAATGTTTCTTTTTTATTTTATTTTAGATTTACTATATATTTACTAAAAATTAAAAATAAATTTTTTAATTATTTATGCTTATGTAATGTGGCAACTTATTGTATTTCTAAACAAGATCTGATTGAGAGAAATAAGCACAATTGGATTTGTTTAAAGGAGATCACTTTAATTATATAGTCATTTTTATATTTTTTTATGGCTTTGTTTATTTAATTACATATTCATCTCCAACTAATTATAAAGTGGATTATCTCACTTTCAATAAATGAGATAAATTATACAAAAATATTGCTTTCCAAGGTATTGAAGAGATCGATAGAAGAATCCTTAATTGCCAAATTGGGTAGGAATCAAAATGTCTCATAAAGCATGCAAGACATTATAAATTAAAATAATTAATAACATAAATGAATATATGATTAAATAAAACCTCTTTTCATAGTATTCATCAAGCCTCCTTTATTATTATTCCAATTACCAAAGTAATTAAACATAAATAACAACAAATTTATACTTTAATATTAAGAAAATATATGTTAAAAATAAAATGTTATACATTAAATTAATGTAATATATTCAAATCAAAGGAAAGTAAAGGTTAAATAATAGTGGAATTAGGGTTTGATGTTAATATGACAAAATAAAAATTGAGTTCAGAGATACTAAAGAGATTTTGTGGAATATCCTCCATCATCAAATTTGGTATGAATAAATGACTCATAAAAAATTTAAACTCCTAGAAAAATAAATATTTACTAATATAAGAACAATTATTAAATTAGATAAGGCTCATCAAGATGATTCAATGACGTTTGTTGCACATCGATCAAAACTTGCATGTAACAACTATGAACTACAAAAAAAATTAAGCATAAATAATAACAAACTTTTATCTTCATATTATGATTATATATGTTAAATCTACAATGAGATAAATTAAAGAAATATAAATCAAAGAAGAAAATTGGAAAAAATGAATAAAATCACATTGTAAAGTTACATTCCAAGACAGTAAAAAGATCAAGGGTAACATCTTTGATCATGAAATAATGCACGAATAAAACTTTCTCGTGGAGCTTGCGAAAACCATAGATGATAAATTTTTTAAAAAAATACAAAATAACTTTTAATTTAATAAAAATCACAATGATGTGTCCAACAAGGTTTTCCTTATTGGTACTAATCTTAGATTGGAATTACCACAAATTGTCAAAATAAAAAACTTATATAAGAATAAACTATTATTTTAATTTTTTGTTGTTATGTATTAAAAGCTAAAATGAGATAAATTGAAGCAATATACTACAAAAAATGCCAGTGCATCATAAAGGCCACACATTAGGAGATTTAGAACATATAGTAATACAACTAAATCAAAGCGAAAAATCTAATAAAATGAGATAAATTATATATGGAAGTTTCATTCTAAAATACTATGAATATTAAAAGTAACATCCATGCCATCAAATGAAGTACAAATAAAAATTTCATGAAATGCATTTAAAAATCATAGAAAATAATATATTTAAAAAATATCAAATAAATAAAATAAATAAAGAGCATCGAGAGGAGTTTGTTGATGATTATTGTGTGATTAAACTTTGTTTGGAATTGTTATAATACTAAATTATTAGTTTTTTATTTCATAATATGTAAAAAAATTAAAATTCCATTAAATGACTTAATATAATATAACAAAATTAAAGAAAATAGTTTTAATAAATGACGACAATCATACAAGAACATTAGATTCCAAGATACACAAGAGTTCGAGTGTAACATTGATGATCTTTAAATCATGTTCGAATTGATTTGTTTCACAAAATATGTCAAAAACATAAGAAATAAAATATTTTAAAAATGAAAAATTGAAAGTATAATTATAAAGAGCTTCATTAATTAATTCCATTGATGTTTATTTCATATAAAGCAGACAACATTTCGAATTAATGGACACTACCAAAAATTAATAAGCATAAATTAAAATAAAATATTATTTTAATTTTAAAATAACTATATATTAAATAATAAATGAGAAAAATTAAATTAAATTAACAAATATTAATTTAATTAAATAAATAAATAATTGTTGTAAATTATTTTTATCATGAGGTAGATAATATACAAAGATGAAATGAGGTAAATACAAGCAACATAATATTACTAAATAAAAGAGATGTAAAAATAGTATAGAAGTAGAGTTAGGGTTTCATGGGAGTATTGTCTAATTAATCTAAAAGATTTTAAGAAGTGAGATAATTGTGTTGAAAAGTTAAATTCAAAGATACTGAAGATATATGTTCAACATCCTTAATTGTTAGAATAGGTACAAACAAAAATATCTTGTAAAGTGTGCCAAACTCTAAAAAATAAAATATTTAAAAATTTAAAATTAATATTTAATATGATAGAATTTATTGAGATAACTACAAAGATATTTGACTCATCACTATGAGACCTCCTTTAAATTTACTATAAATTTCTAAAGTAATTAAGAATAAATTATTATAAATCATTTTCTTTAATTTTTGCTAAATAAAAACTAATGCTAAAACAAGCTTATTTAAAGCAAATAGTATAATCAATTCAAATAAATGTAATGGCAACACGAGATGAGAATTTTTTATTTCATAACAACATAACCAAATCAAAAAGTGAAAAAATGTTGAAAAATAAGATAAATTATATCGGAAAGTTATATTCTAAGGACTAAGAAGGTCGAGTATAACATAATCAATCTTAAAATCTTTTATGAATCAAAATATTTCATAAAGTGTTCCAAAACCTTAAAAAGATTATTTAAGAACATAAGAATGAACATTTAATTTTATGGAGCAAGTTGAGACTAGTCGAGCGATGGTTGTTTGAGCTAGATCTTTGGGAATTACTATGATTTTTAAATTTAAATAAGTCTGAATTATAATAAATCAGTTGTCTTATATTTAATAAATACATAATAAATGTAAAATGACATAAATTAAGTCAAGATAATATTAGAAAATAAAAATGATTGGTTATAAGAGAGGAGAATTATAGTATCATAATAACATAACCAAATCAATGTAAAACATTGAAGAAATGATAAAATAATATCACAACACTCTCTCCAATGTACTAAGGACATTAAGTATAATATTCTTGATCCTCAAATCTTATATAAATTGATATGCCTCATAAAATGAGTCAAAACAATAAAAGATAAAATATTTTAAAATATATTAATTATCAATTAATTGGATATAACTCATCAAGATGAATACAATAATTTTTATTTCATCCTTCTTATACCTAGTTTCAAATTACTATAAATTTCTAAATAAACTAAAGATAAATTAATTAAGATCATTATTTCAATATTAAGTAAAAAAATAATAAGGCTAAAATAAGATAAATTAGAATAATATACTATAACCAAATCAAAGTAACATGAAGGTCAACCATAAGGAGAATTATAGCTACATAATAAAATAACATAATAAAAAAAATATTTTATAGAATGGTATAAATTATGTAAGAAATATGTATTCTAAGATTCTATGGGCATCAATGGTAACAACCTCATTCGTAAAATTAGATATGAATTTAAATGTCATATAAATCACTTAAAGATCATTAAAAAAATATTTAAAATATTCAACAAACTTTATCTAGAATACTATGAATTACCAAATTAAATAATTTTAGAAAAATAATGAAAAATTATTTTTTATTAAGTAAATTTATATTAAAATTGAAATGAGAGAAATTGAAGTAATGTATTATAAAAAAATTAAAGAGATGTATAGATAACACAATAGGAGATTTAGTGTTGCATAGTTGTTGAAAAAAAATCAAAACATTTGAAAAAAAAGATTAGATAAATTGTTTTAGATAGTGGCATTCTAAAATATTAAAAATATCCTATATAACATCATTGATTATCAAAATCTATATGATTCATTATACCTTATAAGGCTTGCCAAATTATAATGGAAATAAAATTGATAAAAATATTAAAAAAAATATTTGTTTAGATAGAGCTAGTCAACATGAGTCCAATGAAGTTTTTTTTATCTTGATTAGATCTCATTATAAATTATTACAATATACTAAGTAAAAAAATAATAATAAATCATTATTTTTAATAATAAGAACATATACGTAAAAATTAAGATCACATAAATTAAATTACTATAATATAATGAAAGAAAAATGATGCAATCTTTGCATAATAAAATATTCAAATATACATGAAAATATAACAAAATAAAAGTAAAATAATTAAAGAAATGAGATAAATTATACAGGAAATTTACATTCAAAGACATTAAGAAGATTAAGTGAAACAATAATGATCATTAAAACAAATACAAATCAAAATTTCTCATAAATCGTAAAAACTTATTTCAAAATATAAAAAAGAAATTTTTAATTAGATAAAACAAGTCTAAGTGAGTCCAATGTTGATTGTTTTGTCATGAACATATCACTTTTGGAATTACTGAATTACCATAGTAGCAAAGTAATAATAATAATAATAATAATAATAACTTCAACATTAATAAAATTTAACTTAAAACTAAAAGTATATAAATTTAAGAAATGTTGTTTAATATATTCAATGTGATGTAAAGTTCACGAGATAGAAGATTTAGAGTTAGATGATAATATAACAAATTCAAAGTAAAAACTTTGGAAAAATTGAAATAAATTTCACAAGGAAGTTGCATTTTGAGGTAGAAAAGAGATTATATGTGACATTCTCGATCATCAAAACATGCATCATTAAAACACTTTTCAAAAAGTTTTCTAAAATTTTAGAAACTAAGATCTTTAAACTCATAAAAATTGATGTTTAATTGTAGAAACTTCATCAAGATGTGTCCAATAATGTTTGTTACATCTATATCAAACCTCCTTTGGAATTTTTAACACACAACCAAAGTAAATAAAACTAAACTATTATTTAAATATTAAGTAAATTTATATAAAATAGAAACAAAATAAATTTATGTGATGTAATATAACAAAATTAATGTAAAATGAAGGTCATATAATAAGAGGTTTGGGGTTACAAAGTAATTTATAAAAACCAAAATGATGTAAAGGTCACATAAACTGAAACTTAGAGTTTCATTGTATTTTAACCAAATCAAAGCTAAAAGTCTAAATAATAGACAAATATTATATCCAAAAGTTATATTCTAATATACTAAAGCAATCAAGATTGACTTCATAGCTAATCAAATATGTCAGAAATCAAAATGACTTTTTAATTATATAAAATAAGTAAAACTATATTTTTAAAATATATCATTAGTTAAAAAGCATTCATTGAGTTGAGTCCAATGACAATTCTTTTATCTCCAACATACCCCATTAAGAATTATTATTAGTTATCTTTGTAAATAAAGATATATAATTATAAAGTATTACTTTAATATGAATTAAACATATCTTAAAGCTAAAATGAGATAAATTAAAGAAATATAACATATAATTCAAAGTAGCATAAAAGATATAAGATATGAGAATTTGAGTTTGTAGTACTATAACAAAATCAAAACAAAACATTTAAAAAAATGTTATAAATGGTACATGAAAATTAGTTTCTATGATATTAAGGAGATCTTTGATAACTTACAAAGTTCTTAAGTCACAAATGAATCAAAATATATCGTAAAGTTTGTCAAAACCATTAAAATAAAATATTTTTAACTTTTTCAATTTTTCTTAGTTATATTACATTATAATTTTGGATGTTTTTTTAGATGGCATTTACATTACTTTTATTTACTTATATTATATTGGAAAAATTATTTTTATTTTCCTTTTAATATATTTAAGGAAATTAAAAAATTATTTTTTAATGCTTATTTGATTGTTTTGAAATAATTTCAAATAATGTTTCAACAAGAAGAAACAAATGTCGTTGAGCTTTTTTGGACTAGCTCTATCGAATCAAATATTTAATTTTGTTAATTTTAGATATTCTATTTCTTGGTGTTTTGGCCATGTTACTTGATATTTTGATTTATATATATTATAGTTATCAAGGATACTAAAGTCGATCTCCTTAGCATCTTGTAATAAAACTATATGATATAATTTATTTAGTTTTTTAAAAAAATTTATTTTGATTTTGTCATGTTTTTAAATCATTTCCATATTTTATAAGATATTCAATTTGTAACTAATTTAATTGTTGATAGTTTTATTCTTGATCTATTTATTATCTTGAAATGTAAATTTCTGCTACAATTTATGTCATTTATTCAAATATTTTTCTATGATATAGTTATAATCCTATAAATCTCTAATTCACCACTCATGTGACCTTTAAATAAACTTTATTTGATTTTATTTTATTGATTCAATTTATTTCACTAAAGTTTTAATATATATTAACATAATGTTAAAATAAAAATTTATTATTATTTATGATTATTTAATTTAGTATTCAAAATAATTCCAAATGACATCTAATCTTAAAAGAATAGTTGTTCCTGGACTTGTCTTGAGGATATCTATCCATCTAAATATACGTTTTGAAAGTTTAAAGAAATTATTCTCTATGATTTAGGATGTTTTATAACTTATTTCCATTCTTTGATGTTTTAATTTTGGGGGACATTACTCTAGGTTCCTTAGTATATTGGAAAGATACTTTTTCTAATAATTTATATCATTTCTTTAACTTTTGACTTTGATTTGGTTATTATACCATTTAACTCAATCTCTTGTCATGTGGCCTTACGTATCTTTCATTCAATTGTATAAAACGATTTTAATTTATTATGTTTATGCTTTATTATATATTTACCTAATATTAAAACAAAAATTTTTCTTATTTATATTCAAACAAAGTTGTGTAGACGAAATAGTCATAGTTGTACTCGTCTCACATAGCATATTAAATATTAAATTACATATTTTATAATATTTTAAATTTTATGATTTTGGTATGTCTATATGGAATTTTGATTAGTACTTAATTTGATGGTTGAGGATATTGTACTCAATCTCCTTAGTATCTTAGAATGAAACTTTTGCTAAACAAATTAACATTTTTTTCTAATGTTTTGCTTTGAATTGCTTATATTATGATGAATCTCTAATTCCCCTCTTGTTTAAATGTTGTTAAATATTCATTTCTTAATTTTTGAAATATAAAAACCATAATTACTTGATTATGCTCTTTGTAATTCTCCTCTTGTGTAATTCTCATGAATCTCTAATAACCTCAATCAAGTTAAATATTAATTTCTTAATTTTTGAAATATTATAGTAATTATGGCTTTAACATGTTTTACAAAAAAAGTTTTATTCATAACAAATTTAATAAATGAGGATTATTCTAACATCTTAAAACGCAGCTTTCACATACAATTTATCTCATTTCTTAAACATTTGGTTCTTTTATTTGCTTATATTTCTAGGTAACTATAATGCCATATCATGTGGCCATAAAATCACTTTGATTTAGTTGTGTGATATTGTTTCAATTTGTAGTGTTTCGAATTTAATATATACTTACTTATGTTAAATTATTAATATTTTATTATTAATTTTTATTTATATTTGTAATTCTTAATAATTCCAAATAATGTTTGATTGACATGAAACAAATAACATTGGACACTTCTAGGCTAGTAATATACATTCAAATATTCTTTTTTATGGTTTTCGTTATTTTATTTTTAGTGTTTTTCCATGTTGTACTTGTCATCTGCATTCATATATGGTTTTGCAACCGACAATGTTACCCTTTACCTCCTTTGTATCTTGGAAGACAACTTTCTCTTATAATTTGTATCATTTACTTAAATGTTTCCCATCAATTTGGTTATATTTAACTATAAAACTAAAACTCCACTCATTTTACTTCTAAAATGCTTTAAATTTTTTATATTATATTGCTTCAATTAATCTAACTTTAGCATTGATATATAAATATATTTAGTTAACACAAAATAATAATTACTTTTTCTAATCTTATGTTGTTTTTTAATTAGTATTTATTTGAAGCATTATCTAGTCAAGTAGAAACAAATAAAACTTTGACTCCCAATGATATTTATGTTTTTTTTCTTTGCATGACATTTTGATTTTTATCATATTTGATGTTTGGGCATAGTACTCTATAGTCTTAAGTATCCTGGAATATAATTCTCTCATATACTTTATCTCAACTTTTCAAATTTTTTTGTTCTAAATTTGTTATATTTCTTTGTTACTCAAAATCTCTCAATCTATGGCCTTTATATCAATTTCATTTCGTTATATTGTATTGCTTCAAATTATCAAATTTTACCTTTAATATATATCTATTTAACATTATAAAAAAATTATTATTAGATATGCATATTTAAAATGGTAATTATTGCTAATTGCAAATGATGCCTAATTCACATAAAATAATGGTCGTTGGACTCATCCTTGTAATATTTATCCCATTAAATATTCTTTTTTAAGCTTTATATAATTTTCTTTTAAGTATTTTGACTATCTTTATGAAGCATTCTTATTTGTACCTAATTTAATGATCCTGTATATTACATTCAATTACTTTAGGATCTTAGAATTTAACTTCTCAAATAATTTAATTGATTTCTAAAACCTTTGTGCTTTAATTTAGTAATATTAATATATAACTCTAAAAATCCAATTGTGTGATCTTTACATAGCTTTTATTTGTTTATGTTACATTAGGTCAACTTATCTGAATTAAAGTTTAATTTACATTTACTTAATACTAAAATAATAATTTATTTTTTATGCTAGTTTATTTAGGTATTTTATAGTAATTCAAGAAGAGGTCTGACCAAGACAACAAATTTGGCTAGATTCATCTAGGCAAGTGCTATCAAATTAAATGTGAGCTTCTATTTTTTTGTTCAAATATTTTATTTTCCAGGGTTATTACATTCTTTATTAAAAATTTCAATGGATGCCATGTTTAACGATTGAGTAAGCTACACTTGATCTCCATAATATATTGAAATGCAACTTTCTCATAGAATGTATCTCATTCTCTCAAATATTTTTATTTTATTTAGCTACATTACTATGAGACATTAAATCTCCCCTTATGCGATATTTAATAGCTTTAATATTCTTTTGTTATGTCCTTTTAAATAAACTAATTTAATCTTTAATAAAATTTACTTAATGGTAAAATAATATTTTACTCTTATTAACTATTATTTACTTTATAATTTTTAGTAATTCAGAAAGAGCTCCAATTGAGATTAAATAATGTCATTGAATTTGTATTGTTGAGCTTTATCCATTTAAAAAATCATTTTTATTTTAAATATTTTTAAGAATGGTTTTACCTTTTGAGATATTTTGATTTTTATCTAATTTAATAATTGGGGGTATTAAACTTGATCTTATTAGTATATTTGAAAACAAATTTTTTATATAATTTATGTCAATTTTCTTCAATAGTTTTTTCATTTAATTACATTGTATTTCCATGAAACTAAATTTTTCTTATTATGTGACCTTTGCATCATTTTGATTTGTTTATGTCACATTTCCTTAATTTACCTCATTTCCATTTTATCATACATTTAATTAATATTAAGAATCATTATAATTTATTTATATAGTAATCATAGAATTTCAAACTGAGGGCTGATTGGGCTGAAAACATGTGTTTGGATACATCTCGATAAGACAACCAATACTCAACACGATGTTTATACATATTATATTTCAAGTGTTTTGTAAAACTTTCTAAGATATTTTGATACGTTAAATATTTCATGATCAAGAATGTTACCCTTGATCTCTTTCGTATCTTGGAATGTAACCTCTTTTATAATTTATCACATTTTTCAAATTTCTTCTTATGTTTGGTTTTACCACTTTGTGATTCTAAATCCCCTCTCATGAAACCTTTATATTACTTTGATATTTATATTACATCAATTTGCCTTACTTTTACTTTATCATATATTTACATAAAAATTAATATAACAATTTATTATGATTTCTGCTTATTTATTGCCATCATTGTTTGTAACATAAAACATGGTCTAAATGATAGAAAAAAAATTTTGTTGGCCTCTTCTCGATGGCCTCTATCCAATTGGTTATTTATTTTTTAAACTATTTTATTTTTTTATAGTTTTGGCATGCTCTATCAGATATTTTATTGTACATAATATAGATATTACACAGGTTTTCCTTAAAATATTGGAATGCAACTTGCTTATAAAATTTACCTGATCTTTTCAAAATTTTGACGTTAATTTGGTATAATAATATGGAACTCTTGTTCTCCTCTTTTGAAACTTTTAAATCACCTGTATTTTGTTACATTACATTTCTATAATTTTTCTCTTCTAAGGTTCAATGCACATTTACCTAATATTAAAATGAAACTTCACTTTTAATTTTATTTTTTTATCTTTATAATTCATAGTAATTTAAAACAATGTCAACTTAAGAAGAGAAAAATGTAATTAGAATCATCTTGATGACCTCTATTGAACTAAACATTCTTATCTCTACTTCTATATTTTTTTGTCTACAATTTTTGCATGCTTTATAAGAAATATTGAATAATACTTGTGTTAATGATTGATGATGTTAAACATGGTCTCCTTAGTATCTTCAAAAGCAACATTCTCATAAAATTTATGTCATTTCATCAATCTGTTTTCCTTTGATTTGCTTTAAATATTATGTAACCATAAAACTTCTTACATGTTATACTTATGCTTTGAATTGGTTAACTACATTACTTGAATTTTTATTATTTTTACTTTAATATATATTTACTTAATACTAAAATAATAATTTATTATTATTTAACTTATTTTTTTAAATTAATTGTAATCTAGAACAAAGTTTTATGATATGAAATAAAATTGGTAAACTCACCTCAACATGATCTATGCAATTTAATCCTTATAACACATTATTTTTCATAACATATTTAACAATATAAGATGTCACACTTAATCAACTTTGTATCTTGCATTGCAATTTTCCTATACAATTTATTTATTTCTATAAATTTTTTGCATTGGATTAGTCATATTATTATCTAACTTAAAGTCTTCTCTCATTTGACCTTTACATCTCTTTATTTTGATTAAATTATATTGTATTAATTTTCCAATTATTTATTTATTATGATTTACTTAATATTAAAACAATTTTTTGTTACTATCTAAGATTATTTACCATAGTAATGCAAAGAAATTCGAAGCTAGCTTTGATCAAAACTAAAGAAATACAAATTGACTCATCTCGATGGGGCTCATCTTATTAAATAAATCATTTTTTTACTTTTATAGATTTTATTTTCAAGCATTGTTGCTTGTTTTAAAAGATCTTTCAATTAAGATATGAATTCATGATTGATGATATCACACTCGATCTATTTATTGTTATGGAATACAACTGTTCTTTATAATTTATATCATTTCAACAAACTTTTCACACTGGTTTGGTTATATAGTAATGACACGATAAATCAACTCTATTTTCACCTAGACAACATTTTTATTTGTTATATTACATTTCATCAATTTATCTTATTGGAGCTCTAATATCTATTTGCTTTATGTTAAAATAAAGTTTTATTTTTATTTATTACTATTTCTTTTTGTAATTTGTTATAATTTACATTGATGTCTAATTAAGACAATGCAAATGTCTTTGGACTCATCTCCATGATAACTAATGCATTAAATATTTAATTATGTATATAATTAGGTATCTTTTTGGTGATTTTAAACATTCTTTGAGGCATTTACATTCATACTTGATTTGATAATTGAGGATGTCATGCTCAATCTTATTAGTATTTAGAAATGTAAGCTTTTCATTCAATTTATCATTTTTTTATTTTTTGATTTCCTTCTATTGTATTATTATGAATCTCAAATTATACTCTCATGTGACCTTTAAATCATGCAAAAACAAATAGCAAACTAATTATTTTGAAATATAAAAAATAAATATTTTATTAAATAGAGCTCACTGAGATGAGACCAATGATGTTTGTTTCATCTCTATAGAAGAACATTTTGAATTAGCACAAAGTTCAGAATTAAATAAGTATAACTAAAAATAAATTATTACATTAATATTTAGTAAGCATACAATAAAGTTGGAATTAAATAAATTGAAGTAATCTAATATAACCAAATCAAAATGAAGTAAAGGTCACACAAGTGTGAAATTATAGTTTCATAGTAATACAACCAAATCAAAACATAAAAGTTAAACAAATAAGATAGATTATACATAAAATTCTAATTTCATGATTATGTGGAGATCGAGCGTAACATTCTGAATCATCAAAGTAGGTATTAATAGAAAAGTTTCACATAGAATGCCAAAAGACTTTAAAGTAAAATATTTAAAAACACCTAAATATTTAATTTGATGGAGCTTAGTAACAGAAGTGTAATAATATTTAATTCATCTTCATTAAACATTATTTTGAAGTTCTGATAATCACAAAATTTAACAAATATAAAAAATAAAAGCTTATTATTTTAATACTAAGCAATACTATATTAAAACGAAAATTAAGAAAATTTAGGTAATGTGATATAAGAATTCAAAGTAATATAATAGTCACAAATTGATAAATTTTTATTTACATTATTATATAACCATGTCAAAGCAAAAAATTTGAAAGAATGAGATAACTTGCATGGTAAAGTGGCATTGTATGGCATGAAATAGCTCGAGTGTAACATCTTTGATTGAAAAATAAGGTACAAATCTAAATATCTCATAAAACATATTAAAACTCTTTAAAAAAACATTTGAAAATCTATAAATGGATATGTAATTTGATAGTGTTTGTCAAAAAATGTCCCTCTAAGCTCATTAAATATTCATTATTCGGGATGACCAAAGCAAATAAATGTAAATAACAATAAATTATTATTTTAAAAGTTGAAAAATATATAATCCAAAATGAGATAAAATTAACAAAAAAAAAATTTAACCAAATCCAGGCAATGTATGGGTCACACAAGATGGTATTTAGAGTTAGATAAAATTATGAACAATTAAAAGTGAAGCAACTTAGAAAATAAGATAAATTGTACTTAAGAGTAAAATTCACATATGTTAAATTTGCAGCAATGAGTTGAATTGTAAGGGAAAGTTGTGTTCAAAGATGATATGGTGTCTAAGTGTAACATTCTAATTTTTTAAATTTAATTTAATCCAAATATCTCATAATGTGAGCCAAATCTATAGAAATATATATAAAAATATAAACATGACTATGTTATTTGGGTGAGTTTCCCATGATAAGTCCAACGACATTTAGTTCATGTCCATTGAACCACGTTTGGAAAAATTATGCATTAACACGACAAATAAGGAAAATAAATAAAATGAATTAATAATATAATATTAAGTAAATATATTAAAGTTGAAATGAGAAAAATTAAAGTAATATAACTAGTTCAAAACAATGTAATGGTCATGCAAGAGTACATTTAGTGTTAAATAGTATTATAATGAAATCAAAGCAAAAACCTTTCAATGAGATAAAAATTGCACGTGTAATTACATTACAAGATACTAAGAAAATCAAGCATAATGTCTTAGCTCATTAAATATTATGTGAATCAAAATAGCTCATTCACTTTGCAAAAAACACGGAGAATAAAATATTTTAAAAAAATAAAAAATGAACACTTAATTGGATAGTGATGATAGAGAAGAGTATAATGACATTTATTATTTCTCATTCAAATATTATTTTAAAATACTAAGAAGTACTTAAGTAAATAGGCCATTTATATAATAAAACATTAATTCAGTATAAGGAAAATATATATTAAAGTAAAAATGGGATGAATTGAAACTAAATGATAATAGTCAATCGAGCACTCGTAAAGGTCACTCAAGAGAAGATTCAGAGTAACATTGTATTATAATAAAATTAAAAAAAATTAAAAGAAATGAGATAAATTGTGCATTAAAGTGTCATTCCAAAATACTAAAGAGGTCGAGCAAAATACCCTTAATAACACAATCAGATATAAATAGAAATGGTTTATAAAGTGTACAAAAACTCTAGAAAATAAAATATTTAAAAATATAAATCCAAATATTTATTTAGATAGCAATCATCTACACTGGATCATCATTACTTATTTTATCTCGATCAAACCACATTTGAAATACTGAGAATTTTTAAAGTATATAAGAAACAATTATGAAAAGTTTAGTTTTTATATTAAGCAAATATCTATTAAAGTTAATATAAGATAAATTGAAGTAATTTTTATAACAAAATCTAATGATGTAGTGGTCACAAGATAGGAGATCTAAAGATACATTGTAATATAAGAAAAGCAAGGAAAATATTCAAAGAAACAAGATAAATCATATGAAAAAGTTGTAATCAAAATTACTAATGAGAGAGTGTGTACCATACTTGATTTGCAAATTAGATAAAATTAAAAATATCTCATAATGCAAGTCAAATACCTTAAAAATAAAATACTCTTAAATATTAGAAAATAAATATTTGATTTCATAAGGTTGGGTTAGATGAGTCTGATGACATTTATTTCATCTCATTCAAACTTATTTTTAATTAATGCGAATAACCATAATAAATAAACATAAGTATCAAAAAGTTATAATTATAATATTAAGTAAATATATGTTAAATGTAAAATAAGACAAATTGAAGTCATATAGTATAACCAAGTCAATTCAAAAAAAATTAATAACTAAGATAAATTGCATAAGAAATTGAAATTCTGATACACTAAGGACACCGAGTGCAATATCTTCAATCATCAAATCATATACAAATCAAAATACCTCAAATTTTATGTCAAAAGTTATGAAAATAAAATATTTAAATTATAAAAAATGAAAAATAATTGGATAGAGCAACATGAGTGGAAACTAATGATGTTTTTTTTATCTTGATCAAACTTCTTTTAGAATTGCTATGAATTACTAACTTAAATAAGAAATAAAAATAATTAATAAATATTATATTTTTTAAAAAATAAATATTAAAGCTAAAATAAAAAAAATTGATGCAATGTAATATTACAAAGTGAAAGAGATATAAAGGCCACATGAGAGGAGGTCTAAAGTTACATAGTAATATAAATAATTCAATGCAAAAAATGTTAAGAGGACCATTATGCTATAATCCTACATTCCAATATCCAAAGTCCACATGAAATATGAAATCCTTAATAGTAAAAACAAGTATGAATCAAAATATCACAATAAACATGCCCAAACTCATGGAAACAAAATATTTTCAAATACAATAATAAACATTTAATTAGATAGAGCTTATTGAGCAAAGTCCAATGTTTTGTATTTAATCTTGAGTAGACCTCATTTAGAATTACTATGAATTTCAAAAGTAAATAAGAATAAAAAATAACAACTTGTTACACTAATATTAATTAAATATATATTAAATCTAAAATGAGATAAGTTGTAGCAATGTAATATAAGCATATCAAAGCGATGTAAACATCATCGAAGTTAAGAATTGTAGTCTTATAATGATAAAACAAAATAAAAACTAAGTTTTAAAGAAATAAGATAAAATTTGCAGAAACAATTCATTCCATGATGCTTAAAAGATCAAGTGTATATTCTTGATCAATAAATTGGATGATCCTAATAAATTTTATTTCACTTTGATAGAACCTTTTTTAGAATTATTGTACACTACTGAGGCAAAAAAGTATAAATGAAAAACAATTACCATTCTAATATCAAGAAAATATAAATTAAATTTGAGGTTAAGCAAATCTTAACAATGTAATACAACCAAATCAAACAAATGTAAAGGCCACACTAGAGAAGATAAAGAATTACATAATAATATAGCCAAATTAAAATGAAATATTCAAAAACAATAAGGTATATTACACACAAAAGTTGTATTCCAAGATTTTAAGATTATTTTTCATAACTATCTTAATCATAAAAATAGGTACAAATAAAAATGTTTCATAAAAAATGGTAAAAACTTTAAAAAATAAAATATTTAAGAATATAAAAATGAATATCTAATTGGATAAGGCTAGTTGACATAAGTCTAATGACATTTGCTCCATCATGACTTGACCACATTTTAAACTATTGAAAATTCCAATGTAAATATATAAAAATAATAATAATATACTATTTTAATGTTAAACAAATATATATTTTAAGTTGAAATAATTAAAATTGAAGCATTGTAACATATCTAAATCATTGAGATGTTAAGGTCAAATGTAAGAAAATTTTCAGTTACCAAGTAATATAATAAAATCAAAATAAAAGATTTGAACACAATAAAGAAATTATATAAAAAAGTTGCATTGCAATTTACTAAAAATAAAGTGTAACATACTCGATCTTCAAATTAGCTACAAATTAAAACATCTATTAATGCATGTCAAATCACTAAAAATAAGATATTTTAAAATATAAAAAATAAATATTTAATTAAATAAAGCTAAGTATCATTATTGCAATGATGTTTGTTTTATCTCATTAGAATTTTTTAGTAATTTAACTAAATTAAAGAAAATAATTTGAAAAATGACATAAATTATACATGAAGGTTGCATTGCAAGTTACTAATGAGAGAGAATAACAAAATCAATCGTTAAATCATATATGAACAAAAATGTTCAAAAAACATGCCAAATCATTTGAATATAAAATCCATAAAACATAAAAAATAAATATTTAATTTGAGAAAGCTAGTCGATACTAGCACAACTACTTTTTTAATTATTTCAAATTAAAAAAATAATTAAGCATAAATAACAAAAATTATAATTATAATATTGAGTAGCCATATATGAAAGTGAAATAAAATAATTTTAAGAAATATAATATATAAAGTAAAGCTAGGTAAAGGTTGCAAAAGAGAAGACAGAGTTACATAATTACCTAACCAAATCAAAGTAAAAGCTTTGTCGAAATAAGATAAATAATGATGGAAATCTACTTTCTGATCATTTAACGAGATCACGTGTAACATCCTCAATCATCCAATCATATAAAAAATAAACACATCATAAAACATTTTAGAACTCTATGTAATAAAATACTTAAAATTATAAAAATAAATATTTAATACGATAGAGAAAGTTGAGATGAGTCCAATGACACTTTTTAATCTTATGTAGACTACATACTAAATTACTATGACTTTCCTAAAAAAATTGAATATCACATAAGAAGAGATTTATAGTTAAATATTAATATTAATAAATGAAAATAAAAAAATTTGAAGTAAGATGATAAATTATTTTGGAAACTTATAATCCAATATTTTAAGCTGATCAAATAAAGCATTCTCTATAGTAAAATTAGATATGAAAAGAAATATCTCATAAAATATACCCAAATCCTATAAGATAAAATACTTAAAAAAAATAGTAATGAACACTTAATTAGATAGAGCTCATTTCCTTGACAACTATGACATCAGATTTTTCTACATCAAACATCATTTGAAATTACTATGAAATTTTGATGTAAATATGGATAAATAATAATAAGTAATTATAGTAATATTAAGTAGATATATATATATTATATATAAAATAAAATAAATTGAAATAATATAATATAAATATATTTAAATGATATAAATTTCACACTAAAGGAGAATAATATTTTAATAGTAATAAAATCGATTCAAAGAAAAATATTTGAAGAAATGAGATAAAATTTATAAGAAACTTTTCATTTTGGTACAGTAAGGATATCAAATGTATACCCTTGGTCATCAAATTGTGCAAATCAAAATCTCTCATAAAGCATACCAAGATCCTATAATGTAAAATATTCAAAAATATAAAAAATGTATTTGGAAATAGCTCATCCAAACTAGCCCAATTGCTTTTTTTCTACTCAATCAGACTTTATTAAGAATTATTACAAATAACCAAAGTAAACTAGCACAAATAGTAAAAAACATTTTTTTATAATAAGAAATTATATATTAAAGATTAAATGTGATAAGTTGAGCAATGTAGTATAACTAAATGAATTTGGTGTAAGGGGTACGCTTGAGAAGATTAAGAGTTCCATAAAAATATAGTCAAATCAAACTGAAATATTTTAAAAACTAGATAAATTATACTGAAGAGTTGTGTCCTACATTTTAAAGAGATTGTGCATAATGTCCTTGATCTTAATATAAGGTACAATCAATATTCTCATTAAAAGTAAAAAATCTAGAAAATAAAAAATTAACAAATATAAATCAAATCACATTTCATCTTGATTTTATGTCATTTGAATTTATTGAGAATTAATAATGTAAATTAGCAAAAAAAATAAAAAAATAATTATTTTATCATTAATAAATATGTATTAAAGATGAAATGAAATAAATTAAGATGATGTAACTTAATCAAATCATTAAGACATAAAGGTCACATGGAAGGAGATTTAGAGTTATAATTCAATACAACAAAGTCATTGAAAAATATTTACAAAAATATGATAAATTATATAAGAAAGTTGCATTCAGAAATACTAATGAGATCAAACATAACATTATCTATTATCAAATTAGGTATGAATTAAAATATCTTAAAGAACATACCCAAACCCTTGACTATAAAATATTTCGAATGAATAAATTAAATATTATTTTGATAGTCCTCACTGAGATGTGTTGAAGGACATCTGGTTCCTCTTAATCAAAAATTGTTTGGAATTATTGGGAATTATCATACTAAATAAGAATAATTAATAATAAATTTATTTTCATATTATCTAAATATTTATTATAATTGAAATAAGAAAAATTAAAGCTATGTAATAAATCCAAATCATAGTGATGTTGTGGTCACAAGAGAGAAGAATTAAAGTTTCATAGTAATATAACCAAATCAAATAAAAAATTGAAAACTGAGACAAGTTGTACGGTGAAGTTGTATTCAAAGTTACTAATAAGACCATGTGTAGCATCCTCAATGGTAGCATCTGGTATGAATCAAAATGATTTACAAAATATGCACAAATTTTAAAGGAAGATATTTTAAAAAAATAAGAATAAGTACTTATTAGATATATCTTGTCGAAAGAAGTCCAATGACTTTTGTTTCATATTAATTAGAACTTATTTAGAATTATTACAAATTGCTAAAATAAATAAAAATAAATATTCAAAAATTATCGTTTAACATTAAGTAAATACATATTATACATGAAATGAGATAAATTGAAAAGGAATAATAGAATAAATCAAAGCTATGTAAAGCTCACATGATAATTGATTTAGACTTACAATTTAATATAACCACTTATAGGAAATGTCTATTTCAAGGTACTAAGGAGCTTTAATATAACATTCTAGATCACTAAAACAACTATGAACAAAAAATCCACATAATTCCTATAAAAACCCAAGGAATTAAATATCTAATTAGTAATAAATTAAAGAGACTCATCTAACGATGTTTGTTTTGTCTCGATCATACATCATTTAGAATAGCTACTAATTACAATAATAAATAGGTTTTAATTAATTATTTTTAATATTAAATAAATATATATTAAACCACAAATATGTTAGGTTGAAAAAATGTAATATAAAAAAATCTAAGTAATATAAAGGCAACATAATTGGAGGATTAGAGTTGCATAATAATATAATAAACTCAAAGCAATAAATTTGAATAGATGAGATAAATTCTATAAGGACATGGCATACAAATTTTGAAGGTCATAGTGTAGCATTGTCGATCAATAAATTAGGTATAACAAAAAATACCTCATAAAGCGTTTAAAAATAATAGAAAATAAAATATCTAAAATCATATAAAAAACTATTTAACTAAGAATACCTTATTAAAATATGTCCAATGATATTTGTTTCATGTTGATTAAACCTCCTTTTCAATTACATGGAATTACTAAATAAAGTAAACATAAATGATATTAAATTATAATTTATGTAAACATATATTAAAGTGGAAATGAGATGAATTGAAACAATAAACTACAAAAAAAATCAAGGTGATATAATTGTCACCTGAGATGAGATTTGGAGTCACATATGAGTATAACCAAATCAAAGATAAAGCTTTAAAGAGATGAGATAAATTATATGAGAAAGTTGTATTCTAAGACATTAATGGATATAATGTGACATCCTTTTTCATCAAATAAGGTATGAATAAATATAACTTAAAAAATATGCAAAATCCTCGAAACAAAAATATTTAAAATTATAAAAAAAATTTATTTTATTTAATTTGTCTTTTCAAGATGAGTTTAGTAACTTTTCAATCATCAACATCAAAATTCCTTTGGAATAAGATAAATAATTTATTACTTTAACATTTAGTAAATATATATTACAGTTGAAAAGAGATAAAATGAAGTAATATAATATATAAAAATAAAAGTGATGTAAAGTGACACAAGTGGCAATATAGAGTTAATTATTAATATTACCAAATCAAAGAGAAAATATTTAAGGAATGAGATAAAATTTATGAAAAAGTTGCTTTCCAAGATATTAGGAAAATATAGTGTACAACCCCAGTCTTTAAATAAGGCATGAATCAAAATATCTCATAAGATGTTTTGAAAGCCTATAACATAAAATAATAAAAAATATAGATAAAAATCTAATTAAAGAGAGCTTATTGAGATGAGCTTAATGAGGATTGATTTGACATAATGAGACCTCATTCAAAATTATTGCAATTTATCAAATAAATAAGCATAAGTAATAATAAATTACTTATTTAATATTAAATAATTATAAATTAAAGCTAAAAGGATATAAATTGATGTGATTTAGTACAACAAAATCAAAGCATTATAAAAGTCTCATGAGAAAAAAATAAAAGCTTCATAGCAATATAAAAAAATCAAACAAAAGACCATGAAGAAATGAGATAAATTTTATGGGAAAGTTAAATTCAAAGTTACTAAGGAAATGGATTATAACTTATTCAATCATTAAATATGTTATGAATTAAAAAATATTATATAACATAAAACCTAAAAAATAAAATATATAAAAATATAATTATGAGTATTTAACTGGAATAAGTTCATCAAGGCACGTCCAACGATGTTTGCTTTATCGTGATTAGACCTCTTTGGTATTTATAAGGAACTAAATAATTAAATATCACAAAACTAATTAATTCATATTTAAATATTAAGGAAACATATGTTCAAGTTGAAATAAGGAAAATTACAATAATGAAAAATAACCAAATCCAAGAAATGTAAAATTCACAATGGAGAAGAGTTTAAGTTTTGTAGTAATATAATCTAATTAAAAAAACATTTGAAGAAATAAGATAAATTATATAGCAAGTCTTCATTCAAAGATATAAAGGAGTTTTTGTTTAAAATTGATAATCATCAAACAAGTTTTCCTTTAAAATGTCTCATAAAGCTTCGTAAAATAATAAAAAATAAGAATTTTTTAAAAACTTTAAAAATTAATATTTTTGTATGGCTTGTAAAAGTAAGTACAATGATATTTGTTTCATCTTAATTAGATCTCATTGAACATTATTGCTAATTAATCATGTAAATAAATACAAATAATGATAATTTTTTATTATTAAGTATATATTGAAATTATATAAAATGAAGAAATGTTATATTATGAAAATAAGATATTTAAAGGTCACATGAAAGGTCAATTAGATTTTTGTACTAATGTAATAAAGTCAAAGTAAAAATTTGAAAAAAATTAAATGAGTTATAGAGGAAAGTTACATTCCAATATACGAAGTAGATCTAAGGTAACTTCCTCTATCCTAAAATTCGTGACAAATCAATATGTTTTGAAAAAGTGCCAAAGTATTAGAAAAAAATATTTTAGAAAATTTAAGAATAAAATTTTTGTTAGATAGAGCTCGGTAGGATTAGTCTAATATGTTTTTGCCTTAACAAGACATTCTTTAGATTACTAGGACTTATAAATATAAATACATATAAACAATAACAAAATAATAATTTTAATACAAAATAAATATTTATTAATTTTGAAATGAGAGAAATTGAAGAAATATAATATAACTAAATCAAAGCAATATAAAGTTACATGATAGAAGAAATAGAGTTTCGTAATAGTATAATCAAAACAAAGAAAAATTTGAAAAGTTTAGATGATCTCTTTAGAATAGTTTAATTACAAGATACAAAGAAGATTGAAGAAAACTTCTTTAATACTCTAATAAGGTACAATTCAAAATATCTCATAAAAACTATGAACATCATAAGAAACAATTATTCAAAAATATAAGAAAATATATTTTATTGGATAGATCTATTCTAGATGAGACAAAAAGAATGTTTTTCTCTTGTTGTTCAGATCTCATTAAGAATTATTAGTGAATTATCAAAGCGAACAAGCATTAATAAAGAAATTAATTATTTCAAATGTTAACAAAGAATATGTTAAAATTGAAAAGAGATCAATTGAATTAATGTAATGAATACAAATTGAATTAATGTTAAGGTTACACAAGAGGTGAATTACATTTTCATAGTATTGTAACAAAATTAAATAAAACTATTTGGAGAAATAGTATTAATTTTATGAGAAAGTTTTATTCCAAGATACTAAGGACTGAGAGTGTAACATTCATTATCATAAAATCTTTTTTCAAGTGAAATACATGATAAAGCTGTGAAATTATATAAAATAAAATATTTCAAAACACAAAAATGATTATTCAATTTTTTAGAGCACATTGAAGAGGATTCCAACGATATTTCTTTTATCTTGATTAGAACTAGTTTAGAATTACTATGAAATAGCAAAATAAATAGGCTTAAATAATAATAAACTAATGTCTTAATACTAAGTGAATATCTGTTAAAGTTGATATGTCTTAAGTCCAAATAATATATATTACAAAATTAATCACCAACAAAGGCCACTTGAGAGAAGATTTATGATTGTACTATAATATGACAAAATCAAAGAAACAATATTTGAAGAAATGAGATTCAATGATTATGATAGTTTAATTACATTGTAATAAGTAGATTGAGCATAAAATGTTTGGTTATTAAATAAGGTATAAATCAAAATTCCTTCAAAATTGAGCAAAAAAATAAAAGAATATTTGAATTATAAAATTAAATAATTAATTGGATGAGCATATTATGATAACTCCAACAATATCTGTTTCATCTCTACTAGATCTCATTTACAATTACTATGAATTACTAAATAAATATATATAGAATATTAAATGATATAAATTGAAGCAATGGAATATAACAAAATCAAATATATTTAAAACTAAAAAAAAGAGAAGAATTAAAGTTATATGGCAACATAACAAAATCTAAGAAAAAAAGTTAAAAAAGAAAGACCAATTATGTTGGAAAACTCATTCCAAGACACAAAAGACATCGATCGTAACATTCTAATCATCAAATTATATAAAAAATAGTACAAAATATTATTGAAACTATAAAAATAACTTTTTTTAATGAGTTGACTTTGCTAGGTTTTATCTAATAATGTTTGTTTAATGTTGATCAAACCTCATTTACAATTTTTATGAATCAAAAAATTAAAAATTTTAAATAACAATATTTTTTTAATAATAAGTGAATATATAACAAACATGAATTTGGTTAAATTGAGGAAATGTAACATAACTAAATCAAAGAATTTTTGAGGTCGCACTATAAGAAAGTTAGAGTTTTATAATAAAATTTTTAAAATAAAGAGAAGAAATTTAGGGAAATGAGATAAATTATTCAAGAAAGTTACATTCTAAAAAAGAAAGGAAATCAATTATAATGCCATTGATCGATAGATTAGAATCAAATCAAAAGTTTTTAAAAACCTTACAAAAACGCTAATATGAAATGTTTAAAAACATAAAATGGAAAATTTAATTGGACAGAGCTCTTTGAGTTAGTCTAACAACTTTTATTTTGTCTCAATCAAACATCATTTAGAATAAATTAAAATTATTATAGTAAGTCAACATGAATTAAAATAAAATTTTATTTTAATATTAGAAAAAACATTAAAGCTAAAATTAGATAACGTCAAGCAATGTAATATAACAAAATTAAAGTGTTGTAAATAGTCGCATTAGAGGAGATTGAAGAAATGAGACAAATTAAGTAAGACAATTACAATCTATGACAATTTGGAGATAGAACATAACATTTTGATCAACAAATTAGGTATGAATTTAAATGCCTCATAAAGTATGCCAAAACCTTAAAAAATAAAATATTTAAAAAAATAAAAATAAATTTTTAATTGGATAGAGCTTATTGAGTTGAGTCCATCAATGATTGTTTAATCTTAATGTGAACTTGATTGGAACTACTATGAATTAATAAAGTAAATAAGTATAAATAAAAAACTTAATTCTTTAATATTAGGTAAATATATGTTATAATATAGAAAAGATAACGTAAAGATATATAACTAACTTAAATAAAATATAGGTAAATGTCATGTGTGAGAAGATTTAGATTGACATACAAACATAACCAAACAAGAAAAAATTAAACAATGAGATAAATTATATTTTAAGTTACAATAAAAAATACTAAGGTTGTAAAATGTAACATCCTATATCATCAAATCTCATATAAATCAAAATATGTTATAAAGTATGCCAAAACCATAGAATAAAATATTTAAATATATAAAAAATATACATAATTGGATGGAGCTCAATGAGATCTATCCAATTATGTTTGTTTCATCTAAATCAGACTTTCTTTCAAATTTCTACAAATAATTATAATAAATAATGATAAATTAGCACTTAAATATTATGCAAATATATGTTAAAGCCGAGCTGAAGAGAATTTGAGTTTCATAATGAATAACCAAATAAAACAAAACAATTTGAATAAATAACTAAATTAATTAGGAAATTTGCATATCAAGATATTAAACAGATCAAATATGACACTTCAATTTCTAAATTAGTTACAAATAAAATTTTATTTTAAATTATAGATATCTAAAAATATGAAAATAATATTTAATTTCATAGTTAAAAATTTTTGCAAATTTTCTAGTTATATAAGTATAAACAATTGTAGATTGATTTTTAAATATTACTTTTATACATAATAAAGTTCAATATGATAAATTCAAACAATATAATAAAATTAAATCAAAGTAATGCTAGGCTAGCGAAAGAGAAGAATTGGAATTTCATTGTAATATAACCAATTCAAAGTGAAAATGTTAAGAAAGTGATATAAATTATACAAGAATATTGTATTCTAAGAAACTAAGAAGATCAAGTGTTACATTATTGATCATCAAGTTGTTTTCAAATTAAAAAAAGATGGAATACATGGAAAAACACTACAAAAAATATTAAAAAAATATTAAAATGAGTATTTAATTTGACAGAGATAAGTAGTGCACAACAACATTTCTTTATCTTATTTGGTCATAGGTTTGAATTTAGACAAATTACCATAGTAAATTAGCATAAAAAATAATGACATAGTATTTTAATATCTACTATATAGTAAAGCTAAAATGAGATATATTAAAATAATATAACATAACCAAATCAAAATGATTAATTATCACAATATATGAGATTTAGTGTTTCATAATAATATATTTAAAAAAAATAATTTTATGACATAAGATAAATTATACTTAAAAAGACTCATTACAAGATAATAAGATGATAAAGTATAAAATTTACAATCCTCAAAGAAGGTATGATAAAAATAACTTGTTTAATTACACAAAGATAAAGAAAATAAACTTTTAAAAAATCCATGAAAATAAATATTTAATTAGATAGATGTTATCCAAGTCATTCCAACTATGCATGTTTCATTTCTAGTGGGCCTCATTTGGAAGCACTATAAATTATCAAAAGAAATAGACATAAATAAAAATAAAATATTATTTTAATAATAAGTATACATATTTGGGCTAAAATGATGTAAATTGAATCAATGTAATATAACTTAATCAAATCGACTTGATGGTCACAAATTATAGAATTACTTTTTCATATTAATATAACTAAATCAAAGAAATTTTTTTTAAGAAATGATGAATTATATGCAACAATTACATTGCAAGATACTAAGCATATCGAGTGGAAAATCCTTTTTTATCAAATCAAGTATGAATCATAATATCTTAGAATATATGTCAAAACTTTAGAAAAAATAAACATTTAAAAATATGGAAATAATTATTTAATTTGATGTAACTATTGAGGCAAGTCTAACGATGATTGTTTCATCTCAATCTGATCTAAATTAGAATTACTATAAATTACTAAATTAAATAATTATAAATAATAATAAACTATTGCTTAAAAATTTAGTAAACTTATATTAAAACTAAAATAAGATAAACCAAAAGAAATTAATATAAACAAATCAAATCAATGTTTTGGTCTCTTGAGAAGATATTTAAAACTTCATAGTGGCTGCGACATCAAAGCTAATTTGAAAAAATGAAGTAAATTATACATTAAAGGTGCATTTTAATATATAAAGGAGATCGAGTGTAACATCCTTGATTGGTAAAACATATATGAATAAATATGTTTTACAATGCATATAAAAATATTTTTAAATAAAATATTTAAAATATAAAAATGAATATTTAAAAGGATAGACCTTATTTAGATGGGTCTAATGACATCTATTTTATCTCTATTAGACATCATTTCAAATTACTGATGATTACCAAATTAAAGTTTTAAAAAAATAAAAAATAAAATAGTATTTCAATTATGTATTAAAGTTTAAATAAGATTAATTTTTACATAGTAATAAAATAAAATCAATGCAATGTAATGGTGACACAAGATAAGATTTAGTGTTACAAAAAAAGATAATCAAATTATAGCAAAAAATCTTTAAGAAATGAGATAAATTATATGAAAAATTTGTGTTCAAAGATACCAAGGTGATTAGGCAAAAATCAAAATTTCTTATAAAGCATGCAAATCCTTTGAGAATAAAGTACTTTAAAATATAAAAAAGAAAATGTAATAAGAGAGAGCTCGATCAGGCTCCATTTAAAATATATGGCTTAAAAATTAAAAAAATCATGAGTAATAAAAATGTTTTCGTTAGTATTAAGTAAATCTAAATTAATGTTCAAATAAGGTAAATTGAAGGTATTGTTGTGATATGGATTCGCGTGTTGCCTATTCTCACATCGTCTAACAAAAATCGAAGATAGCTTTTGTAGTGGAAGAAATTTTGTAATATGGAATGTGTTGAATTTGATGCTTATTCACTTTAACTGGAGCCCTAAATATCTTAGCCTTGTGCATTGAGTCATAGATTACTGATTTAGTTCACTATGCTACTCTTTTTGTGCAATGCTTCACCACTTTGTTGCATTCTTTGCAAATATTACCCCGATGAATTTAAGAGAATCAATTTTATTCAAACTTATTAAAAAATATTTGACATATTCAATGGGATCTACCACTAAACTTTTATCATTTTTAGGATCATATTTCAATACAATTAAACCATGATCAAATGAACTTTGTTCTTGTTACAACATTTTAGTTCAAAAATCAAAGATATTCTAATTTATTATGATTGTGACTCTTTGTTGGTTACATAATAGAAGGATTCCAAAATTTTTCCCGTTATGGTTTTGATTAATGTTCCTAAAACTAGCATGGTCCATTTTATAATTCATAAATCACATATATTTACATTCTTTTTTGTGTTGGTGAGGGGATATTGTTTGTCACATTGTAGCTATTTTACTTCATCTAGGAATGGAGTTGTACTAATCTGAGTTGATCCAAGAGTGGGTCCTCCTAATGTTATATGATTGAAAAAAATTTAAAGATGAGATGTTAATCATGATATCATTAATAATTACCATTACTACTTGACTAAGTTTTAATCATTCTTTTATTCTATACTTTGCATATGTTCCAAAATACGTGAGTGATTGAGTTGCAATGACCTTTATTTTATTGAAGTTGTTATCTCCTTGTTTCCACCAATTGTGCAATGGCGCAATTTTATTTTTTGCATCCACTTACTAAACTTTCAGCACAGTAGCAAGGGCAAGATACACTATTTTTGACTTCCTGTAATTAACAACTACATGATGAAATTATTGCTCATTAAGGTAATATGTACATTTAGAGGCTGGTTAAATGTTTAAATTTTTTAATTTCTTAAGAATTGGGAAAACAAATTTAGTATAATCCATAAAAGAAAGGTGATTCACACAAGACATTTATCCTTCTATATCATTTTCCTTCATTTGTGAATAAAGTTTTGCTCTAAATTGTTCTCTAGACTAACTACATAGAAATGTTTCCATCTGCAATTTGAGGCCAATGGTGGATGATTAATGTATTGCATAGTTAAGTTTGTTTTGTAACAAAATTTTTTATACTTTCCATTCTCTTTAAATAATCTAATTTATTTCCTACTCTTTCAAAGCTAATATGTTTATTATTTATGTTATTAAACCAAAGTGAGTTATTTAATAGTAGTTTCCATTTTAATTTCTTTTAGAATGTAATAAAAATTCCTTATAACATTTTGTGGACCAAACCATTTTGATTCATTGCATGGCTAATCTTTTCTCTTTTTTGTCTAGTGAAAATTAAGCATATTTTTAATGTCACCCTACAAGAAGCTAATAATGATCATTTGTACACTATTCAATTTGTGGATGGGTGGATTAATCTTCATTATAGAATACGTTGGGATTAATGCCAAAACATAATTCATTAGTGTTAGTCTTCTCATCAATGTAAGATCTTCTTTTGGAATTTCTTTTTAATTTTTTCTATTATTCTTTGCAGGTAAGCTATCCTTTTCCTTTCAATAGAAAGAGTCCAACCTTTAGAGATTAATGGAAACTTAACATTTTGAAACCTGAGTTGGCTTAATTTCTTTCCTCATTCCAACTTCCATTTTGCTCTTGAAAAAACCTTCTTTTTTGATGATTAATTATGGCACCTGATATTTCTTGAAATGTGTTAAATAATGTATATATATTAGAAATCGTTTTAATGTCACATCTATAGAAGTGTATGATACCATCTACATATCTTAAATGGGTAACTAAATGACATCATTCGTATTGAACATAATGCACTTACCATAATTTTTTATCTCGTTGAATGCTTAGCTAAAGACATTCATTGTTGAATTGTAGAACAAACTCGAGATTACATTTTTTTTTAAAAGCCCTGTGATAAGTTGAATAAACCACTGGGCTCACCATTTTTATTTTTTGAAAATTTAAGTGTTTTCTAGTATGTTTTTAATATTCTTAATGAAAAACTCCATAAAGATCAATCATGTAAGAGCATTTTATAAGGCTCCAGAGAAAGACAATCAAATGCACTACTAAGAACTAACTTGACAACATACTTCATTTTTTTTAGTGAAAGAATCCATTCAAAGGCCAATATATTATTTAGTCTTAAAAAGATGAGCATTGGGAGAAACACTTTATGCCTACTACCAATAATTTTGGAAATAGTTTCTTTGCAAAATTACTTAAATAAATCAACCAAAAGTAATTCCAAGTGTTTGGATTTTGTTTATTTTGGATTAAGTTTAGTTTTGTACTTGAAATTCCTTTAGGAATAAGGGTCCCTTCTAAGGAATTTGGAAACATCAAATACATCATGTGTTATGATTTCTTTATAACTAGTGAATAATTGTTTGTTTTACTCTTCAATCATTTGGCACTTCATTGATAAATTGCACTGTAGCCTCTCTAATTTCCTACATTTTGATATCCTTCATAAACCAAAAGTTTTGCGGTTTTTTGACTAGAGAGGGAGCACAGTTAAGTAGCTTCTCTTTCTTTGTAATGTTGACAGGTAATAAAAACTATTGGAAGTTTCAAATAACAACATCATGCATTTTTTACCATTTCGTTTATGAAATTATCATGTAGTTTTCTATCCAATTCATTTTTTTTCTCTACAATCTTTTTCCTTTGGATGGAAGATATTTTTTATACCTTCTTATATCCATGTAATTCCAACATTTTTTCACTGATATATTTCCTAATTAACGATTGCCTTTTGAAGGGAATCATCAACCATGTTTAGCATGTGCCATATTGCATTATATTGGCAAGTTTAAAATAGCTTTTTTTCTTTTTTTTTTATTAAGTCTTTGGCTAGTATTGCCAAACTTTTCTTTGTTCCATTGTTTGAGATAATCCTTCAATCTTTTTAGTTAAAAAGCAAGGGTCAAAATTTCTAAGCTATTTATATTAATTGCCCAATATTCTTTCATAATTTGTTTTAATATCTATTACTTTAACATGATATTTTGGAAATCTAAATTGTTGAGGATTTGAGAATTACTCTTTTATGGAATGAAGAAGTAATGTTGTATCACCAGGTCCGTCTTTTGATTAACTAGTAATCTATCCAACATTTTCTAGATTCACCTTCCCTTCCTTTTACAAATCCATGTGAATGTGGGGCTTCGAAAAGGGTGTTCCTTTGCACTTCATTGACTTATACAATATGAAAATTCATACATTACTTCCATCTTATGGGAAAATGTTACTTGTAATCATTAATAAATGTAAGTTCATCCATGGTTTCATCTCATATCCTTTTGTAGTTAAATATCTTTTTTATATTTTTAAATATTTTATTTTTTTATTGACTTTGATGCCCTCACAAAAAAATTTGATTCATACCTGATTTTGATGTTTGAGGATGATATACTCAATCTCCTTAATATTTTAGAGTGTAGAGTTATGCGAAATTTTATCACATTTTTTTCAATTTAATCTCAATTTTTTTCATTTTTATTTCATTATATTATTATAAAACCCTTGTTCTCCTATAGGATGTGCATCAAATCATTATAATTTGGTCATATTACATATCTTCAATTTATCTCAATTCTATTTTAACATATATTTACTTAACTTTAAAATAATTTATCATTATTTTGTTTAATTATTTTCTTGAGTAGTAATAATTGGAAACGAGCTCAAATGGAGATGAAACAAACGTTGCTAGACTTGTTCGACTAGCCACATCTAATTAAATATTTATTTTTATATTTTTTTATTTAATTTTTTTTAGTTTAGAATTATTTTAGAAGAAATTTTGATTCATAAACGATTTAATGGCTGAGGATGGCACACTTGACCTCCTTAGTGTGTTGGAATGCAACCTTTTGACATAATTTATCTAGTTTTCAAGTTTTTATATTGCTTCAATTTATCTTATTTTAAATTTAATATATACTTCATATTAAAATAATAATCCCTTTTAATTCATAAATATTTATTTTGAGGATTTACAGTAATTGAAAATGAGGTCCAATTGAGTCGATATAAGTATTTTTGGACTCATGTCAATGTACTTTATCTAATTAAATATTTATGTTCATTATTTTTCATATTTTTTTTTGTTTTTGCATGATCTGTGAGACATCTCAATTTGTACCACATTTTGAAATTGATGATGCAACTCTCTATTTCTTTAATTTCTTGGAATGCACATTTCTTTTATAATTTATCACATTTTTTCAAATATTTAGATTCAATTTGATTATATTGCCATGTAACTTTTTACTTGTGTGACCTTACATTTCTTTTATTTTTAATATTATATTTTTTATTTAATCTTATTTCATCTTCATAATAAATTTACCTAATGTTGACAAAATAATTAAGTATTATTTATGCCTTTTAATTTTTGTAATTTGTAGTAATTCCAAAAGAGTTTCGATAGAGATGGAATAAACAACTTTCGATACATTGCGATAAGCTCTTACCAATAAAATTTTAAATTATATATATAGTTTTAGAAATTATATTTTCTAGGTTTTGGCATTCTTTACTAAATATTTGTAAAACATTTTTACTTTTATTTTGTTATCATGTTATATAACACTAATTCACCTTTGAAATGGCTTCTAGATATCTTTTACTATGTTATATTGCATTGCATGAACTTATCCCATTTCATTTTTAATATGCATTTACCTAAAATTATAATAATAGCTTTTTTAATTTTTGCTCATTTTCTTCTATAATTCATTACAAATGAGGAATGATTTGGACTAAATAAATGTTGTCGAACACATCTCAACTTGCTCTATCCAATTAATTAAACTTTTTTTATATTTTTAGATATTTTATTACTCTTACATGTTTTTTGAGATATTTTTATGTTTATAAGATTTGATGATAGAGGCTATTGCACTTGAGCTCGTTAACATCTTATAAATAAATTTTTCATACAATTTAACTAATTTCTTAACTTTTTTATTTTATTTGGTGATATTATAATGTTACTTTAAATCTTCTCTTTTGTGACTTTTAAATCACTTTGATCTGGTATCATCACATTGGTTCAATGTACCTCATTTTTACATAATTCTATACTTAATATTAAAATAATAATTGATTATTTTTTATTCTTATTTACTTTGGTAATTCATAGTTTCTCCAAACAAGGTTTGATCAAGATAAAACAAATATCATTATGCTAATCTCAAAAAGCCTTACTAATTAAATATTATTTATAGTTTTTTTTAAAAATAATTTTTTTAAATATTTTTTTATCATAATGGGATGCTTTACTAAATATTTCGTTCACTACTTGATTTAATAATAAGTTACGATACACTCGATCACCTTAGTATCTTGGAAAAGAACTTTCTCATAGAAATTCTATCATTTCTTTAAATTTTCAATTTGAATTAGTCATATTATTATTAAACTCTTATTCTCTTCTCGTTAGCCTTTACAACATGTTTATTTGTTTATATATATTGAATCAAATTATCTTATATTAGCACAAATATATATTTACAAAATTTTAAAATAATAATTTTTTTATTTATCTACATTGGTAATTCACAAAAATTCCAAATGAAGTTTAATGGAGATAAATAAAATATCATTGGCTCATCCTGATGAGCTCAATCCAATTAAATATTGATTTTCACATTTTTTTTAGATTTTTTTTATTTCCATTGATTTTTATACTCATTATGACTAAACTAGCACTAAATACCTCTTACTTGGCCATTACATAACCTTCATTTTATTATATTTCATTACTTGAATTTATATCACTAGTAGGTTAATATATATTTAATTTTTTGTATAATAATATATTGTTGTAATTCAAAACAACATACAATCTAGAAGAAAAAAATATTGTTGCTCAAATGTCATCAATCTCCAACCAATCAATTGCTCATTTTAATAAGTTTAAATATTTTATTTACCAACATTTCTACATGCCTTACAAGGTATATAATTTTTAGTTGATTTGACAATTGAGAATACTATACTCAATCTCCTTAGTATTAACGAAAACAACTTTCTTAAATAATTGAAGTTATTTAGTTAAATTTTTTACTTCAATTTGTTCAGACTGCTATCTCATCGAAAATCATTTCTAATGTGACCTTTAAATAGATTTGATTTGCTTACATAAATTATTTCAATTTAACTCTATTCAGCTTTAATATATTTTGCTAATTAAAAAATAAATTAATTTTTATTTATGCTTATTTATTTTCGTAATTCATGATGTTTCCATATTTTGTAATCAAAGATGTCACATTTAATCGACATAAGATTTTGTAAAAGTACTCTCTAGTATAAGTTATCTAATTTCTTCAAATGTTTTGATTTAATTTAGTTATATTACTTTATAACTCTAAATCTCTTCTTATCTGACTTTTACAAAGCATTGATATAGATATGTTATGTTGCTTCAATTTATCTTTTTTACTTTAGAAAATACTTTCTTAATATTAAAATAATAAATTTTTCTATTTACACTAATTTATTTTTGGGTATTTACAGTAATTCTGAATAAGGCCCAGTTGAGCATGACAAAAAGGAATTTAAACTTAATTCAACAAGCTTTATATATTTAAATATTTATTCTAATATATATTTAGGTGTTATTTTCTTAGGTTTAGACATGCTTAATGAGACATTTTAATTCATGCCTTATTTCACAATCAAGGATGTTATTCTTGATCTCCTTAGTATCATAGAATGATACTTTCTCATATAATTTTTCCTAATTCTTCAAATATTTAGCTTTTATTTTGTTATATTACCATGAGACTTAAAATCATCAAACATTTACATCACTTTGGCTTTGTTATATTACATTTCTCCCATTTTCGTTTCACCTTCACAATATATTTACTTATTGTTGAACAAATAATTTGGTATTTCTACCACTTATTAAGTTTTGTAATCCATAGTAACTCCAAATCAATTTTGATGGACATGAATAAATATCATTTGGCCCATCTTAACAATTTTTACCCAATTAAATGTTAATTTATATTTACTTTTTAAAAAAAATTTAGGGTTTTGATATGCTTTATAAATATTTCTAAAAATATATGACTTAGATTTTGCTATGTTGTTATCAAGCACTAATTATCTGCTTGTTTGACTTTTTGAAGATTTGACTTGGTTATATTAAATTTATTTAATTTATCTCATTTTATATTTAATAAATATTTGTTCAAATTAAAATATGAATTCATTTGACTTATCTCAATTCCCTCTATCCAAATAATTATTCTTTTTTAGATTTTTCAAATTTTTTTATATATTAGTGTTTTTGCACATTTTATTAGATATTTGGATTTATAATTTTGCAATAAAGGCTATTACAATTGAGATCTTTAGCTTCTTGGAATGTATTTTTTTAATACAATTTACATAATGTCTTAACATTTTTGCTTTTAATTCATTATAATACAATGTAATTCCAAATCTTTTCTCATATAGCCTTTGTATCACTTTGATTTGATAACACTTCATTGGTTAAATTTATCATATTTTGACTTTAATATATATATTTATTTAATATTCTAACAGACATTTATTATATTTTTATGTTTATTTACTTTTTTTAGTTTGCAATATTATCAAACGAAGTTTGATTGAGTTGAAATAAATGTCATTATTTAAATTTCAATGAGGTTTATCTATTTAAATTTTATTTTTTATTTTTAAAATTATTTGTTTAGGGTTATGGCATGCTCTATGAGACATTTCATTTCATACTTAATTTATTAATCAAGAATGTTGCATATGATCACTTTACTATCTTGGAAAAAGCTTTCCTATATAATATATACTATTTCATTAAATTTTTTCTTTGATTCTGTTATATTATTTTGAAGCAATTATTCTCGTCACTTTTGAGCATTATAATGCATTAATTTGGTTATATTATAATAACCAAATTGTCTCATTTTTGCTTAACATGTATCTACTAAATATTACAAAATAATGTACTTTTTTTTAATTTAGCATTTCACAAAAAAATCAAACTTGGTCCGATGTAAATGAATAAAACATCAGTGGCTTCATCCCAAAGAGCTCTATCTAACTAAACTTTATTTTTACCATTTTTAAGCATATTTTATTTCTATTAATTTTTTTATTAATTATGACATAACTAATAATAATTATCTCTTATATGGTTATTACAATGCTTTAGTTTGGCTATCTTTTGTTGCTTTAATTTATCTCATTTGTAGCTTCTATGAATATTTACATATTTATAATAATAATTTATTATTATTTATTCTTAGTTACTAGTATAATAAGTTTTTATTTAAATTGATGTTTGATCCACAAATGTGTTTGGACTACTATCATCACTATATCCAATTAAATATTTATTTTCTAACATTTTTGCATGCTTTATGTGGTATTCTATTCATACTTAACTTTAATGTTGAGATTGTTATACTCAATCACCTTATTATCTTGGAATGCAATCTCCCTAAGTAATTTATGCCATTTCCTCAAAAAGTTCACATTGATTTGGTAAGTTTACTGTGTAACCCTAGATCTTTTCTCGTGCGACCATTTGATTTGGCGACGTTATATTTTTTAATTTATTTAAATTCAACTTCAATATATATTTTTCATATTATTAAAAAAATAATCATTTTCTTACTATATATTTTTACATTGATAATTTACAATAATTACAAACAATGTTCAATCAAGATCAATAAAATATCGTTAGTCTTTCTCGAAGAGCTTTCAAAAATTAAATATTTATCATTTTTACCATTTTATATTTTTTGCAATCATAGATGTTACAGTAGATCTCCTTAGCATTTTACAATAAAACTTTACTCTATAGCTTATTTTATTTCTTCAAATTCTTTGCTCAAATTTAATTTTCTTACAAGGTAACATTAAATCTCCTCACATGTGATCCTTACAATGCTTTGAATTAGATATGTTATATTGTTTCAATTTATCCTACTTTAACTTTAATAAATGCTTAATATTTAAATAATTATTTCTTTTTATTTATGCTTTTAATTTTTGTGATCTGTACTACATCATGACAAGTTCCAATTGAGATGAAAGAGGCTATGTTTAACTCATCATCATGAGCTTTACCTAATTAAATATTTATTTTTTATATTTTTAGATAATGTTTTTGGTATACACTACCTTTTGAGACATTTGGATTCATACCATATATGGTAATCAATGATTTTTTTTATCTCCAAAGTTTGTTAGAATATTGATAAAATAATGTGGTATTATTTACACTTATTAATATTTGTAATTCATAGCAATTAAAAATTTATCAAAATGAAGATGAAGCAAAATTAGTTGGACAAATCTTGATAATCTCTATCAAATTAAAAATTAATTGATATTTATATTCTAAAAAACAATTCTTGGGTTTTGGTATTCTTTATGAAATATTTCTGAATGTTTTTCCTTCGATAAGGTTATCTTTCTATGTAACACTTATTCTACTTTCGTTTGATGTCTCCATGTCTTTAACTAAGTTATGTCATGTTGCTTTTGTTTATCTTATTATTAATTTTCTCATTTAATTGTTTAATTTGCAGCAATTCTAAAGGCAGTTTGATAAAGACGAAACAAATGTTGTTGGACTCATTTTAATGCACTCTATTGAATTAATTATTCTTTTTTATATATATTTGAATATTTTATTATCTAGTATTTTTGCATGTTTTATGACACACTTTCACCTGTACCAAAGTTGATAATAGAGGTTGCTACACTCGAGCTCCTTAGTAAGTTTGAATGTGATTTTCTCAAACAATTTATCTTAGTTCTTTGATTGTATTTGCTTTCAATTAATTAGATTACAATGTAACTCTAAATCTATTCTCATGTAATCTTTAGATTGCTTTAATTTGGTAACATTATATTACTTCAATTTATATCGTTTTTAATTTAATATATATTTATTTAACATTAAAATTTTAATTTATTATTTTGTATTCTTATTGCTTTTTTAATTTGCAATATTTTAAAATGAGGCCTAATCGAGGTAAAACAAATGTCATTGTTTTAGTCTAAACTAACATTATCTAATTAAATGTTAGATTTTTTATATTATTTTTAGGGTTATAGCATGTTCTATGAGAAATTTTTTTGTACTTGATTTAATTATCTAAGATGTTTCACTCAATCTCCTTATTATCTTGGAGAACATCTTTCTTATACAACATATATCATTTCATTAAATTTTCATATTGATTTAGTTATATTATTATGATAGTCTTATTCTCCTTTCTTATGACCTTTACAAAACATTACCTTTGTTATATTATATTCAATCAAATTATGTTATTTTAGCTTTAACATATATTTACTAAATATTAAAACAATAACGGTTTTTATTTAATTTTGTAATTCAAAAAATTCTAAAAACATTTCATGGAGATGAATAAAACATTGTTGGACTTAAGTCAAAACATTTATCTAACTAAATATTCACTTTTACATTTTTTAGATATTTTATATTCATTTATTTTATCACTCATTATGACAAAATTAACCATAAATATCTCTAATATGGTTGTTACGATACATTGATTTTGTTATATTTCATTACCTTAATTTACCTCATGTGTATCATTAATGTAATTTACTTATTTTTAAAATATTAATTTAATATTATTTATTCTTTTTTATCAAATCGACGTCAAATCAAGATGAAACAAACATTATTGGAGTAGCGTTATCGATCTCCATCTAATTAAATATTTATTTTAATAATTTTAAATATTTTATATTGTAACATTTTTTAATGTATTATGAGGCATTTGATGTATATCTAATTTGTTGGTTGAGTATGTTATACTCAATCTCCAAAGTCTTTTGGAATGTAATCTTGCCAAACAATTTAACTCATTTTTTTAATTTTTTTTGCTTTGATGTTGTTGGAGTACAATGTAACTCTAGATCAATTCTTATGTAACCAATTGGTTACTTTTATTTGGTGACATTAAATTTCCTAACTATATCTCAATTCTAAATTAAAATATAATTTCATATTATTAAAAAAAGAAACTAATTATTATTTATGCTTGTTTACTTTGGTAATTCAAAAAAGTTTAAATGAGGATCAATCGAGATCAAATAAATATCATTGGTCTTGACTCAAAGAGCTTTGTCAAACTAAATTTTCATTAATTTTCCCTTTTAAAATATTTTATTTTCTATGTTTTCATTAGTTTTATAAGATTTCAATATGTACAATACTTGATAATAAAGTTGTTAAACTTGATCTGCATAGGATTTTGTAATAGAGCTTTATGGTATAATTTATCACATTTCCTCATATTATTTGCTTAGATTTATTGATATTACAATGATATTTTAAATCACCTCTCATGTGAAATTTATAGATCTTTAATTTAAATATATTATATTACTTCATGTTATCTTGCTTTAACATTAATAAATTCTTAATATTAGAATAAACTTACATTTCTTGTACTTATTGCTTTTGGTGAGTTGTAGTAGATCTAAATGATGCCCAATCAAATTCAAAGAAACTACTTTTAACTCATGTAGAAGGACTTTATCTACTTAAATATTCATTTTACTTATTTTTCAATATTTTAATTTTTTTGGGTATATGCAAGCTTTATAAGATATTCTGTTTGATATCATATTTTGAATCAAAAATGTTATGATCAATCTCTTTAGTATGTTGCAATGCACCATTCTTGGATAATTCAATCACATTTCTTTAAATATTTCGCTTTAATTTGGTTATGATACCATGTAACTTTAAATCCTACTCGTATCACCTTTACATAATTTCGTTATATTACTTTTTTCAATTTATCTCATTTGCAACTTTCAAATTTATTTACCTAATATTGCTAAAATAATTTGTTATTATTTATGTTTTTTTGTTCTTCAGAGTAATTCCAAATGAGTTTCAATAAAGATGAAGCAAAATTTGGACACATCTCGAACTACTCTATGAAATTAAATATTAATTTATGAATATTTTTAAAAAAATTGATTTTTTTGGGGGTTCCCTTACTTTATGAAATATTTCTAAAAACATTTGACTTTGATTTGTTATTAGGCTACATAACACTAGTTTTCATGTCATTTGTTTGTTACAAGTGGTTGACTTGGATATATTAAATTACTTTAATCTATTTTTTTAGTTTTAACATATATTTCCATAAAATAAAATTAATAATTAATTATTTATTTGTCTCATTTGCTCTTGTATTTTGAAATAATTCTAAACAAGATTTGATCGAGGGGAAAAAATATCGTTGGATTCAACTTAACAACTCTAATAAATTAACTACTCTTTTTATATTTTTAAATATTTAATTTTCAAGTGTTTTTCAAAATCTTATGAGATATTTTGACTTGTACCTAATTTGATGATATATGCTATTACACTCAAGCTCTTTAATATCATTGAATGTAATTTGCCCACACAATTTACAAAAATTATTCACATTTTTTCTTTCATTTGGTTAATTTACAATGCAACTTTAAATATCATCTCATGCAACCATTTGATTGCATTGATTTGATAAAATGGCATTAATTTAATTTATCTCATTTTGACTTTAATATATATCTAATTACTAATAAAAAAATAAATTTATTATTTTTATGCTTATTCACTCTTTTAATTCCATTAGTTCCAAACGACGCTCAATTGAGATGAAATAGACATAGTTTCCCTAGTCTGAACATGCTTTATCTAATTAATATTACTTTTTATTATTTAATTATTTTTTAGGGTTATGGAATTCTCTATGAAACATTTCATTTCATACTTGATTTAATGATCAAGGATGTTACGCTCGATCTTCATAGTATTTTGGAAAAGAACTTTGCTATATAATTTATATCATTTTGTTTATTTTAGCTATAGTTTGGTTATATTATTATGGAGGACTTTTCTCCTCTTTTATGAGCTCTACATTGCATTGATTTGGTTATATTATATTCAACCAAATTATCATATTTTAGCTTTAACATATATTTACTAACATTTAATACATTAATTTATTTTTTATTATTTTTTGTTTGCTTTGATAATTCATAAAAATTCTTAATGTGGTTGAATGGAGATCAATTAAACATCATCAAACTTTTCTCAATGAGCTATATCTATTTACATATTCTTTTTTACATTTTTTAGATATTTATTTTTCTTATTTGTTATACTCACTACCACATAATTAACTCAATATGCCTCTAAACACTATTGCATCACTTTGATTTGGTTATATTCCATTGCATTAATTTATCTCATTCGAAACATTAATTTATATTTACTTATTTGTAGAATAATAATTTAATATTATATATTCTTGTTTACTTTTGTAATATGTAAAAATTTATAACAATGTACAGTCGAGAAAAAGCAAACATAGTTGGACTAATGTTGTTGATCTTCTTCGCAATTAATTCATCATTTTAACAATTTTAATTATCTTATTTTCTAGCATTTTTTAATGTTTTACAAGGAATTTTATTCATATTTTAATTTAAGGTTAAGAGTTTCACACTCAATCTCTTTAGTATCTTTGAATACAAATTTTCCAAATAATTTATCTAGTTTTCTCAAATGTTTTACTTTGATTTGGTTAATTGATTATGTAATTCTAAATCACTTCTCATGTGATTGTTAGGTCATTTTGATTTGGTGATATTATATTACCTCAATTTATCTCAATAAAGTTATAATATATATTTTCTTGATTTAAAAAGTAATTAATTTTTTATTTTTTTCTTATTTACTTTGATAACTCATTGTAATTCTGAAAGAGTTTTGATCGAGATCATAAATGTTTCAATACTCTCATCTAAAAATGCTTTCTTTAATTTAAAATTGATAATTTTTATCTTTTAAGTATTTTATTTTCAATGCTTTTTGTAGCCTTACAAGGCATTTCAATTCATACCATATTGACAATTGAAGATGTCGCACTGAATCTACTTAGGATTTTGTAATAAAACATTCTTGAACACTTATCTCATTTCTTTAAATATTTTACTTTTATTTAGTTATATTATTATGTGACTCTAAATCTTCTACCATGTATCCTTTATAAAGCTTTACTAAATTTCTTTAATTCATCTTATTTTCACTTTAATATATACCTACTTTATATTAAAATAATGCTTTCTTTTTATTTATGCTTTTTTATATTGGTGATTTATAGTAATTACAATGGAGGTCCAATCAAGCCAAAAGAAACATCTTTCGACTCATCATGACGAGTTTTATCTAACTAAATATTCATTTCATATTTTTGAATATTTTTAGTTTAAACATGCTTTTCATAAAATTTTTATTTGTATGATATTGGGCAATTAATGATTTTACCCTTGATGTCTTCAGTATCATGAAGAGCACCATTCTCACATAATTTAATCATGCCTCCTCAAATATTTTGTTTTAATTTACTTATATTACATGTAACTTTGAATCTCCACTTGTGTGACTTTTATATTACTTTCATTACATTATATTACATTTCTTTAATTTTTCACATTTTTAATTTACATTATATTTACTTAATTGACAAAATAATTTATTATTGTTTATGATTATTAATTTTTCTGATTAATATAATTTAAAAAGAGTTTTGATGGACATAAAACAAACATCATTAGATACATCTTGATGAGCTCTATCCAATTAAATGTCAATATATATATATATTTCATTTTTGTGATCTTGGCTTGCTTTACTAAATAGTTTTGAAGATTTTTCACTTTGATTTAGTATAATGCTATGTAACACTATTTCTCCCCTTATTTGACCTTTAAGTGTCATTCACTAAGTTATATTAATTTTGTTATTCACAATAGTTCTCAAGAAGGTCTATTCGAGATAAAACAAATATTGTTAAGCTCATGTTAGTGTGGTCTATCCAATTAATTATTATTATTTTAATATTTTTAAATATTTTATTTTCTAGTATCTTTACATGTTTAATGAGATATTTTTATTTCTTCCTAATTTGATGATAGAGACTGTTAAACTCATTCTCCTTAGTATCCTAGAATTCAATTTTTGTATATATTTTACCTAATTGTTTTCACATTTTTTTGGTTACATTGCAATGCAACTCTAAACCTCTTCTCTGTGAACTTTTAAAAATTTTGATTTCTTAACATTACCTTACTTAACTTTAATTAATTTTAGCTTTAATATATATTTATTTAATATTAAAATAATAATTTGTTATTATTTTTTCTTATATACCTTTGTGATTCATAATTTTCCAAATAAGGTCTAATCGAGATGAAAAAAATGTCATTGTACTGGTCTCGACAAGCTTTATCAATTAAATTTTTTTTAATTATTTTATTTTAGGGATAGGGCATGTTCTATAGGAAATTTTGAAGTTGATTTATTGATCAATGATGTCACATTTAATTTTCTTAGTAACTAAAAAACTTTTCTAAACAATTTATATCATTACTTTAAACTTTTACTTTGATTTGGTTAAATTATTATGAAAGTCTTATTTTGTTCTCTCGTGGCCTTCACATCGGATTGATTTGTTTGTGTTATAATGAAACAAAATATCACATTTAAGCTTTAACTAATATTTAATAAATATAAAAATTATATTTTATCTATTATTTTTGTTGGTTTACATTGGTAATTAACAAAAATTCCAAATGAGGTTTGATGGATATGAATCATTCATTGGACTAATCTTAATAAGCATTATGTAATTAAATATGAAGTTTCACATTTCTTAGATATTTTATTTCCTTTGATTTTGCACTCATTATGACCTAATTTACTCTATATCCTTCTCATAAGGTTATTACATTGCTTTGATTTTGTTATATTATATTTTTTTAAATTTATATCATTTATAGATTTCATATATATTTAGTTATGTTTATTAAAATATTTTAATATTAATTATTTTATTTTTCTTTTATAATATTTATAATTCAAAACCAAGTTCGATTGAGTAAAAACAATTGTCATTGCACTAGCTTCATTGATCTCTTCTTAATTAAATGTTTAGTTTAATCATTTTAAGTATATTTATTTTCTAGTATTTATGCATGCTTTATGATACATTCATTTTGTACCTAAATTATTGATCGAGAATGTCACACTCAATCACCTTAGTATCCTGGAATGTCAATTCCTCAAATAATTTATCTCATTTCCTTAATGCTTCACTTTTGTTTTATTTGAATACAATATAACTATAAGCCTTTTCTCATGACATTTAAGTCACTTTGATTAGTGATATTGCATTGCCTTAATTTATCATAATTCAAATTTAATACATATTTTATTATTATGAAAGAGTAATCAATTTTTATTAATCTTTATTAACTTAGATAATTCATGATAATTCTAAATGAGGTTCAATTGAGATAAAACAAATATCATTGGTCACATCTTGATGACCTTTGTCAAATAAATATTTACTTTTGCCTTTTTAAGTATTTTATTTTCTATTACTCTGACAACTTTAGAGGATATTTCAATTCATACTATATTAATAATTGAACATGTTACACTTGATATACTTAGGACTTTAAAATAAAACTTTCTAATATAATTTATCTTTTTTCTTCACATTTGTAGCTCTTTTTTGTTATATTACAAAGTAACTTTAATTCTCCTCTTATGTGGCCTTAATAATATTTTTATCAAGATATATTAGACTACTTCAATTTATCTTTATTTAATATTAATACATATAATTACTTAATGTTAAAATAATAATTTCTTTTTATTTATGATAATTTATTTCTGTTATGTTTGGAAATTCCAAATGAGGTACTATTGAAATGAAGAAATATTTTAAGGCTCTTCTTGATGAGCGTTATCTAATTAAATATTCATTTTTATATATTTTAATTTTTATATTTTTAGTTTTAGGCATGTTTTATGAGATATTTTGATCCATACCCTATTTGATAATCGAAGATATTTCCATTTATCAACTTGGTATTTTGGAATGTGCTATTGTCATATAATTTTTCACATTCCTTCAAATATTTCACTTTGACTTTGTTATGCTACTAAATCTCTATTCTTGTGAACTTTAAATCATGTTAATTTGGCCATATGATATTTTTTTAATTTATCTCATTTTAGCTTTAATATATTTTTAAAGAATATTAAAATAATTTATTATGTTTTATGCTTATATAATATTTATTTTTATAATAATTTGAAATGAGGTCTAGTCAAGATAATAATTTATTATGTTTTATGAGATAATAATTTTATTTTCTCAAGTATTAGCACACTCTATGAGACATTTATATTCATACTTAATTTAAAAATTCCAATGTTATACTAAATCTCTTTAGAGTATTAGAATATAACTTTTTATACAATTTATCAAATTTCTTTAAATATTTTATATTTATTTATTTATATTACTATCTAATTAACAATTTTCTCTCATTTGTCCTTTCCATTGCTTCGTTTTTGCAAAATTACATTACTTTAGTATATCTTAGTTTAACTTTATTATATATTTCAAAAATTTTTAAAAACTAATTTATTTCTATTCATGATGTTTAACTATGGGACTTTGTGTTAATTACTAAGGAGGTGAAATCAAGATCAAACAAAAGTTGTTAAACTTGTCTCAATCAGTACTAAATAATTAAATATTAATTTTTCATATTTATAAACACACACACTGACTCACGACCATGCACACACAAAGACACACAAACACATACACATGCACACATGCACTCGTGTACACTAGCACAAGCATGCACACACACACAACCCTACATGCACATGCATGAATGCAAGTACACACCCCCACAATCATGCACACCCAAATGTGCACATATACACAAATGCAGACACACACATAAGAAACGTGCACACATGCAAGCACAAAAATTCATGCTCACACATATGCATCCATGCAGAAAAAGCACATCAAAACATGAACACACACACGCAAGCATATGCACTTACACAAACATACACAAGTACTACACAAACATGCACAAACACATGCAAAAAATAGAGTCACAAATACATGTGTACACGTAGATGCACGCACAAACACATACACAAACAAATGACATACACACATGTTTGCACAAATATACACACATAGACATGCCACACACATGCACACAAATGCATAATCACCCAGACACACACATACATATTCATGTATGCACACATGCACACATATGCATGCAATAAAACAAGCACACATGCAAGTGCACATACACACCATAGTTACACATACACATATATGCACACACAACCACACATACATGGATGCACAAACATAAATGCAAACTAGCATAAATATGCATACATAGATGCATAAACTTGCAAAAACACCCACATACACCCATACACACAAAGCAACACAAACATATAAATGCACACAAACAGAATCACACATATAGACACCCATATATATGTGCACACACACACACTCACCCACGAACACATGAACAAATAAGCACACACACACACAGTCACATGCTCGTACATGCACAAAAAATATATGCATAAGCACATAGGCACACTCATAAGCACATAGACTTGCACCCATAAAAGCAAATAAGCACACACACAAACACATGCACTCATGTGTGCACAAACACACACATGTGCATGCATGCACACATGTACCAACACTTGTAGGAGCAAGCACACACATATAAATACATGCTCATGTGCAAACAAACACATATGCTTACACATACAAACATATGTATGCAAACACACATACATACAAACATGCACACATGCACTTGCACACTAGCACACACGCACATAAACATGTGTGCTTGCACATGTGCATGCTCACACTCAAACATATGCATATATACACATGCACAGACAAAGATAGATGCACGCACTCACACACACAGACTCACACCCACCCTCACAAACTCACACATAAACACACAAACCCACACAAACATATACGTGTGTACTTGTATGCAAACACAGACTTGAACATACACATGCACACACACAAACCTACACAAACACAGATATACAAATGCACAAACACAAGCATAATCATATTGGCACACACATATATATGTTTGCACACAACCAAATACACATATGCATACACATATGCACACATATACACCAATATATACATACACAAGAATACACATGCACATACACTAACACGTGAACAAGCATGAACACTAACAAGTGCACACAAATAGACACACATATAAACATATCTATGTGATGCATTCATATGCACACACAACCATGCACACTTGCACCACATGTGTACATAACACACACAAACATGTGCAACTCCTACATGCATACACACACATGCACAAACATGCACATGCAAAGGCATACCTAACCTCACACTCATACGTGACCACATAGCACACAAAAGTGTATGCACACATGTGCATACACACAAACACATTCACAAGTATCGATGCACACATGCACAGTAACACACACTTGCATATGGCTACATAGATGCACTTGCATATATACACACAAACCCACATGCACACAGGTATTAGCACACACACACACCAACTCAAATACCTAAACCCATACCCGTGCATGCACTCACTCATAGCACACGCAAACACATGGATACACTCACATGCACACACATGGACATACACGCACACATGGATAGACACAAACATGAGTGTGTAGAACACAAAAGTATGAATAAAGAGACACATACACATGTAAGTATGTACACCTACACACAAACACACACACACACGCACACACACAATCACACAAACACACAAATGTACACACACACACCGTATAAACGTTGAAATCTTATGCTTGAACATATGCATGCATGCACTAATGCACATATACATGTGTACACAAGCATAAATACATGCAAGTAGAGGCACCCACACACACGCAACCACACATATGTTCACACATGCACACACACACATATGCACACCAATGTACATAGGTGAAGACATGTACATGCATACACACATAAATACACTCACACATAAAACACATGGACACACATGTATGTACATGCAAATGCAAACACACACATTGGCACACATTAAATTGCACCCACATGCACACACATGAATATATATTCATACACAAAGACATGCATGCACATGCACACATACACACACATGAATGCATAAACCCACACATGCACACAGACACACACAAATAAACACATACACAAGCATATGAACACATACACACACACTCACATGCACACACACATACACATGCACACGAACATGCTCACGCATGTGCACAAACACACACACACACATGTATGAACATGCACACATGTGTACACACCCACACACATGCATAAACAAAGATACATGTGTATACAATTCAAAATAAATGCTAACACTACACACACACACAAATATAAACATGTACACTTGACATGCACACAAATATATACACACGTACACACACATGCATACACGCATGCATGCACACCTACACATGCACACACATGCAAATGCATGCTTGCACAAATGCACATGCACACACACAAACCCATCCACACACATACACACTCGCACAAGCATGCTTGCAAGCATGCATGATAGGCACACATGTATACTTACACACACATTTACACATAACACACACACATGTACATGAACATTCAAGCACACTTACACACACACATGGACAAATATGTATACAAACATGTGCAAACACATAAGAACACACCAATACAAATGCATGCATGAAAGCATGGATATGTGTACACATAAAAGCACAAAATCACATGCCAATGCACACACATATGCAGACATGTATGTACACACACATAGCCCTAGATGCACGTACAAACATGTCCACGTACACACATGCACCTACACACATGCACGTACATGCATACAGACACGAATACACACACTTTCACAAATGCACATATGCATATATGCACACATAGACAAACATATACACACATGCATGCACAAAACATGCAAAAGCATACATACACACACCTATACATGCACACACATATAGATGTGAACGTACACTCACATGCACACATGAACACACACACACACACACACATACACTCATGCATACACATATGCAAAGTCACAAAGATGCTTATATGCATATGCATATACACTGGCAAACACACATACACTCACTCACACACTTACATGCAAAAACACTACAGATGCACACACTGGCACACACACACAAACACATGTAGTCACACATGCAAACACTCATTCATACACACATGTTTGCACACATAGACATACACATACACAAGCACATTCATGAATATGTACATATACACACATATTCAACCACATGTGCACTTGTGTAGACACACACACATACACACCTGCACACACAAATACCCACACACATGTCCATGTTTGTGCAATTATTAGCACATAAACACACACATGGTCATGCACAAGCATATACACACACACAATAATGCACATAACCCACACACACTCCAACTCACATGCACACATGCATGTAATCTTAAACACATGCATACACACACACACAAACCCATGCATATACACATACACAAGCACACACACAGACACCCATATGCAACTACACACTCACACATGCAAATGCATGCACAAACATGCACACACACACACACACAAGCACACGCACACACATGCACAAGCACCAACACTGGCACACAGAGGAACACACAGGCACATGCACATAGAAACAAATGTTGACACATGCATATAATGACAAAAGCACAAACACCAATACATACACACATGTGTTCACATGTGTGCACACACACACATGCATGAAGCACACATAAAAATGTGTAGATACACACACATACATACATAAAGACACACACACACATACACACACACACATCCTAGAATGCACACACACACACACACTACAAGCACAAAAAACAAGCACAAACACTTACAAGTACACACATGCACATGAACACGCAGAGACGCACACACACACAAATAAGTGCAAACACATGCATCAACACACGCACCCCACACCCAAAAATGCATGCATGCATGCACACACATGTATGTATGCACAGAGGCATGTATGCACCTATGCACACACAAGCACATAAATATACACTGCATAAAAACATTAATGCACATAAACATCCATCACAAACACACACACACAACTATCCACCCACACACACACACACACACAAAAACACACATGCATACCCACATACACACTCACACAATAACACACAGATACACACGCACACTAACAAACATGCACACATGTTTTTACATGAACATGAAAGCACATGCCCATGCATTCACACTCATTTGCACCCACATGGATGCACATGCATGCACAAACACACACACATGGACACAATCATACTCACATGCATGCATAAGTGCACACATGCATGTACAGACACTTGCGTCCACACACATGCATAGTGAAGCACATATACATAGACACATAAACACATAAATACATAAACAAGAACAAGCATGTGTGCACACACATACAACACAGATAAGCACACAGACATATGTGCATGCACACACATACATGCACACAAAAAGCATGCACACACACAGATGCACACGTAAACATGCATGCACATGTACACATGCATAAACAAACAAACACATACATATGCATGCACACACACATACATAGAAACAAATGCACAAACTTGCATAAATACATGCATAGATGCACACAAGTGCACGAGCACCTGCGCATGTACACACAAGTCCACGCACAGATATGCACATGCTCAAACACACAAACACATTCACATATGCACACACAGACGCACATGCATGCACACGTATACACAAATGAATGTGCATATGTGCACAAACACATGCACATATACATTCATAAACTCACATGAACACAAATGCATGCACACACATACACACATGTGGACTCACAGGCACACAAATACATGCTCACACACACACACAACCAAGCATGCACACACATATGCCCACATAAATACATATAAGCACTCACACACACACACACAACTATGCATGAAAAAATACACCCACACACATATGCATGCACATGCATACCCATATGCAATCACACACACACATTCACACACATGCTACAAACACACACAAAAGAGCACACATGCACAAAGTCATGCACATACACACACACACACATACATACCACACAAACACACTCAGACATGCACACACACCTACACTTGTCAACACACAAACACACATTCATATACACACATGTCGGAATACACATGCAAAAATACTCACAGATGTACTCGCACATATACGCACACAAACATGCACACACACACACATGCATGAACACGCATAATCATACATATACACACACATAATGCACACACATAATCATACATATACACACACACACACATACAAACATGTGCACAAGCATGCAAACACATGCTCACACACAAAAACATACACACATGCATGCACACACACACACACACACACATATATATATACACAGATGTGCACCCATAGAGAAACATGCACGCACACATTTATGAAACACAGAGATGCAAACACAAGTGCACAAACATGTGCACACACACAAACATGTGTGCACATGCATGAACACACATTTAATCACACATGCATGCACACATAAGCACACTCAAGCACAGACCATTATGTGCACATGCATATTCACAAGCACAAGTATGCACAACTCATGCACACACACACACTAATACATACACAAGTGCACACATATGCACATACATACACATAAGCACACATAAGTACATGCATGCAAATGCAAACACGCATATACACACAATTGAACATGAACTTGCACACACATACATGCATCCAAACACACTGATGCATGCATAAATACACAAACAAATACATGCATACACTCACACATGAGCACACATAAATGTACATACATGCACACTCTCTCACACACCCACACACATGGACATGCACACATACACACCAATGCATGCACGTTCGTATTAGCACACACACATGCACATGCACGTGCATGCATTCACATTAACACATCCATTCACACACACATGTGCATGAATCCATGTACTCGCAAGCACATGCACATGAACACACACATGCATGCACTTGAACATAAAGTAATCTTGCGCACACTCACACATACAAACATGCACACAATAAATGCATATGAACATATATACAAAACCACACATGCACACACATCCACACAGACACAAACCCTCATAGACACTTACAAATACACATGAACATGTAGACACACATAAACATTGAGATATGAATACATAGACATACACATGTGCATAAACAAATGCACATACATACATACACACACTCATGAACATGCACACACACATGCATAGAAGCTCACATATGCACACACAAGCACAAAAACATGCATTGAACCTCTATGCACAAGTGCACATGCATGTAAACAAGCACACACATACAAAACACTAACGCACACACATAGGAACACAAATGCACATGCATATGTACTCGTACAGAAACAAACAAGCTCACATGCACACATACAAAACACAACAAAGTATACAAGCATGCACACATGCATATGCATGTAGGAATATGCACAGACACACACCCACTCATGCACACACACGCACAAGTCCATGCATGCAAACACTCATATACACACACACATGTAAACACACACCCATAGACACACAGATGCATGGACACATACACATGAGTGCATGTGAACAAGCACACATGCGCACATCGATACACACAAACAAGCACACACACCCACTAACACCCACACACATAGATGCACATCCACATACACACACCCAAAAGCACAGACATACATATATAAACACAAAACCAACAAAAAAACATGCATAAGTACAGACATGCACACCCAAAACCATGCATGTGTACACACATACACACACTCACACACGTGCTCACACATACAAATGCAAACGTGCATAGATGCACCTATAGATACACACACACACGACCAAGCACATGCTTACACACCCACATGTACACACATGCATGCACACTTGCATACATACAATGACACATGTACACATGCACATGCATAGACACGCAAACATGCATGCAAACACATGTAGCCACCTTCAAACTCACACATGCACACACCCACACACTCACATATATCCATACACAAACACGTATATGCATACACACTCACGCACACATGGAAGAACTTACAAACACACACACATGTGTACCCTACAAGTAGACGCACACAAACACAGACACATGAACACCCTCATGCACAAAAACATGCACACAAACATGCATACGTGTGTGCACATATGCATACAAGTATGCACATAAAAACATGCACATATGTGCACCCACAAAACACTCATGCATGTCATGCACTTACACAAACATGCACACACTTGGGTAGACATACCAAAGTAAACACACACATACAAACATAGAGGAATGCATACATGTGCACACACATGCACAAGAATGCACACACACGAGCACAAGAACACTCATGCACATAAATACACACTTGCACACACATGCACATACACGTGCACAAATATCTACATATGCTTAAGTATGCATACACACACACACATACATAAGCACACACACACACACACACTCATATGCACATGAACACACATACACACACTTACATATACAATCGAACAAAAGCATGCACATGTATACACACATGCAAAAATAAACTCGCTCACACACACACATATTGATGCAAACACAAACACAAACACACATACATACAATCACACACACACATATGATCACATGCATGCACCCACACACATGCATATGCACTCATAGATGCATGCAAACGCACACATGTACACACACATTTACATATAGCCACACACTCACACCCACACAAATACAAAACAACACATGCACACACACACATGTGAGTGCACCCATGTACACACACATAAACACAAACACATGTATGTACATAAACACAAAAGAACATGCACACTTGCATGCACATTAACACACACACACATAACTATATGCACAAATGCATGAATAGCTTCATGCACATACACAGTCACTCACACCTATACACTTACATGCATATGAAGGCACACATACACACATAAACATGAACACACATAGACACTAACACATGTACACACACACACACAATTACAAACACACTTACACACACACATGAACCAAGCACTTACACGTACAGGTGCACACAAGCCTGCACTAATGCACCCAGGCACACATGTACAGACAAGGACCCACATGCAGCATGCTTACACACATCTATTGAACAAATACAAATATGCTCACACACATACACACACAGACAGAAATATGCAAACAGCACACACACTCACATATATGCACACACACATACACATGCAAACACAAATGCACACACATACAAAGACATATGCATACACGTGCACACGCATGTATGCATTCAAATAGGCACATAAACATGCATGTCTACATATACACTCACACATGGACACACATACACACACACACACACATGTATATAGATGTAGGCACATGGATGCACAAAAACACATTAGAATGCACACCCACCTAAAGTTATAAACACATATGACACACACACATGCACCCATGCACACACTAGTGCATCCACATACATACACAAACACAACTATGCACAAATATGCACACAAACATGCACACAAACATGCATGAACATGCATAAGTGCACTCATAAAGAAATGGCCCTACACGCATGCACATGCATACACTCACATGTAGATGCACAAAGCACACACATGAACATCCATACACATGTATGCACACACAAACACAAAAGCACTTACACACTCACACATTCACCCACACACACGCACACATCATTACACACACATGTACAGACACAAATACACACACACATACATCAACACATGTGATCATGGCCACACACATGAAGGAATACACATAAACATACATGCACTCATGTACCCATGCACACACACACACACAATCACACAAACACCTATACACATGAACATAAACACACACACTTGTGTATGTGTGAACTCACACAAATAGTTGAACACATATACACACACAGACAGGCCTACACACACTATCACATGGACCCACATACACATGTGTACACAACCACACTCACATGCACACACACACACACACACATGAACAAGAAACAATGCACAACCACACCCACACAAATGAATGCACACATGCAAGCATCCATGCATCTGCCCACACACACAAGCATAAACACTCACACATGCACAAACACAAACCCATCCATGTCCATGTACAAAGTCAAACATGCACACATGAACATGCTCGCACTCACACACTCATACGTGCAAATACACACACATATGTGCACACATTTACACACATATACAGAAAAAAAAACACACAAATATGTACCACTGTCTACAAGAACACAAGCATATGCACACATAACACATGCACACACACTCACAAACATGCTTGCACACATACATGTAAACATGCATAAAAACACATGTAGTCATATACACATGCACACACACGTACTTACACACATAGACATATGCATGCATGCATACACACACATGCACAAACACGCACATACACAAACACATACATGGGCAATCGTATGTGCACGCATGCATGCATGCTCATTAACTTCAACACAAATGCACACACCAACATGCAAATCACACACATGCATACACATATATGCACACAACACACTAACACTCACATGCACATGCTCAAATGTGTACACATGCATGTACACATATACACACAAATAGACACACCCATGCATACACATGCGTGCACGCACAAGCACACGTACAAGCACTCACAAAAAATTACACATACACTCACACAAACATGCATATGCAAATATAAAGAAAATTACACATTTGCACACACATATATACATACATGTGCACACACACACATGCAAATGCATGCACATACAATTAAACACTTAGACACATAAGCACACTCCCACATGCTAACACACACGAATGCACACACATACACACAAACAAGCATGCATGCATGTACATGCACAAGAACCTAGACACACACACATATGCACAAATACACACACATAGGAACGGACACATGTGCATGCACTTGTACACACACAAATGCATAAACTCACACACAGACATGCACGAACACTCATGCACAAACAAATATGCAAATGCCCATGCACTTATACATGTAGGTTCACATGCACATGCACATGCACACACACATACATACCAACACACACCTACACACATGCACAACATATAGTCACACATGTAAATGTACTCACATACACACACATGTGTGTAGGCACAAACACACGTATATACACATGCACATAGATGCACACAAGGGTGTACAAACATGCACACAAATGCACTTACACTTCACCTACACAAGCATATACATGAACAACACATGCACACGTACACACGAGCACACATATACAAACATGCACTTGTGTAACCATGCATACATAGACATACCTGCACATATGCATAGGCACTGGAACACACATGTGTTCACACGAGCACATACACATGCATACACACACATGCATGCACATAGATAAACACATGAGCATATGCATGCACAAATGCATGCATAAACATACACATATGAACATAAACCACACACACAAATACACATGCATAGATGCATAAACACATACATGCAAGTGCAAAACATTCAAAAACATGTACACACACACACGCACACTTACAAATAGACATAAACATGCACAAAGACACACATGCATGCATACACACCTACACACATATATGCATATAAACACACACACACACCCATGCATACACAAACATAACCATATATGCATGCTCAAAAAAGAAAACATGTATAAACTCACACACATGTACAAACCCACACACACACACATTTGCATGCATAAACATACAAATGCACACACACACACACACCCATACAAAAACACGCATACAAACACACACATATGCATGCACTCATGTGTACCTCAAATCACACTTGCACAAACACAAACACACAGGAGCATGCAAACTAGTGCACAAAAAAAGCACATGCATATACACCTACACACCTACACACCTACACATACACATTTGTGAGAACAAGCACATGAATGCATGCACTCATGCACATGCACTAGTACACACACATGGACGTGCACACACATGCATACATTCTTGCAAACACACACACTCACATGCCAACTTGGATGCACCCAAACACATGTACAACGACATGAATACATATGCACATGTGTACACACATAAACGCATGCACCCAAACAAATGCATATGCCCATGTGCATAAACAAAGATGCACAAACACCTACATACAGGTGAACACACACATATGTATGCATGTGCACACACAAACACAAAAACATATGCATGCACATCTATACACACACACACACATTTATGTTCACCTAAACACACTCTCTCACACACACATGTGCTTGCAATTGCACAAACATGCAAATCCATGCACATGGATGAACACATACGCACTCATGTACACATGCACATATATGCAGACACACACAAACACACATGACTACAGACCTGCACACACACAGCTACATACACTGACATCTACAGACACACCTATGCCAACACACAAAGATGTGCACACACTTACACATGCATATACACACATGCATCTACACACGTGCATGCACATGCATGCACACCCACACCAATAAATATGCATACACATAGACATAAAAACACATATGCACACATAAAATGCACACACATATACACACCTACATGCACTTAGACACACACATGCACAAACACACACACATACTGACACACACACACATGCATATCCATACAAATACACACCCTCCTATGCACATGCACATATACCCACATGCACACACATTCACACAATCAAACACATGAACACATGCACACATGTACATGGACATGGACACATCACAAATATGCATGCACACACACATATTGATAGAAAGCCCAAAAACATGCATAGGAATAAGAGTACAAACACATATAGACAAAGGCTCATAGACATTCACATACAAGCAAAAAACACATAGGCATAAGGATATGCATATGCATGCACACACATGGGCACACACACAGACATTCATAAGCTCGCACAGATGTACACATAGATAAGCACATACACACATGCACATGTGCACATATGCATAAGCACACAAACACACACACATGCACAAGCATAAGCACCCACATACACACTCAAAATGAAACAAACATGTACACAAACACACATGCACACACATGCTCAAGCATGCATGCACAAACTCTTAGACACACATACACACAAGCATGCATAAATAGACATTCATACATGTGCACATGCACAAAAACTTACACAAACATGCACATGTACACAAATGCATGCACACCCACAAGCACAAGCACACACCTAAGTACATACACTTGCACACACACAAGCATGCACACTCACAAACACAAACACACACACAAACATAAATAAACAAGCATATGCACACACATACATGCACAAATAAACACACATGCATACACACAATTACATGCACATGAACTCATGCACATAAACACACTTGCACACCCTCATATGCAAATGCAAGAACACAGACAAGAACAAACACATGTACAAACATTCACACTCACATAAACTCAAATACACACACACATACATGAATAAGCACACAGACACATGCATACACTCACACATGTGCACACATGCACACACACATGCATGCATGCTTACACTCACACACACACAAGCACACACAGACACAAACACTAACACATGTCCTCGACACACAAGCAAGCACATACACACTAACTCACATGCACGCACACACACACTTGCTTACATGCACACATGTGCACAACAACACATGCACCTACACACATGCATGCATGCACACATGCACACAAAGACACATACAGGAATTGACACACATACACATAATTTCAGAAGAAAAAATGACAAGCTTACACACTTATGCATGCCCACACACACCCTAACAAAAATTCACACATGCATACACAAGCACAAAATTTAGATGAATATGTGCAAACAAACATGCTCACATGTGCAAGCACTCATATATGCACACAAGCATGAACATTCATGTGCACAGACTCACTTGCACCCATACAATTACATGCAAACTCATGCAAAAACACATGCATACACATGCAAAAAAACACACACAAATACAAATGCATAAGCATGCACACACAAATACATAGATGTTCATAGACACACACACACACAAATACATAGACAAATTAGAACACACACACACACCCAAACGCAGAGATGCACATTCACTCACAAAACACACATGCACTAATGTGTGCATGCACACAAACAAAGACTCATGTGCATACACATTTACACACACATATGCAAATGCACAAAAAAGCACGCACACACAATCAACACAGACATTGAAATACACATGCATATGTGCACTCACATGCACCCATGCAATCATATGCATATATACAAACAATGCCGACCCATGCACACACATACATACAAACATGCACATTAAAACACATATACACATCTGCACCCACACCCTTACATGCACACAAGCACACACACATGCGTACACACACATATATTCACACACACAAGCACACATGTGCATAGTCTTGTGCATGCCTATACACACACACACCCATGTATGCATATGAATAAAACAACTGCACAAATATTCATAAATATACACATAGATGGAAAAACACATGCTCCCAAAGATGCATACACACATGATCATGTATGCCCACACATACACACACACATGCATACACACAATAGCATACATGTAGGCAAATGTATTAACGCACACACACAGGCACAGATAAATGTGAAAACATGCATACATGCTGATGCAAACAAATATACACACACATACTGACATACACATGCATGCACATGCACACATGCATATGCATATGCATACACACATGCAAGCACATTGACACACTCAAGCACACATGCACATAAGCAATCACACACACAACCATATGCACACAAACATGCACACACACACACATGCAAAAAAAACATATGCATTCATGTGCACGAACTCATACATATATGCATAAATGCATGCACAAACACAATGATAACCTACACAAATGCATGCATGAGCACATGCATCATACATACACACACATACGCGCATGTAAAAATGGACACACATGCAAGCACACACCCTTATAAACAGCACACGCACTCATACATGCACACACATACATACTCACATGTGCATATACATGCATACATGAAGGCAAACATGCATGCTCATGAACACACACATGAAAAAATGTACGTGCACACACACATACAACCACACTTGAACACACACAGAAAATCATGCACACATACAGACATGCTCACACACACATGCACATACACATATGCATGCACACATCCACACTTAGCCATGCATCCACACTTGCACACTCCAACATAAATACACAATAATAGACACACATTCACATAAGCATGCATGCACCCATGCACATACATGAATAAGAACAAAAACACATGCACATAAACATGCAAGAAAACACTTGAAACATGCACATATGCACACACTCACACACACACTCTCATATACATGCACATATTCACACTTGCCTATGCAAAAAATGCACAAAAATATGAATATGCACACATACAAACATGCATGCATAAATGCACACAAGTACATGTTTACACATAGACACAAAAGTGCACACAAATGCATATGGACATGCACAACCACATACGTAGACATATATGCACAAACACACAAACATGCATACACATGCATACATAATTTCACAAACACACACACATGCATAGATACATGACCAAACACATGTGCACCCATGCACACACAACTTTGTCTACATGCACACACACGCATGAACTCACACATCATAGCACACATGAATACATGAACCCACACACACACACACAAACACCCACACATAAACCCCCTTATAGACACTCACACACACAAATACATGCTCGTACACATGCAAAACTAAACATGTGCATGCACATAGACAAACATATATACAAACAAACATACGTTAAACCACACACATGCACCCCCAAACACATACATGCTAACATGCACATGCACACACAAACATGCATACACACACACACAAGTAGACTCATGCACACCCAAGCACACACACACAAACATGCAAATGCACATAGTTATGCACACAACGTGCACAAACATGCATGCACATACACACACACACACACACATATATATATATATATATATAAACATACACATACGCATACACACATATGTACACATGGATGAACAACACACACAACTGCATGCAAATACATGTGTAAATGTACACACACACACACACTCATGCATACACGCACAACAACACATATACATCCACACATGCACACACACAAACACATACACACCCCCACAAAAATGTGCACACAGACATGCTCTCATACACAAACACGCATTCACATGTATAAGTACATACACACATAGAAACACATGCACAAACAAAACATCTGCACTCACAAACACACATGCACATGTACACATGACCAAACACACAAGCATGCATGCACACATATAGCCACATACATAGATAGAAACATACATATTAAAACATATAGACAAACACACACATGTAGAAAAACACACACACACATGCATGTACAGACACACATTGATGCGCACAAAAACATACACTTACGGACATTCTCTCAAACACTGACCTAACATGCACACAAACACATGCATGCACATACACTCACAAAACAAGCAAAAAACCTCATGCATGTACGTGCACAAACTCATGTAAACATGCACAATCACAAGAATAACCCACAAACAAATACACACACATGCACATACACATACATACACACAGTCACACTCACACATGCACACAAGCATGAACGAATGAACTCACGTGCATGCACACACTATTACTCACACAGCATGCATGGCCACACATGCACACATATACACACCTACACATGCATAAACATGCACACATAAAGGCTCACACACACCAAAATAAGCACATGTACACACACCAAACTCACATATGCACACACACACACACACATGCATGCATGCACACATATAGACATGTTTACACACACTTGCAAATGCACATACATATGCATTCATCCATACACAGGCATGCATGCACACATGCACATAGCAACATAAATGCACACATGCATAGACACCCATTCACACACGTGCATGCACACAAACATGTACACAAAAATAGGCATGCACACGTACAGACACACATATACATGCATGTAAACACTATCACAAATAGGTGCTGAAATGCACATATACACATATGCACATGGACACACGTGTAAACACACATGCACATGGCCATGCACACACACCCTAACAAAAAACACACACAAAAAAACACACATGTGCACAAACACTCACACATAGCTACATACATAAACACCCATACACATACACATGCATCATACATAGGCAACATGCACATAATGATGCACATTTACAAATGTAGACATGCACACATGAACAAACACACATGCAAATAGACATATGTGGACACACACCCATGCATACTCATATGCACACACACACCCATATGAACATGCACGCAAACTCCTGCACAAATACATACAAACGCATGCACATATGCACACCACAACATGTGCACACAAGCTCATGCATATGTGCACTCAAACACAAAGAAGAACATACACACATATTTCTATAGACACACACATGTAAGAGCACATGCACATGCATATACATCCATACACACAAATGCACAAATACCTAGACAAGTATGCACACATACACACAAATGTACAAACACATAAGCATGCACACTAACACACATGCACATAAATGCACATCCATGAATGCACACACACATATGCTATAAACACATGCACACATGCATATGAGCACACCCACACACTCGTAAACACACAAAAATATGCCCACATGTCATCCACGTACATCCACACATGCATTCATGCACAAACACATACATATGCACATGCACACACACACACACAATGATGCAAACTCGGACACACACTTACAAAACTATACTTATACACACACCCCTACACATGAACTAACACAAACACACAATTGCATATGTACATACTCATGCACGCACATGCACACATATGTAGTCCCACATACATTCCCAAACATACATGTACATAAATTTGCAAAATGCACAAGCATGCAAACACAAGCACATACGCACATGAATACACACAACAACACAAAAGCACCTGTACACACACACACTTTTGTGTGGACACACATGCATGAAGAAATGCACTGATGTACATGTGTGTGCACACCTAAACAAAGATACACACATTGGTATGTGCACCTAAACACACACACACACATGTTCTTACATGCACACATACACACAGGAACACACAAGCACACACTTGCACACACCCACACATGTCAACACACTCATGTGCTTGCATGCCAACACGTAAGTGCATAAGCAAATAAACATGCACATATGCACACACACACACATACACACCCAAACATAGACACCATGACACACACACACAAGCACAAGCCTAAAATGCACAAACTCATAAACACACATACACAATTATGGACACATACACACACAAGCAAGAACACACACATACATAGACATGCATAAGCACACAAGCATGCATAAGCACATCAACATTCACATATGCACACACACACACACACCCAAGCATAGACACCAAGACAAACACACACACAAGCACACGTATAAAATGCACACACTCACAAACACACATACACACTTATGGACATATACACACACAAGCAGGAACATACACATATACAGAAGCATGTGCATAGCCATTCAGATAGATCTTCACCTACACATAACCACACGCCTGAACACACATGCACTTGCACATAGATAAACCCATACACAAACACACATGCATATGCACATGCCCAAACACTTTGGTGCACATAAACATGCATGCATGCACATGCATATGTACACACAAACATGTGAATCCACACACACACACACACAGTTATACACAAGCACACAAAATTGCACATGCACACATAAACACACAAACATGCATGATTAATAATGCAAAATCACACATACACACACATCTATACACCCATTTATTTACACACACACATGCATGCAAAAACACACATGCATACACATATGCACACATGTACGCACAAGTGCACTCATGTCCACACATGCACATGCACACTCACATACATAAACAAACATAGGCATGTACCTATGCACACATACAAATTCAAAACACACACATACCTTCGAGAATGCATGAGCAAGCACATGCATAAACGCATTTGCAAACATGAAGGCACATACACATATGCCTACACAAACAAACACACAAATGCACACACACGTGCGCGCACCTCCACATGTGCACATAGACACACATGCATGCACAAAGACCAACATGCACTCATGCACACTTAAGCACACACACACATGACACAGCCTTAAAAAGACACGTACAAACATGCATGCAGAATCACACACATACGCATGTACACATACACACAGATATATATATATAAATATATATATATATATATATATATATGCACACACATACAAACACAAACATCTACATAAACATACATCCATTCACACATGAGCAAACATGCACACCTGCTCACACACATGCACAAAAAAGCAAAAACAAACATGCTTACACATGCACACATACACCAATGCATTGATTTATAAACACATGCACATACATACACATAGACAAACATTCATGCACACACATACACATGCATATAAAGTCGCATGGACACGCATATACATGAACTCACACACACACACACAAATACACATATCTACACACAGACACCTACATAGACTAGCATGCACACACACATGCCTATTATAAGCATGCACATTCATGCACACATAGACCCTCACACATGCACATATCTAAACACACACACACATTCATAGAAAAACACACACACCCATGAACAAACATACATGCACACACACACATTCACACATGTGTGCATGAACACACACAAACACTTGCATAATGATGCACACACAAAAATATTCACAAACCCACATTCACACACAAGTAAACACACACCCTCAAATGCAAAGAAACTCATATACGCATGCAATCACACACATACAAACACTTTTATGATGTGCACACACATAGACTCAGACATTCACCCACACTCGCACACGCACTCACAAACATATGCGCAAGCACAGATGCACATGCATGTACCACCACACCTATATGCACATACACAAAGACAAACATATGCACACATATATACACTTGCACATACAAGCACACACATTTATAAACACACAAAAATAGAAGTACACACACATGCACACCATTAGAGACACACACATTCAGAATTAAGCACGTGCACATGCATATATGTAGACACACTCAAACACACACACATAAAATCACAATCACGCACACACACACGCATACACAAAGGTGCACAAAGATGTGCATATATGTATGCATGTACACACACACACAACCACATACATACACATTCACATGCACATATACACTTGCATAAACACACACATGTCTGCATGCATGCACACATGAACATATACACATGCACACACAATCACACACATGCTTGTTCATATGCAAACATGCACTTGAGCATGTGCACAAACACATGCATACACACACATAAATACTAACATGCACACACAAGCACACTTGTACACACATATACTCACTTGTACTCACAAGAATGCTAACTCATGCACACATACACACATATGCTCACTTGTACTCACAGAGGCATGGATGCACACACGTGGACCTATATGCAGACCACACATACTAACAAACACATACAAACACATAGGGCACACACACATGTACAAACATAAATGCACACATAGGTGCACTCAAGCACACATACACATGCATAAGTATGCGTACATGCTCATAAGAACACACTTGCAAATGCACCCACACCACATAGGTACACACACACACACATACAAATATATGTACACATGCACACACAATGTAACAAAAGTCAACAAAAATGCACATGCACACATACATAAACACACAAAATATCAAAAACACATAGACACAGGCATAGACAAACAAACACTCACACGCACATGCACATACATAAACATGCATGCAAACAAACTCTCACACGCACATGCAGACACACAAACATACTCACATGTACCCCCACAAAAATTCAAACATGCACACAAACAAGGATACACACACTTACACATGCACTCAAACATGAATATACGTATACACACAAGCACATGCATACATGCACATACATACACACATTTACACATGCACAACGCACATGTGCACATACATACACATGCTTACACATGTCCAAACTCTCGCACAAACATACAAATATACTTGTGCACACACACATACTTGTATATGCATAGCCACATAGACACATGCATTTGCACCTCATACATGCACACCCATGCATATGCACACATGCACACACACAAGCACACACACATAAACAAACATAGGCACACACACATGCACATGCATGCATATGCACCTGTATAGGCCCCCATGCATGCACACATGCACAAGCATTCGCACAAACTCACATGTACACGTAGGCGTGCACACACATACACACATATGCACAAAAATATATGCACACACATGTGGACATACTAGCACACCCATGCACACACCTATAGGCATGCGAACACACACACAAACACATCAACACATACACACACACACACCCAAACTAACATCCACACACATGCAATCACATAAGCACAAAAACACACATAGTCGAACAAACACATGCACAAACTTACAAACACAAAAAAGCACACACACATGTAGGCACATGTGCCCTTACTCAAACACACACAAACATGCATACACACCTGTATAGACATAGGTACTGATGCACACACATAAACACGTACATGCAAAAAAGTGCTTTCAAACACATATATATGCACACACATACACGTGCATGTTTGCTCACACAAACACATACAGACCAACACACACATAAAATGCATACACACAAGTACACACACACACACACATATACACATGCACACACATACAAGCACACACCCACAAACATGCAAACATAAAATCATACTTGCAAAGACACCTACTCACACGACTACACTAATGAATGCACAAACACACACACATTGGCACACGCACATAAATAAGTACTTGCAAGCACAAGTGCCCACATAAGTACACACACACTATCACTTAAGCACACACACATAAGTACTCATGCACACACACACATATACATGCATATATAAGCACACATGCACACAAACACACAATCACAAGCACTCACAAATGCACACATACATAGAAACACAAATGCACACATATACACTCACACACTCATGCATAGATATACACATGCATGTGCACACATTCTTGTAAATATACACAAACATAAAATAATGCTTGCACACCAACATACATACACTCATGCATACAGTACACAAGCACACAAGCACGAACACACATTCACAGAACTACATGGATACATGCACAAACATGCAAACATACACACATGCAAGATTGTGCACACATATTCACACACACAAGCTCTCACACATGCACAAATGCATCACACATACATATGAACGTACTACACGAACAAGCAAACACATACAAAAATAGGAACACACAACCACACATACAAGCAAACACAAGTAGACACATACAAATATATGCATAATCACACATATGGACACACATATGTGGATGCACACACATGCATGCAAGCATAAACAAGCCTATGTGCACACACACCACACACACAAACATGCAATCATGCACACACATAGAAACACCCACATACCATGCAGTTACACACATACACTTGTATGGAGATTTATACAGACATAAACAAACACAAACATCTACATGCCAAACACTTACACTCACATACACATGCAAGTGTACACACACACATGCACATACACACACACAAGCCAACACACACAGACACACACAGATACATGCATGCACACATGCACAAGCACATAGACACACATGTACACACACTCAATCACATAGCCACAAAGACACACATGTACATTAATAAGTACATGCATGCACATCTGTGTGCACACAAATCAAACATGCACAAGCACAAACACACATGCATACACACACATGTGCACACATATGAATGCACATACTCACATAGTCACATGCTCACATCCACACATATTCATGCATAACACACACAAACACATGCACACATGTGAGTGTACACACACATGCATCTACACATTGACATACACACACACACATGTGAATCCATGAATAAGCATAGATGCTCCTAATCACACAGACTTATAAGCAAGTGTAGACACACACAAAGATGTGTATAAGCACACACATGCTTACACGCACACACTCATGCATGGACACAATCATATAAATGTATGTGTACACAATCATATAAATGTTTGTATACCCACCCATACATGCAATTCGACACATATACTCACAGCACACTTGCACACATACAAATATATGCACATGAACCAACCTTTACAAACCACACACAAATGCACATGTGTGCACACACATGCATACAAATATAGGAACACAAGAATACACACATGCATATGTACACACACATACACACACAAAAACACATACATAAACATAATTACACACACAAGCATAGACACGTACACACATGTACATGCACACCTATACACATACACATATACAATCATACATGCACATTCATATGCACACACACATGCAATCACAAATATACACACACAAACACACACACACACATACAAACATAAACATGCACACATAGGCAGACATATGCACAGAATGTCATGTACACATACATGAACACAAACATGCACACACATGCACACATGAAAACACACACGCGCACTTGCACAACTGCATGCACACATACACCTGCACAAAGCACAATCACAAATGCATGTAAGTATGCATGCACACACTCACATGCACCACACACACATATTTATACATATAAAAATGTATATGCATGAACACGCACACACACACACATAAACATGCTTGCACGCATGCATAAATGCTTTCACACATGCAACCATGTCACATGCACCCACACAAGCACACATGCACAAGCATGTGCTCACACACACACGCACTCATGAGCATATACACAAGAACAAACATAGGCACTCACACACTTGCACACACATATGTTCATCCATGCATATGCATGTACACGCACTCACATGTGCACATACGTCCACCCACTTATTTGCATGCACACAAATATGGCCATACACACACACATGTGCACGAGCATGCACACAAACTAATGCATGCTTAAATGCATGCATATGCATACAGACACAGACACACACATGCACACTAACATGCACACACATGCACAATCATGCATGCACTCACACTCGCACATATGCACAAACACAAACACGCATATATGAGTTACACCAACACATGCAAACATAAAAATGCACACACATTCACACTCTCACATGCACATGCACACACACAAGCACATAAAGATACATACACACAAAGGTATACACAATTACACACACAAACAAAAATAAAATATACTCATGAAACACACATTCACATACACATGCGAACTCATGTACTCATGCACACACCTAAATGGAAATGTGGACAACCTGCACACACATATGCATACATGCATCTACATACACACATACATGCATACACACACACACATATAAATGTACACAAACATGTGCATATACACTCACGGGCATACCTACATACACACATGCACATAGGCAAAGGCACATACATACACATGGTAATGTGCATGCACACACAAACACACATGCATGTGCAAATACAACCACAAATGTATAGAAAAGACCAAAATGCACAAACATGCACACTAACACACACACACACACACCAATGTAGAAACATATGAAAACACACATGCACGTGCATTCACACAGATAACTACACATGTACACATGCAAATCCAAACATGCCCACACAAAAACACTCATGCCCAAATATACAATATACCCATATCACACACATACATGCACACATACATGCATGCCCACACATGTGCACGAATACAAATGAACAAATAATCACTCACACAAAAGAAAACACATGTGCATAAGAACATGCTCACACACCCATATGCACACACATGTGCACATAAACTTTTATACACACATGCACTCAAAGCCACACAAGCACACATGCACACACACATGTGCAAAAAAATGTATGTGCAAACATGCATGCACACTCCTACATATATAAACATGTGCATGCTTGCACACATGTGTGCACCCATATGCATGAATATGTGTGCATGTAAACACATGTAGACATGTATACAAGCACTCATGCACACACATGCCCCAAAGAACACAACCCTCTACACACTCACACACAAGCATATGCACATACACACTCAAGATCATATACACACGTGTGCACAAGAATTTAGACACATGAATGTAGACAGATGTGCACACATGCATGTGTACAGCCATACATATAGATGTATGGACTCACCTAGACTCGTGCACCCATAGGTATATACATGCATGCACACTCACATGACACATCCAAATGCATATAAGAATACCTACACATGAATATAAACACATGAACATACATATAGGAAGACACACATGTATACACACACCCACACATACCAATGCAGAGTAGATGTATGCAAAGCCACAAACACATGAACGAGCATATGCATGCACACACACACACACACCTACTAACATATGTGCAAATGCACACACATACAAACATGCACATGTGCACACATAAATACCAACACAATCACAGTGTATGAACTTGTGCACACATGCATACACCTACATACACATCACATGCACAAGAACATGTGCACAGAAGCACACATGCATACACCTACACACACACACAAGCACACTTACACACACCCACCCACACACATAATCATGAATATACACACATATGCTCACACATGTAACCATTTACACACACATGCAAACACACACACAAAAAGATGCACACACTCACACACAAAAACATGCACACCCAAAGACACACACACACACATATACATATATATGCACCCACACTCGCACACACGTGCATACACACACATGCATACACACACATGCACACACACACACACACACTCATTAATACATGCACAAGTCCACACATATTCACATACGTACACATAATCACACAAATGCACATGCAAGCAAATGCAAACATGTATATGCAATTAAATGAACACAGACATGCACACACATACATGCATCCAAACACAACGAAATGCACACAAATACATCCATCCAAACATGCATATGCAATTAAATGAACACAGGCATGCACGAACATACATGCATCCAAACATGCATATATAGCTAAATGAACACAAACATGCACACACATACATACATACACAAAGAAATGAACGAATGCACTCACACGCAAACATAAATACATGCACACTTCCATGCACACATATTCGTACAAACATGCTAACACACCCACACACACTCCTGCCTACACACACATGGACATGCACACATACACACCCATGCATGTATGTGCACACTGCATGCACAAGTATACAAACATGCACACACACACACACCCACAGAAGCATGCATACACAATGACACATGCATGCACACACACAAACATACACATGTGCATGAATTCACGTACTCACAAGAACATGCATATGAGCACACACATACATTCTGGCACACACTCACACATACAAACATGTACACGAAGAAGGCACATGAACACACACATATATACAAACTTACATATGCACACACATCCACACATGCACAAACCCTTATAGACACCAACACATACACATGGACATGTAGACACACACACACATAGAGATATGAACACATAAACATACACATGTGCATAAACAAAGACACATATGCACACACACTCATGCACTTGCACACACATGCACATGAACACAAGCTCACATGTGTACCCACATGTACAAAAATATGGATAGAACCCCCATACACAAATGCACATGCACGTAAACATCAACAACAACAAATATGCTCAGATGCATACATGCATAAACACACAAGCACATACATGATCATGCACACATATATGCACACACAAATAGGCACACATGCATATGCATGTAGAGACACACAAATGCATGAAGACACATGCATACAAACACACACATAGGCACACACACATACATATGCTAGCATGCACACACACACACTTGTGCATGTGCACCCAAATACATAGATGTACATGCATACATACACACACATGTACACGCAATTACAAGCACACACACACACATACACACAAGCACGCACACACATATACACACAATCACACACACACACAAGCACACACATGCATAAGAACACACACAAACACTCACACTCATACCCATGAACATGCCCAAACAAACATGTGCACACTTGCATTTATACACAAAAGCTTATAAACATGAACACACTCTTGCACACTCAGACATACACACACACCCCAACACACACATCTATAGACACACACACACACACATACACTATATGTATGCATGTCACACACAAAAAAACCCATAAACACATTCACACACACATGATACTTTCACACACACATGTACTCATGCACGTTCATAATATAAAAATAAATAAACACACTCAAATGCACGCATGCACTGACAAACAATCATATGAACTCATGCGCACATGCATATGTACTCGCATAGACACAAACAAGCTCACATGCATGCATACAAACATAACAAAGTATACAAGCATGCACACGTGATACACACATAGGCATAGGCACACACACACTCCCACACCTGATCACATGCACATGCGCACATCCATGCATGCACATAGAGTCATACACACACACACACACTTTGATACACACACATATAAAAAAATCTACACACAGATGCACTTACACATGCACATGAATGCTTGCTGACAAGCACACATGCATCGATAAATGGAAACAAGAACGCACACACATAAGCACACATACACACAAGCACACAAACCCACTAACAGCCACACACATAGATGCACATGCTCATACACACAAAGACACACACACAAATGCACATGCATACATATAAACACACCAACAAAAACATGCACGCAAACATGCACAAATACATGTGGCACACATACACATGCACACCCAAACACATGCATACGCACAAGCCCTCACACATACAATTGCAGACATGCAAAGATGCACATGTAGACACACACACATGACCAAGCACAAGCATTGCACACCCACACGTACACACATGGATGCTGGCATGCATACACACACAATGATGCATGTACACATGCACCCAGACACACAAACATCTATGTAAACACACATGGCCACCTTCAAACACACTTTCACACACCTACATGCTCACATACATGGACACACAAACATGCCAGTGCACATACATTCTTACACATGCACAAACATATAAAAACAAACATGTATATGCATACACACTCATACTCACATTAAAGAGCTTACAAACATGCACACACATGCACCTTACAAATAGATGCACACAAACAAAGACACACGAACACCCTTGTCAACAAAAACATGCACACACACAAACATGCATGCACAAAAACACACATACGTGTGTGCACATATCAACACAAGCATGAATGTACAAACATGAACATATGTGCACCCACAAAAACACTCCTACATAAACACACACAATGCACTTTCAGAAACATGCACACACTTGTGTAGACATACTAAAGTAGACACACATGTAAACATAGACAAGTACACACATGTTCACACACATGCATGAGCACGCACACACACAAGCACAAGCACACTCATGCACATAAACGCACATTTACACACACATGTACACACACACGTACACACGTGCACAAACATGTACACCTATTCAAGTATGCACATACACATGCACAAACACACAAACACACACACATACACATAAGCACACAAACACATACACTCATATGCACACGAATACACATACACTCATACATATGCAATCAAAGAAAGACATGCACATGCATACACACATGCAAAAATACACTTGCACACACACAAATTGATGCAAACACATACACAAAAAACATGCATTCACCCATCACCACAAATACACATGCTCACATGCATACACACACAAATACACATTCACACACATGTACACACACATGCAAACATACACACATATACTCAGGCCCATACAAGCACACAACCACACATGCACACACACAAATGTATACATGCACACATTTGTACAAAAATGTGCACCCATGAATGCACACATAAACACAAACACATGCATGTACACACACAAACTCACATGCACATTCACACACATGCACACACACACATATAAGCACAAATACATGCACAGCTTCATGCACATACACAGACACTCACATGCATAGACTTACACACACAAACATACACACATAGACATGAACTCACATAGATATTGACACATGCACTCACATACACACAAATACAAATACACATACAAACATGCAAAAATTAAGAACTCACATATACAGATGCATACAAGCCAATGCTTACGCACCCATGCACACTTGCACACAAAAAGACCCACTTGCAGGCATGCTTACACACACCCATAGGAACATATGCAAATATGTTGACACAAATACACACAGACATAAATGTGCAAACACACAAACACACACCACAAACGTACACATGCACACACAAATGCAAATGCACATGCACAAAGACACATGCATAGAAGTGCTAACACATGCATGCATTCAAATAGGCACATAAATAGGCAAGTCTACACATACACTCACACACACACATGCATAAACACAAGCACACACATATGCATATTCATGCACACACACATGTATACAGATGCCCACACAATGATGCAAAAAACACATTGGAATACACACCCACCAAAGGATATAAACACATGCAAACCCACATGAATATACACACAAGTGCACCCATGCACACACTAGTGCATGCACATACACACATAATCACATAACTATGCACAAAAATGCACACATACATGCATGGACAAGCATATGTACACATACACAGACACACCCCTACACACAAGCACATGCACACACACATTTAGATACACAAAGCACACACATGAACATCTGGACATATGCATACACAAATACAAAAGCACTTGTACACTCACACAGTGACCTACTTACTAAAGTACACACACCATGACACACACATGCATAGACACACAAACACCAACACAAAAACACACACACACACACATGCCCACACTTGTCATTATAGACATACACTTGAAGTCAAACACACACATACACATGCACTCATGTACCCATGAACACACACATGTGTATGCATGAACACACATAAACACTTGCACACATACATATGCACAGACATGCCAAGACACACTATCACACGAATACACACAAACACGTGCACACACCCACACTCGCATACACACACACACACACATGAACATAAAACAATACACAACCATACACACAAATGCATGGAAGCACACACGCATACAAAAGCATGCACACATGTATGCATCCAAGCACCCACTAACATGCACAAGCATAAACAAACACATGCACAAACACATGTATGCACACATATGCATGTGCATGTACAAACTCCCACATGTACGCACACACATGCTCACACTTGCACACTTATATGTGCACATACACACACACACACATGTGTGCACATTTGCACACTCATATACAGAAACAAAAATAAGAACATAGACATGTACAAGTGTCTACAAATACACATACATCTACACACATAACACATGCACTCACACTCACACACATGCTCACATGCATACATGCAAGCATGCATAGAAACACATGTTGTCACATACACATGCACACACACACATACTCACACACACAAACACATGCTACCATGTGCACACACACATGCACAAAAAAAACACACATGCACATAGTCACACATACATACATGCATGCACACCCACATCAAAAGAAATGCACACATATGCATGCATGCACTCTAACTCTCACATGCACATGCTCAAACCTTCACATGCAGACACAAATAAACACACCCATGCACACACATGCAGACATGCACAAGCACACGTAGATGCACATGCAAGCACTCACATGGAAATACACATAATACTCGTACAAAAATACACACACATTTGCACACACATGCATACATACATGTGCACACAAACATAAGCAAATGAATGCACACATAATTGGACACTCAGACACACAAGCACATACTCGCTTGCACACACAAATTCACACACATACACATGAACAAGCACCCACACGCACACACACTTAGACATGTAGACATACATAAACTAACACAACAACACACACACACACACATAAACATGCTCACACATAAGAATAGACATGTGTATGCACCTGTACACACAAATGCATAAACACTTGAACATAAACATGCATAAATGACTCTGCATGAACACACCCATGCAATTGCATATGCACGAACACATGCACATGCACACACACACATCAACACACACATGCATGCACACATGCACACCCACACATGCACCCGCATGCACAATCATATACATGCATAACATACACACTTGCACACACACACACACATACACCATATGCATACATATACACTTACAACCACAACCACACACACACACACACACACTCACACACAAATATACACCTAACAGACACACAGATGCATACACACACATGCACTCATGCACAACAACATACATACACATACTCCCAAACAAATACGCATGAAAAAGAATACACACACAAGTACAAAGACACACATATGCACATGTCCAAGCACACACACAAACACACACACAGATAGGCATGTATATGCAGATGCACACATACAAACATAAACATGAACACACAAGAAACACACAAGCATGCACACACACATGCACACTCACATGCATGCACACATGCACAAGCATATATACTCACATACACATGCACACATGCACATTGGCACATAGAAGGACTTTCATACACACCTATACACATATGCACACAGACACACACACACACACACACACATGAATGCACACAAACACACAAGCATACATACTTGCAAAGGCACACATACGCACATGCACTAACATGACCACATGCATACATGCAAACATAAACAAACATGTAGATGCACATGCACACAAGTGAACACATGCACAAACAAGTACAAACAAAACACACATGCACACACACACACACATGCACATAGATAAGAATGTTCACACAAAAATATTTACACACACATTGATATGATCATGAACCCACACACACATGCATGCACAAACCTGCATAGGCACACATATGCACACCAACATACATGCATGCACACACATAATTACACACACAAACTTACATGCACTCACATCGACCTACAAATTTTAACACACACACACAAACACAAATACGAATAAACACACATTAACACACTTGCACATAAGCACAAGTGCACAAACACACACAAACACACATCAACACATTTGTACTCACACATACACACATGTGAAGACACTAACACATTTTCATACACATGCACACAAAGTTGTACAAGCATGCACACGAATGCACTTGCACTTGCACAAATGTGTACACACACAACACATGCACAACACACACAATCATACACACAGGCACATGTGTATACACACATGCACATACATAACCATGCATACAAAGACATACCTACACATGTGCTTTGACACAGAAACACACTTATGCTGACAAGAGCACATACAGATGTATACACACAAGCATAGAGATGAACATATGTATGCACATAGATACACAAATGCATGTACAAGCACAAATGCAAAGCAACACATATAGAAACACAAACACATGCATGCAAAACATGCAAAAACATGTATGCACACTAATGCACTTGCACATGCACATAGACATGCACAAAGACACAACGCATGATTAGACACCTACACACAGATGTGCATCTAAACACTTACACACACAAAGGTACACACTCACCCATACTAGCACAAACATAGCCACTTATGCATGCACATAATGAAAACAAGCACATATACACACATGCACAAACTCTCACACATGGACACACACATTAACATACACTTGCATGCATACACATACACATGCACACACACACACACACAACTGTGCACTCATATGCGTCCAAAACCACACCAACACACACACACACATATGTTTATGCAAACAATTGCACAAACATATGCACATGCACATACACCCATACACATATGCAGACCCACATGCACTTCCACTAGTACACACACATGGACACATGTGCACTACTAAACACGCATGATCACATACACACATTCTTGCAAAGACATGCACATGCACACATGCCAAATTGTACACACCCAAGCATATGTACAATCACATGAATACACATGCACATCTGTATGCAAAGAAACACGTGCATCCAAACACATGCATGTGCCCATGTGCCTGCTCATAGATGAACACACAGACACACACATGTATGCACGTGCACAAAAAACACACACACACATTCATGCACATGCACACACACACACCTATGTAGAATCACCTATACACACACAAACACCTAAACACACTCTCACATACACACACATACACTGACACCTACACAAACACACAAATCCATGCACTTAGACACACACTACACACTCATGCACACTTGCACGTGCATGTAGACACACATACACACACATACAGACATGCAAACACAGCCACACAAACTAACACATACACACACACATGCACACACTTGCACATGCATCCACACACATACATGCACACACATGCATGCACATGGATACACACACATTCATACCCACACCCGCACACATGCATACACATAGACATAGGATGACATAGACACACACAACATGCAACACACATATATACACACCCACATGCACACATACATCCATATAAACTCACACATGCACAAACACACACACATATTGACATATGCACTCATGCATATGCATACAAACATACACCCACCCATGCACACACACATATACCCACATGCATGGCATGCATGCATGCACACACTCACATAAACACACACATGAATATATGCACACACATGAACATGGACATGGATGTATTCATAAACATGTATATATACACACACACACACATACACTAATAGAAAGCTCATGAACATGCATAAGAACTAGTGTACAAGCACATATAAACAAAGGCTCATAGACATTCACACACATGCACAACACACAGGCACAAGGAATATGCATATGCATGCACACACATGCATGCAAACTCACACACAAACACACATAAAAATTCACAAGCTCGCACAGACGTACATGCACAAACACACATATGCATGTGACATCCACAAAATAGACACATGCACACACATGGATGCACTTGCACATGAACACATAGATAAATGAAAAAACACACGCACATGCATGCCTACAAAAACATAAAAACACATGCATGCATACACACACATGCACAAAAACAAACCCACACAAACATATGCACACACACATATATGTACATATGTATGCACACATGCAAGCACACACACGCACACACACACACACACACAATCACAAACACGTGCACACACATATACGTATGGATATTTACACATATACACACATACACATGCATATGCACACATAGGCACACACATACATACACAAATATGCACACATGTGGATCCACATAAGTACATACGCATACATGCATGTACACACACACATCAAGCACACGAACATGCAAACTTGCAAAAGTATAAGCACCCACATACACACATACACAAATTCACACACATGCACAAGCAGGCATGCACAACTCACAAACACATGTACAAAAAGGCACACAAACACATGCACACACATAAGCACAAGCACACATATAAGCATATACAGTTATACACACACACAAGCAAGCACAATCATGTAGACAAACATGCACACAGACATAAACACACATGCACAAATAAACACACATGCATATACACATACGCATGGACATGAACTCATGCACATAAACACATACACACCCTCTCATGCATATACAAGAACACAAGCACAAATACAAGCACATACATTCACACTCGTACAAACTCAAATATGTGCACACACGAATATGCACACACTCATACATGCATGGACATGCACACACACACACACATGCTTATACACATGCATGCATGCATACACTCATACACACACACACACACAAACACCAAGTCATGCCCTCCATATGCAAGTAAGCACATACATACTAATTCACATACATGAACACACACACACTTACATGCACACATATGCATAGCAACAGATGCACGTGCACACATGCATGTACACATTCACTCACATGCACCAACACACACATGCATGCGTTCACAAATGTGCACACAAACATATATAAGAACCAACACACATTCACATAATTACACAAGCAAAAAACCACAAGCATAAACACTTGTGCATGCACACACACATGCACTCACACCCCAACAAACAAACACACATGCATGCATATGCACACAATACACATATTCATGCACACATAGGCATCCTCACGAGTACAAGCACTCAAATATGCACATAATCATGAGCATTCATGTACATAGACACACATACACACTCACATGCACACACATGCACAGACATACACATTCATGCAAAAACACATGTGCAACCACACACATATAGATACACAAGTATGCACACGTGAATACAAATGTACTTGGACACACACACAAATACATACACAAATTAGCACGAACACACCCACACTCACACATGCACATTCACACAAAAAACAAACACACACTCACGTGTGCATACACACACACATGCTCATATGCATACACATTTACACATGCACATGCAAATGCACATAGATGTATGCACATAGACACATGTTCAAATACACATGCACATACACACACATGCACACATGCACAAAAAACTCCATGCACGCAAACACACGCACACCCTTGCATGTACACAAGCACACATACACATGAACACACAGACACACATGCACACACACACATAGACATGCATACACACAAACACATATGTACATATACATGTGTATGCACATACACACATAGACACACGTGCATGCATATGCATAACATAAACAACACACATATTTGTAAAGATACACATAGATGCAAAACATAGGCTCACACACATGCACACAAGGATGCATACACTCATGATCATGTATGTACACACACATGAATGCACACAAAAGTATACACACAATAACACACATGCATGCAAATGCACTAAAACACACATAGGCACACACAAATATTCAAACACATACTCACCAAAATAAACATGCATACATGCACATGCAAACACACACATGTACACACACCTATAAAAAAATACACACACATACTCCCTCTCACACACACATGTGCATGCAAATATGCACATTGATACACACACATGCATACATCAATAACACACTCATGCATACACACACACACACTCACATGCATACAAACATGCACACATGCATGCACACACACTCACACACACAAGCAAAAAACTCATGCATTCATGTGTACGAACTTATGCACAAACCCAAGGATAACTTAAATGCATGCACACACGTATGTACAAATGCACCTACATGTATGCATACACCCTCACACACACACACACAGCACACACACACCCACACATGCACAGACATACACACCCACAAGTGCATATACATGCACACATGAAGGCAAACACACACATGCTAATGCACACACATATACACACATGAAAACATGCACTTACACACACAAACATACACAACCACACATGAACACACACACAGACAATCATGCACATAGGTACACACACATATGCACATATACAACATGTTGTCTCACATGCACATACACACCTGCATGCACAAATCAACACACCATCAAAAACATACACCAATTGACACACATCCCCATAACTATGTATGCTTGAACCCATGCACACACATGAATAAGTATAAAAACACATGCACATACACACACATGAATAAGCCCAAAAACATAAGCACACACACACACCAATGTACACTTGAATGCACACACACACACACATATTCACACATGTACACATGAACACACATAAATACTTGCATAATGACACACACACAAGAATACATACAGACCCACATATGTACACAAGCACACACATAAACACACATTCCCATGCAAAGAAACTCACATACACATGCAATTGCACACATGTACACACTTGTATGATGCACACACACATGCACAAAATCATGCACATGGACACTCACATACTTACACACACTCGCACACATGTACTCACAAGCCCAGATGGACATGCTTGTACTAGCACACCTATATGCACATACCCACCTGACAAACATATGCACACACATATACACTTGCACACATAGGCACACACACCTACAAACACACAAACACAAGCACACACATGCAGACCATTATACACACACACACACACATTTAGAATAAAGCTCATGCATGCACATATGTGTACACACACTCAAGCACACACACACATAAACATAAAGCCACATGCACAAGTGCATACTATATGCACACTCATACACACAAACACATAGATACACATTCACAAACATACACATGCACAAACCCAAATGCATGCGAGCACGCATGTGCACACACATGAACGCACACCCATGCACACACAATCACACATGTGCTTGTTCACACACTCACATGCATGCGTAGACACATGCACTTGCATTGATATGAACACAAACGTATGCACACACAAACACAAAACATATGCAAATGCACACACACTAACATACACACACAAACACATAAGCACAAATGCATGTACAAATACAAATGCACATACAAGTGCACACAAATATACATACACATGCATAAGCATGCTAACGTGCTCATAAGAATACCGTTACACCTAAACCCATATAGGTACACAAAAATACAAATATATACACACATGCACACACACAAGAAAACAAGTAGACAAACATGCAAATGCACACATACGTAAGCATGCACAAAAAATCATAAACACATAGATACATGCACTCACAAACACGCACACACGAAAACACTTACATAAACATGCATGCAAACACACACATACACACACACACACATGCACACAAACAAGGAATCACGCACATATGAACGCATACGCACACACTTGCGCACATGCATGCACGCACATAAATACAGATACTAACATGCACACAGACATGCACATACACATACACATGCATAAAGTACGTGTTCATTCATTCATGAATGTATGCACACACATGCAGACATATGAGTACATGCTTGCATAGGCACACATGCCTAAACACTTGAACACACATATAAACATAGTTATGCACACACACACATTCTTGTATATGCATAGTCATATAGACACATGCATTTGCACTTATAGATATATGCATATGTACACATACACACACACAAGCAAACACACACTTGAACAAACATAGGCACACGCTCACACATGCATGCACATGCGAATACATGCACACATGCACAAGCATTCACACTTAAACACATACTTGCACGCACACACACATGCACAATCATGCACAAACACATGTGCACACATGTGCAAATGCATGTACACCCATACACACACTTGTATTCATGCAAACACACACATAAACACATCCACACAAACACATAAACTTGCATTCACACACATGTGCTCATATAAGCACAAAATCACACAAACAAAACAACACATACACAAACTCACACACACAAAAATGCAAGAACACATGTAGACATACACAAACAAGTGCCCTTGCACACATACATAAATGTGCATACACACAAAACAAACTTGAACATTCACAACAAGATCATACACATATATATACTCACAGGCATACAAAGGCATGAACATACACACAAACACATGCACATATACCTACAAAGACACGCACACATAGGCACACTTTTGTTAACATGCACAAATACATGCACACACATACCCACATGCAAGCCCACACACACACATAAGTACACATATACAAAAAAAACCACATACACACCTGCAAAAAAACACACAAATACAAGCGCACACAAAACCCAAGTTGCAAACACACAAACTCATATGTGCACACTAATGACAACACTAACACACAAACATAGGCACATGCAACTAAATAGGTGCTTGTAAGCACATGTGCTCATGTAAGTACACACATGCACACACATAGGCTGAAAAACATGCACATACACACACACACACTATCACTCAAGAACACACACACTAAACTCACACATGCACACTTATGCACATACACAAATGTACACACACATACACATGCATATATAAGAACACATGAACACAATCACACATAATCACAAAAACACACAAATGCACACATAAATACACACACAAATACACACGCATACACTCTCACACTCACCTACACATGTACATATGCACGTGCACACATGCTGGTACAAATATAAAAATATACACACATGCATGGACACCCACACACACACACACACTCGTGCACACACATACACATGGACACACATAAACACATGCATACAAATATGCATACATGCACGTGCCTAAACACACTCACACTAAAACACATGAATGCATACACACAAGAATACATACACAGAAGAATACACATGCACATCTACACACCCAAACACACATAAACACATACACACATGCACACACAAACACACACACATACACACACTAATACATATAAACATTCATACATACACATGCATGCATTATTACATGTACACACATACAAACTCAAACACTAACACATGTATTCACACATGCACGAATGCACACAGCCACAAACATGCACGTATACACACTTACACACATGCACAAGCACAAGCATATCCACACATAAAGGCATGCACAATTGTGCACAACCTTGCACACGCACACACTCGCATTCACATGCATACACACACTCACAAAAGCACACTAATGCATGCATATACTCAAGCTTGCACACGAGCACACACATGCACACACACATGCACATGCAAAAGCACACACTTAGTTGAATATGCATAGGAAAATAGACATAAACACACACACAAGCACATGCATATATAATTATATCCACATATACACAAATGCACACAAAGATGCATGCACTCACACACACACACACAATCACACATGCATCCATATACATGCACACCCACAAGCATATGCAACCACATGTGCACACTCTCACACACACATACAAACACACACACAATTACATATACATATATATACACACACTCGCACAAACACACACATGCATGAATACATACACATACACATGCACACACACATGCATATGTATGCACGTGCACACACACACATACACATGCACATACATGCAGATAGACTCACACACAAACACCTAAAAAAAACATATGCATGCACACATAGAAACACATCTGCACTCCATGCACATGCACTTACCCATGCCAACTCATGCACACAGACACACTCACACACCCACACACATGCATGCACACAAACACACACACACACATTCACACATACACACTCACAAACATACACACACACACAACTCACTCTCATATACACACATTACCACACACACACATGTGCACACATGTGTGCACAAACACAAAACATGCATACACACATGCACAAACTCGCACACACATTCACTTGTGTGCACACACACAAATAGACATACACATAAACACATATACATAGACACATGCATACACATACACACACCTACAAAATGTCATGCACATGCACACACACATACATATGCATACACACACATATATGCACACAATGTATGCATAGACACACACTCGTGCACACACATTTAAGCATGCACCATTACACACATTCACATGTCCATGCATGTATGCACTCAAGTGTACTCATATATGTGCATGCATCAAATACATGCACACAGACCCACACACCTACACATGAAAACACAAACACACAAACTAGCACATGTATGCAAGATAACTTTTGCAAACAAATGTAGACATGCATGCACATTCACCCACATGCACAAGCATATAAAGACAATTATGCCCATGTGTACACATAAACACAAACACACATGAGTATTCATGAAGACAAACACAAATGCTCTCACAAACACCCACACACAAGAACCTGAACATGTGCTTATGCACCCATGCACATACACATATGCTCATATGAACATGCACAAATATACACACACACAAACACATATACACACATACACATACATGCACACATACACACATAAACAAACACATGCACACTCACACACACGCAAATGCACAAAAAAGCACACATCCACATGTACATAGACAAACACACATAGAGGTACACAAATGCATGTGAACAATAATGCATATGTACAAAAGCACATGCACACAAGAACACACATGCACATGCATATGCACACACACACACACACAAAAAAAATACACAAGCACACACAAAACACACATGCAAACTCACAAAGTACATCATCACAGACAACTACATCCACACACCCATGTGCACACATGACATACACACAAATATGCACAAACACATGCATGTGTATGCATGCATGCTCCCACTCACATGTACATAGATACACACACACACATGTGCATGCACACACACATGCATCCACACACATACAGACACACATAAATAAATGCATTCATATAAGCACATGTGCATGCACCTAAAAACACACAACTACACATACACACACACACACACATACATATGCATACATATGCCACCCACACATACACACACATGCACAATGCATATAGACACAAACACACATGCACAAATGAAGAACATACACAAATAAACTCACAAACACACAAATGCACTTGTACTCACACAAATATACACATACAAAGGCACACATAAACACATGTGCACAAACATTCACACACACAGACACATGCATTTGTAAACACAAACATTCACACAAGCATACTCCCGCATGCACATACACGTGATTGTGTACACACACGCACAATCACATACACTTGTATAGGCATGCATATAGACACACAAACACAAGTGTACACACATGCATATATATATACACACACATACATACAGTCACAGAAGGGATGCACACAGATCCACATGCACACACAAAAAAATAGACACAAACAAATGTAAGAACATGCACACACACACCTCATATAGACTGGTCCATACACACACACACATGCATGTGCATAGGCATAGGCACAGGCACACATGCATGCATAATTGCACACATATTCATCTATACAAACATGCACACATACACGCATAAATATATGCATGCACAAGAAACACACTCACATGTACACACACACATGTACACACACATGCATGCACACACACACACACACACACATGCCCATGCACTCACACACACTCGTCAACATGCACTTATGAATAATCTCTCACAACAAGATTCATAAATATACTCACATATATAGACATGCACATACACACACAGATACATACACACACAAACACATACACACATAGACAAGCCCATTCTTACACAAGCCTAGACACACAAACATGCCCCATACAATTACACACATGCATTCATGCATGCACACAAACATGCACACACACATGTAAATGCATATGCACATGTACACACACATGCACACATCTAGACACACACACATAAACAAACACTCATACACACAAAATGCACACACATGTACATCCATATGTACACATACACATAAAGACATAAACATATGCACACATATGTAGGCATGCACTCAACATAAACATGCACTTATGCACACACAAATACACACATACATACACAAACATGCACACAATTGTAGATGAACACAAATGCACATAGACACATATACACATAGTAGGAATGCACATACACAGACACACATATGCATGCAAACAAGTTCACACACACAAAAGAAAAAAGACATGCATGTACACAAACACATATATAGATGTTCATACACAAAAAAACAAACACATGCACAAACAAACACACACATAGGTACAAAAATATTTGTATGCAAGCATGCAACAACAACTACACATGCACATGCATACAAACAATACACACACACAAACACGTAGGTGCAAACTTACATGCATCTACACACTAACATCACCACACATGCATATGCATACACACACATACACACTCACATGCACATATACACAGACATGCATGCACACACACATACATAAAAACACACACAAACACACAACTACACATATATATAGATGCAAATACATGTGCACTCATGTACACACACTCATGAAAGCATACAAACATGAACTCATGCATGTAATAGTATACACATATGCACATAATACCTAGATGTGTACAAACACTTGCACAGACACACAAGCAGACATAGGTACATAGACATGTAAACAAATGCACACACATACACAGACACACATATGCAATCACACACAAGTACATGCACACATGGACACACACAAACTCTAACACATGAGCTCACATGCATTACACACATTTTCACACACATTTTCACACACAACCACACACAAAAAAGAGCTCATATGCACACACACATGAACTCATGCACACAAACATGCACATGCACACACGTATGCACCCACACTCACACATATGTGCACACGTGTAATCGAATACACACATGTGTATACAAGCATAGGTACACAAGCACACACACATGCATACATACACAAGCACACACATTAGCAAACACATATATAAGTACTAATACATGTACACATATGCACACACACACAAAAACACTCACACATGAATTAATGCCTATACATACACACACACCACACACAAATTCATACTCACACACACACACACATGCATAGGCACACACGCATTGATGCCCACAAGCACATGCTAATAAAGTAATGTGTATACTCATATACACACACATGTAGAGGCACATATGCACACACCCACACAAATGATGCATGCACACACACATGTACATAAACACACCCACACATGCACATGCTTGCACACATGCACAAATATATAAAAACACACACATATAAGTACACATTTGTCTAATGCACACATATAAATAAATGCACATGCATGCAAACACACACACACACATTCTCATATGCACATGTGAACATATACATGCACACATAGATACACATGTATGCATAGACACATGTACACACATCCACACACACATGCACATACACATAGAAAGACTTGTTATTTCCTTGGCAATGGCGCTACTTGTTTGATGACAACAAAACCATTATGTTAGTTTTTCTAATACTTTCATCAAGTGTCTTTCAGGTCATGCATTTCAAGATCTTACAACAATAATCAATTGAAGAGTTTTGATTAAATGTCTTGTGGAGCAATCCAAAGAGAAGCATTGTTAAGTTGTGTTGGTGGCTATGATCTAGTTATGGCATAAATGGCATATCAAGGAGTTATTAATTAAACTCTTGGTGGAGTAGTTAACCATCAATATTCCATCTCCAAAACATCTATTGATTTGTTTGTTTATCCTATCACTTGACTACAAATGACATAATTTGTTTTCATAGCATCTTTTATTCACATGCATTATTATTGATTCCTTATTTATTATCTTTTAATATTGTAAAAATATTTTTTTTATTTTAATAGCTAAAAAAAGCTTTGAAAAGTAATAAAAAATAATTAATACATGCACAAAAGGTATTTTTTGAAAACAAAAAAATTTGTTAAAGAACCGAACACTTGGTTAAGCCCATAGGCTTAGGCGAAGTGCACGAAAGTACTAGGTAATGAGCCTATGGAGTCATAGGTAAGAAGATTATATGAACTAAGTTGGGTTAGGCCCAAGTCAAAATCAAACCCAATTTAGCTTAGAAGCATTACAAGTCATGATAGATTTGTGAAATATTATGTAACGAAGTGTGTCAGACCCGACCCATTATCACATGTTACAAGTAGTCTTATAATGTATGCAAGTATCCTAGGGTATGAATTCTTTAGAACACAAAGAGGAGCCAACCCCATGTACTAGCTCAAATTATAAAAGAAGAGGAACTCTTATAACATGAAATATGCATTAGTTTTAGAGCATGTGGCTCTAAGATTTTAAGAGCTATTAAATCCAATGCTTGACTAACACTATGTCATATGATTGTATATTTTTGTGATCAAATAGTCCACATCATGCCTGCTTTTGTGAATAGTAGATTATATTTAACTATCCTTCTAACAAGTTTGATTGAATGGTTGGGATCATTTTTGTCTTCGTGAAAAGTATATTTCAACTAGATGCCATCTATGAAACTTGATAAAATGTTTGTGCCAATCTTTGCCTATATGATTAGTACTCTTAAGCATCAAGGTTAGATGTATGCCCTTTATTCAGCATTCTGATTGAGAAACACTTGCTTCATCCACTCAAATTTGGTGATGGTTCTCATTCATAATCAACATTCCAAAAAGCTATTTGTATTTATTTTGAATTAGTTGAATTTAATCTTACGACATCAATATTTTTAGAAGAGAGGGTGCAAAATCAAAAATTGCAATCTAAGTTTGATGCCTTTGCTAGAGCCTTGCTAGTGACTCAATTTTCCTACTTCAACATTTTCTTCAATTGCACATCTTATTAGTGACTTCTTTACAAATGATTATTTATTTCCTTATTCCTTTTTATCTTTTTTTTAAAAGGATCGTAATAATGAAAAATCTTTGTTCATTCTATTTTTCTTAATAACGTTAGGGCATATTGATAAAACTTTTAGATTTAATATTTCACAACGAAATCAGATTGTTCCAATAATATTTAATTATAGACTTATATTCTAATATCATAATCCATAGAGTTATGTCATATAAGCTTTTACAAGTGAAAAATAAAATATTATGTCTAATTATTATTTTTTATTATATTTCATTATTGTAAGCTTTATAATTATAGTTGTGATAGTGAATCCTTGCTTATCACGATAAAACGATTTGGGTTGTAAATGATACCTCTACCTACAATGGCGAACATGGTGGATTTGTTAATAAAATTCTAGACGGGTTTACTAGGGATGGAAGTAGGCACGAGTTAGGCCAAATCATCTAAAACTCTTTTATCATATTTATTTTCTTTATAATTATGCCATTTATGATATTTTTCTTATTTAATAATATTTAATTAAAAATTATATATAAAAGAATCTTTCAAAAATATCTTTATCATGCATGAAATATTTTTTAATATCATAAAACTTCAATTTTTATACATTTTTATTTAGTAAAATTATAAAATGATTTATTTTATAATGCTAAATTTTAATTTAAGAAAAGGTTTTCAAAATTGAAAAATGTTTAAAAGTAGAATTCACCCCCTTTTATGTATTAGCATAGAAAAAAGTACATCATGTGGTATCATAGTAGATTACATCAAGGGAAGAAGTTTCTAAAAGAAGATCCTATTTTTTTTTCATTCATTATATGGTTAACTTCATGCATCTGCTTATGTTTGAAGATAAAACTTTTATTTTATGAACAAATGAATTTAAAACATTTATTTTAAATATTAGTGTTGAGTTATGCTTATTATCTAAAAATTATTTTATTATTTCAAATAATTTTGATGAATATTATAGAACTTCAAGGCAAAGAAATGCCAAAGGAATGAGGTATATTTATTTTTCTTTGCCACAACAAATTAGAATCAAGATTTGTCATCTAAAAATCTATTTTTTAGGTTATGTATGAATTATTAAATTTATATGATAAATTGGTTATGCTTCCCACTTAAGATAAGAAATAAATAAGGAATCAAACAAAAAAAAAGAAAAGAGAAAGAGGAATAGAGAAACTTTATGCACCTTAAAAGCAAATTCTTCATCTCAAGGTGCACAACATTTTTCTATCTTTAATAATGATAGTCACATTATTAATGATAATAAATTGACTATTTCTTTTTATGTACTTATAGTTGAGCATACAAAATCGAATAGGATGTATGCTAGACTTAGAGTGAACTATGACAAACTAGATTATCGTGTGTACTTATTAGAAAGATAATGTAATGATCTTAAAGTTAGAAATGAATAGCTTTGAAGTGATTCACGTACACATGCTACTAATTTAAGTATTTCATAAAGTAAAAAATTCCACGAATAAAAGACATCTTTAAGCTTGAGCAATTCATCTATTAATTCTTTAAAATATCAAAATATTTCTTTAAAAGAAGAAAATTTTATTTTAAAAGAAAAAGTAAGTAATATTTGTTTGATAGAAAAAGAGTTAAATGATTTGAAAGAAAAGTTTGTTAGTGTTCCCTTATGTGCTTCTATGCCTCATATTTATCCACATTCTTATGTGTCATTATATGCTCCATCCTTTACTCATATGAATAAAAACAATAGTGTTGTGAATGAAAGTTCTAATGCTACATTTTATTTGACTAAAAAATATAGATTAGAATCTTCATATGTGCATGTGAATGATAATAAATGTTATTATATTTCACATGTGCAGAAACATGCTTCATTATATAACTATGTGGTTAAACATAATGCTAAATTATATACCTATAAAGTTTATATTAAATACATATGCATGTAATCATTCTGATGGACATTGACATATTTCTTATGATTGCCTAATTAAAAATTTTATTTATTTAAAGTAAGATAAATATTAATGGATTTATAAGGAAATATATTTAGCAAATATCTTTGTAAAAGTGCCTTAATCACACACAATCACAATTGAACCCAATATGATTTGGGTCTATAATTCAAAACTTAAGTAGTTCAATTAACATGTATCCATATTTTACAACCTATGGAGACAACCCTAGCTTTGTGAGTTTGTTTGACTCACAAAATATTTATGGTTCATAGCTTATTTAGCTTAAGTTAGAGGATAAAATCAATTTAGACTTAGTATTAAGCAATATTAATTATTTAGAATTTATTAGTTAATGCATGCAATTGTTGTATAATGAATTCAAATATTGTAAGCAAATGAACACCATAGTTTCTTCATAACACGCTTTGATAAAATGTAATTGAATGATGATATGATTTGTTATTAAAAATGAACACAACAATTAGTAGACCTTTCTAGATAATTTATTTTGGACAAAAAAATTCATAAGTTTAGATGAAATGAAACTTGGACTTTTTTGATTGACATCGATTTTTTCTAAATTTACATGAGTTAAATTTTATAAGAATAAAAGTATAACAATCATAGGTTTTGTTAAATTGGTTAGATAATTAGAAGGATAAAATTATTTTTATTTAATAAATTTTAAAAATAAATCCATATCATTATTATAAAGAATAAAAAATATGAGATCAATTTTATCTCCCACATTAAAAAACATGCAAAAGTATTCAAGGAAAAACAGTAAACACTATATGTTTGTAGATAATATAGATAATAAATTTTCTAGTTTAAATTAATTATTTTTCTTTTCAATAGAGAAGATAATTGAAAAATTTATTCATATGATTTGAGAATTCAAAAAATAAAAATATACATGGTGTTTTGATGTGGTATTTATAAAAATAAAAATAAATATTTTAAAAATTATATAGAATTATTTGTGAATTTAGAATTGAAGGAAAAAAATGTAAATTAGATAATAAGGAACATAAAGAATGTAGTTAACAACTATCTTTAGTTTGGTAACGTCAAAATCCATTTGAATTAATTAAATTATATGCTAGTCAAGGATTTAGAACATAAGTTCTATAAATGTAATTGATCAAACACATTTGTATCATTCATACAACCAATATTTATTGAAGAAGCTCTTAAGGGTGTAGGTTCTTGTCATGAATTGATAATTTGTTGCACTAGAGAGAAATTAAGTAGAAAAATTAGTTGATATGCTTAGTCATCGACAATTGATTAGAGCTAAATTGGTTTTCAAGAATAAACTATATGAAATAGAAGCAACTATAACAAATAATATTGGGTTTGTACTAAGGGTATATAATCAACTTAATCATTACATGAGAAATCATAAAAAAAAATATTTCAGTTTATTAGGGTTTATATCATCAATAGTATACTAAAAATATAGTAATAAAACTTAGGCAAATCCTAGGTTAGACTTCATGGAGAGTTAACAATTTTATTTGTTAAATATATCCATGTCTTTCCTTATTAAAATATTTAATAATTTTAATTAAATATATTTTTTTGAATAAAGACTAAAGTATTATTGTTACTTTTTGAAAGAAATTTAGATTTGTTTGTTCATATCATTGTGGTAAAGCTATAAATAATTTTTACAAGTGAATTCTCTTAGACCTTATTATTAGAATTGATAGAAAATGATTTATTAATTAGAAATTAACTATAGTTCTTAGAATTTATAGTTGCTTATCCATGATTTATTATATATCTCTTAATCTTTTTGAACTTAAAAATGGGAGAAGTCCTTGAAAACATGTTTTGTCTTGTGATTTTATTTTAAATTTAGTTCTCATAAAAATTGTTAGAAACATATATAAAGTAAAAGAGTTTAGAATCTTCAAAATTATTAAACTACACAAAAATAGAATGCATAATAATTAATTAATATTGTTATGTCTATAAAAGATGGTTATTATTTTCCCTTATAAAATATAACGATTATTTTTTAATTATGATTAAAAATTAATAAATTACATTTCTTTTTGATATATTTTTTTAACAAAGATGCACTAAACCCTTAGATATTTAAAGACAAATTATGTATAAATATTATTGCTGTGTGTACCCTTGTTTGCATCTTTCTCTTTTATTTTATCTTTTGTTGCATGACAAAAACAAGGAGAGATGTATGAAAAAAACATTTATTACATCTCAAGCTTGTGGCATAATTATATCAATTTCATATATTTAGGTTAAGCAAGAATGTAGGAGGAGCATATATATGCTTACATAATTTATATCTTTTTATTTCACTATTTTGTCATCTTAAAGTAAGAGATATTATTGTACTTTTGATCAAGACATCACTTATTTAATGACAACAAAATAGTTGTATTAGTTTTTCTAATATATTTCTCAAGTTTTTTCGATCAAACATCTCAAATTCTTATAGGATCAAATAATTGAAGTGCTTTGACCATATATCTCATGGAGCAATTCACAAGTGATGCAAAGTCAAGTTGTTTTGGAACCTATGCTCTAGTTGTGTCTTAAATGGCATATCAAGGAGTCGTGGATCAAACTCATGAAGGAGGAGCTAACCGCTAAGAGTTTATCTCTAAAGTATCAACTAATTTGATTATTTATCTTATTACTTAATTAGATATGGATAACTAGGATCATAACATCATTCAATTACATGTATTATTATTGATTTATTGTGTATTATTATTTTAGTAGTTACAAAACTATTTTGTAATTTTAATAGCTAGAAAATTCCTTTCAAAAGTAATAAAAACAATAATAATAAATCTATGAAAGAGGTTTTTAAAAACCAAAAAATTGGAAAAATAACCCAACATATAGCCAAGCCAATAGGCTTCGGCCAAGTGGCCTGAAGCACTAGGCAATAAGCCTAAGGAGTTGTGTATAAATACAACATCTAAAACAAGTTGAATCAGGCCCAAGTCTCAGCCAAACCCAATCCAACTTGGAAGCATAACAAGTCATGACATTTTTGATATTTCAATAGCAATCAAATTTCTTTTTAAAGTAATAAAATAATAATAACAAATAAAAATATAAAACATGTTTCAAGAAAAAAAAGGTTGGACAAACAATCTAACACATGGCTAAGCCCATAAGCTCGAGCCAAGTAACCTGAAGAAATTGGCAATGGGCTTAATGAGTCGTAAGGAGACCGTGTGATCGTGTTTACTTACAAACATCCACACACACTCATGCACACTCATGCACACACGCACACACATGAATTCATACAAACATGCACACAAACTATACACAGAAATACATAGATGCACATATACACACATGAATAGATGACACGCACATACATAAGCATACTCAAACACACAAGTACACAAGCATGCACATACAAATGCACACACATATGCATAGAGCCACACACAACCATGCACACACATGCACATAAATACAAATGAATATGTACACTAATAAACAACACACATGCACACACACAAAAACAAACATTCCTGTATGCACACACATGCACATGCACAAACACACATGCAAATAAATGGCAACACATGCATGTACACACACCTGTAATCATACATGCCCAAATCCACACACTTACAAACACTTAAGCACACACACATGTACACATACATGTGCACCTACACTCACACATGCATAAGCAGAGACATACACATGAATATACATAACAACACACTCGTAAACGTACAAGCACACGCACATGCATACACTTGCATATACACACACACACACATGTAACTGCATAGGCACACATAATTGAACACACACTCTCACAAATACACACAAGCACAAAAACCTATATGCATGCACCAACACACACACAGACACTCATGTACACATATTTGCACACACACACACATGCTCATGCCCACATGCACATGCACCCACACCCACAAACCCACCTACATGCATACTCGGACACACACATGCACACATAGAAGATACATGTGCCCATCCACACTAATGCATGCACACATGCAAGCACACATTCATAACCGCACATATGCATACACATAAGAACACAAACAAATATGCATAAATGCAAACATATACACATACACGCACACACACTTACACATATGCACAGATGCACACTTGTACACATGAAAATACACACATACACACTTGCAAAAATACACATGTAAAAAGACACAAGCACACGTGCATGTTTGTATAGACATTCACATATACACATTTGTATAGAAATTCACACATGCATGCATGCAAACACACATGTATATATGTACACACACACAAACAAGCAGAAGTACACAAACATGCACACACACACACATACACACATCGAAGCACACACACATATGCAGACACACAAACACTTGCTTGTGCTCACACATGCAAAAAATAACCTTCACATACACACGCTCATGCCCACACACATAGATGCACACACACGCACATGCAATCTAGCACTGACACACCAGTGCACACAAGCACACATACATGTGAGCACATGCACGCACACTCGTATACATAGGCTCATACGCACAAACACACACCCACTCAATCACGCACATGCACACACACAAATACATATAGAAACAAAAACACCCATAAGTATACACATGTGCCTACATAAACATACATGCACACACATAAACATACACACATATAAATATCATAAATGCCCACTCACACAAATGCATAAGTGCATATGCATAGACACACACCACATACACATTTGCATGCACGTGCACAAACACACTTGCACACAGACATATACACGTACTCCTACACACACACACATGTGTCTGTAGATGCACATGCACACACACAAGCCAACACACATGCATGCACACAAGCACGCACACATGCACATGCTCGTAGACACGTACACATTTATGTACTCATATGCATGCATATGGCAACTCACACACACATGGAAGCACACACATGTACACACATGCTCCAACACACATATATACTCACGAAGGTATATACATGCACAGGCACATTCCCACCTATACAAGAACACATATATGCACACATACACACATGCTTACACACATGTCTACGTGCACACATGTGCATATGCACATAAACACACAAATGCACACATTCACATGTACACACTCATAAGTTCTCACACATAAACATGTCCAAGCATGTACAAACATATGCATAAGCACAAAAACATTCATGCACACACACCCATACACATAAGTATATGCATTTGAACACATGCATACCAAAGCATGTGTACACATGCACGTTCATGAGCACATACACACATGTAGACACTCTTATGCACATAACCACACAAATGCATACATGCACCCATATGCATGGACAAAAGCACACACATACACAAAAGTGCATAAACACAAGCACATAAATACTCTAGCATGCTCATGCACGCATGCACATAAACACAAAAACAAATGCACAACCAAATACACTTGCATGCACACACAAGTAGTAACATGGATGTACACATACTCACAAGCATCCATCCACACACACACATGGACACAAGCAAAACATGCATAAAAACTCACATACAGGCAAACACATGCATACACTCGTGCATACACGCACACATGATGTCACACAAACACCCACACATGTGCTCACACGTGTGCATGCACACGTGCTCAAAAAAACACACCTACACACACACGTATGCACACATTCAAACAAGAGCACAAATACACACACACATGCACCCACACCCTTGCACCTCCACTCACACAAGCCTATGAACATGCACTCACACATGTGCTTAGGAACATACATAAATACACATGAACATGCCATGTACAAGCACAACTATGTACATGCACAAGCTTATATTGCACATCCAGACCCATTGGCACATACACCAAAGCACAAATGCATGCACATACACATGAACATACACTTGCACATGCACAAGAATGCACACATGCATACACACATATACACTCACTCTCACACATACATATGTGCACACATACATGCATGCACACACAGACCTGCCTACACCCACACCCTTAAACACATACACACACATGTACACATGTGCATACAACACATAAACACATGCACGCACACATGCACACATAGACACATCCAAGCAAACAAATAACCACACACAAAAGAACACACACTTGTATACCTACTAAAATGCTTGTGCATACACACATACAAACACACGTAGAAATTCACACATGTACAAACGTGCATACACACACAAAAAAGAACACACATAGAAAAGAACACACACATAATAGCACAAACACACACGCACACACATACACAAGCCTTTATGCACACACACAAACAAATGTACGCACACATGCACACAAAACTCACATACAAACCCACACAAACATACATACATAAACACATGCATACATAAACACACATGCAAGCACACATATAGATGTACACATGTGCATGCACACACACAACAACACACACCCACACATATGCACCAACACAACCACACACAAATGTAAAAGAACATGCACATACATGCTTAAACATACACATAAGAACAAACATAAACACCCCTATGCACACCCACACGCAAATGCACTCACACATAGGCACACACATGCACATCCATGCATACACAGATGCTCACACATATGTATGCCCACCTACATAGACGCATGCACACAAAACTTGCACACATGTGCACACACACACATACACACGTATCCACACACATGCACACATCCATGCACAAACATTCACCTATGTAACCACTCATACCCACACACATACATGCACACAATCACACACAAGACAAATGCATGACCACATACATACACATGCCCATGCTTGCACACATGCATGCACAAAAACACACATAATCACACCTGTGTAAACACACATGGACACATGTAGACGAACACATGCACACAAATAAATACATGCAAACATATGCAAATAAAGAAGCACCCACACAAGCATATAAGCACAAACACACATGCTCATAAGCACATAAACTCACATGTGCACACATAGAAATATATATGAACATATGTGAGGGCACACACTCAAGCATAAGAAAATACACACAAACACATGCACATGTGCATGCAAACATATGCATAAATATGCATGCATGCACCCACACAAATAGGTGCACTAAAACTCACACACATGCAAACATACATGCACACAAGCAGATACTCACATGCACACATGTGTGAGAAACATGCACACACACAAGCACAAATAGGCACACTCATACGAAAACACATACACCAACACACATGTGTAGACACACGTAGACATAGATACATTATCAAACACATGCACATGATCACACACACACACATGTTCTCATGTGCATGCACACATATGCACACTTGCACATACACTTACACATGTGAACACCTAAACACACCGACACACATGAATAAACACACGTGTGCACATGAACAAACACACACACCTTTGTACATGTACATAGAAATTAACATACACTCACATATGTAGGTACACACATGTACATGCAAATGTTTACACAAACAAACACATGTATATAGACACAAATGCACGCATTCTTACGAACACACACACACACCTACATGCAAACATACATTCATATGCATGTAGACAGATAAACACACAAACACAGACATGGATAGCAACACAAACGCATGCACACACACAAAGAAAAACAAATAGACATAGGAATACACATGCATACACATATACACACACACACAAATACACCTGAACACAAGCACAAACTTGTTGGCATATGCACACAAACACAAACCCACAACTACTCAAACACACATGCAAACACTCGCATGCAGTATACACACACAAACACATATACATGTACACATACACCCACCCACATACTTACATAAGCAAACACACATAGACAAATATAAACATAGAATCACATGTACTCATGCACAGATATGCATAGACACATGCATAAACATGCACACATACTTTTATACACACAAACATACATGTCTACACACATGCATAGAAGTGCACGTGCATAGGTAACCATATGCATATGCACACATGTACACATGCACGTGTGCAAAGATGCACACACATACACTTGCACTCACACATGCACACATAGATATACATAAGAGTATGAACACACAAAACTATACATTCACAAGCATGCATGCACACAAACTCATACATACCCTCATAAATGCCCACCTTCACACACACTCACATGCACAACACATACACACACACATGCATACAAGTGAGTGCACATACACACTTGAATGCATACACACATGCTTCCAGTCATAAGCATAGAGACACATACATGCATATGTAGATGCACACTCATACATACACTTACACATGCACACATACATTCCCATACTCACACACTCAAATACACACACACACACACAAATAAATGCAAACAAGTACACATGCATGCATCAACACACATAAGCACACATTAACATACATACATGCACACATATACACACCCATAAATACACACAAAATCATACCCACCGACCCGCACACACACGTACACCCATGCATACACATGCACACAATCACATACATCAACATGCACACATGCGTGTGCACACATATGCACAACAACACACACACGAGCACAAACATACATGTGAATATGCACACACTCATGAATGCACACACGCACCCACTCATATGCACATAGATGTGCACATAAACACTCATACATGTGCATGCACATGCACACACACCCAAACACACATAAAAACATACACACACAAGATTGCATGCACAGATGCAACCACACACACATAAGTACACATACACACATTCATGCACACGCACATGCATGCATACAAATGTACACACATACACATACAAAAAAACTCACACATGGATGCAAAAACACAAACATGCATAGACACACTTATACACATGTCTACAACCACCCATTACAATGAACACACACACAAATACATCCTCACTCATGCACACATGCACAAATATAAGCACATTTACAAGCAAAATTAAAGGCACACATAGAAGTGCACAAACATACACATACACACATAAAAACAAGAACATGCACACACAATGATATGCACATGCACGCATGCACACTCGCACGCACACATGCCAGCACACTCACACTAACACAAAGACACCTACACATGCACACACATACATATGTACAAGCTTGCACACAATCATGCACACTTACATGCAAACTCATAGATGCACACAAAAAAAAGTGCACACATATGCACACCTACACACACACTCACTCACACATAGGAGTGCACACACATGCACATGCGCACATAAAAATGCACACATACACAAATGTACACACACTCGCACACAAAACATACACACACACAAGCCCTTACGCACACTGGCACACACACAAACACATATACACAAATGCACATACATTTATACATGCAAACACACACGTGCACACACTCATAGATGCACACATATAAGCATTAATGCTTACATACGTGCAAGCACATGCTCCCATGTTCACATGTCAACACACACTCACAAGCACACACACACATACACATATGCACACATGTGCACTCACACTTACTTACACACACATATGCATATACAAATAGACACATGCACACAAACATGCACACACATGCACATATATATGCACACACATACACACAAACACTCACATTCACATGTACACCCACACATACATGTGCACTAGCACACACAAGTACCCACACACACGTCCATATAGACACACATGCACAGGCACATAGACATGCAAACACAAGTACACACACTCACATGCATATAATCCTATTCACACATGCATGCACACATGAACACACAAAAGCATGCACCTACACACACACTTGTGAGTGCATGCACATTTACACACATGCACTCCTTCACAGCCACAGACACTTGCATACATACAAATATCCAATCACACAACTATACATACGAACACATCACACAAGTACACTCACTCACACACACAAATGTGCACACATGCAAATCCACAAACATATACACATACACATACATACATATGCACGCACATGCACGTACACATAAGCATGCACATGCACACAAACACACACACAAACTCATGTCTACAAATGTGCGCACACACATGCACACATCGACACATGGATGCACTCACACTTACAAAAAAATGTACCCAAAAACACCACCAGTAGACACATGCAAAATGTGTGCACGTGCACTATTACACTCATAAACTGACACATGTGCACACACTCGCACGTGCACATGCACACATAAGCACATAAACATACAAATACATGTACACACAAACACATTTTCCCATGCACATGCACACACACACATGCACACACACAAACATACATGCATATGCACACATGCTTAGAAACATGAACACCACACAGATGCATGCACACAAATACAATTGTGTAAAGACACACATGCACACATAGAAATAGCCTACACATAGCCACACACGCTAACGTAAACACACACACACACTTCAACAAACACACACACATGCACATAGGAATGCAATACAAATGCACACCCTCACATGTATACAAGTGCTCAAACACATAAACAAAATGCATGTACATGAGCACAAACATGCATGCCCATACACATATGCACTCTCATACACACACAAATCCCCACCTCCTACACACATTCTTAGATGCAAAAGAAAAAGCAAACACACTCACACACGTAAATGTATACACATGCATGCAAATACACACCCAAGTATACACACACACACATACATGCATGAACACACCAACACGTGCACACATTCGTGCACTCATACAAACACATAAGCACACATACACATATGCACACATGCACACAAACAAATGCATACAAATAAATATTCTTACAAACATACATGAACACACACATATGCATGCACGCAAGCATGGAAACACACTCACATTTGCATGCAAGCATGCAAACATAGATACACACACACACATACGAACACACATATATGCACCAACAAATGCACACGAACACATGCTTACCCATGCACACATGCACATTCACACACATGTAGACACACATGAACCCCCTAAGACACACATAAATGCATGTACATGAGCATTCACATGCATGAACATTCACACATATGCACTCACACATACATAGACTTAGACGGCTATGCATACACTCAAATGGACAAACAAAGGTTCACACACTAGCACACCTACATGCACATTGGCACACCTAAGTATACACCCATGCACACACATGCTTGCATGCATGCACACACACATTCTCGAACACACTCACAATCACACACTCACACAAATACACAAATATACATGAATGCATAAATACACATACAAATACTCATACGTAAAACTTGTACGCATGCACACAAAGATGCAAGCACACACAAACATGTCAATGTACATGCAAATGCATGCGTGGACATGCATGCACATAGATGCACAAGCACACACACATGCATGTGCACAAACACATGCATAACATGCACAAACATACGCACCATCATTTCCACACACATAAACACACAAATGCAGACTCACATTTGCCCCTCCACACACCACAGACATGCATAAAAATTGCAGGTATAGACACCCACACTCGCATGCACAAATACACACACATATACATATACCTGCACACACACACACACAACCCACACACATACAAATGCATTCACAGGCACACACACATATACAAGCACATGTAGACATAGCAACAGATGCAAACATGCTCACACACCAATCCAAACACCCACCCACCCACACACACACAACATACCTATGCAAAATGCACACACATACATGCACATGTATGCATAAATGTAGGCATACAACAAATAGAAGTATGACAATGCATTCGCATCCTATGCGCAATTAAATGCATGCATGCACACACCCACAAGAACACATGTGTACTTACACACATGCATTCATATGTGTGCACTCTTGCACACACACATTCACACATGCACATGCACACACATGCACATGCACACCCATGCACGCATATGCAAATGCACACAAGCACATGCACACCCATGCAAGCACATGCACAAATAAAAACACACACACATGCACACATGGATATACACATACACATATGTGTTCAAACACACACACATCTGGACAAACACACCCACACACATACAGAACCATAAATGCATACACACACAAATGCACAAACACTTGCAAAAAAACACATGCACATACACGTATGTGTAGACACGTGCACCCAAATATGTACATTCAAATGCACTCTCAACTAAACACGCATGCAAGCACTCATGCGCACACACATGTACATGCACATGCACACAAACTTGCACACGCTAGAAAAATAAGCACACACTCACACAAGCACACACAAGAACATACTACAAATATACACAAACACATGCACACACACACACACCCACACACACTTAAGTACACACAAATGGATGCAAACTGAGGCATAAAAGCACCTTTATATGCACCCACACACACACAAGCACACATTGACACACACATGAACACACGTACCGACCCAAACACATATCCACATAGACACAAATAGGCAAACACACACTTAAACACAAGCTCCAAGACATGCCCACATGCATGCAAACACAAGCACTTGAAATCACCCATAATCAAACAAGCACACACACACACACAACGATAAACACACGTGCACCCACACACAAACATGAACATACACACACACGCGCACTAGCGCTTGCACACAAACATGCTCAAACACACATATCTATAGACACAGAGGCAAACACACATGGGCACACACATGCACATGTACACACACTCACACATCCATGCACACACACACACAAGCACACTCACACAAACACATACACATATGCACACACACAAATGGAAGCATGAGAACACACACACATGTATGCAGATGCAAATAAAAAAATAATGACACACAAGTAGACAAGCACACTCACACATACCTCTATTGACATGTACAAATACACACACAAATACACAATCACACGAAGACGACACATATGGGCAAGTGCATGAACAATCGCATACACACATGCCCCTGAATAGAATGATGCTCACACATACACATGCATGCCTGTACTCACACATGCTAATAAGCACATAAACACACACACATATATGCAATTGCATTAACACATAGATGTCCAAACACACCAACACACATGCCCATGAAAAAAGACACACATGGACATAGACACACATCCACATGCATGCAAACAGATATGCACACATGCACATATGAACATACAATTACTTGTGTAGCAAATTACTCACATGCACATGCACATGTGTATGCATAGAAACACATGAAAGCACATACATACAAAGATAAATAACTGTACACACATAAACAAACACACACACATAGATGCACACAAAAATGTGCACATACACAAACACACATGCACACATGCTCGCACATGTCCACACACATAGACACACACACATACACACGTACTGACACATGCATATACACATGCACACATACATGAATAAAGATAAACACAAAGGCATACACAAGCACACATATATGCATGCATCCACACCAAACACATGCAGATGTGCACATAGCCACATGCATACATGCATGCACACATGCCCACACTCATATGCACACACACAGATATGCACACATATACACACACACACATGCAAACATAAGTAGACACACACACACAAACACACCCACTTGCAAACACACAAACACACCCACATGCACACACACTCACACATGCAAGAACATAGGCATGAACACATATACACCAACATGTGCGCACACAAATGCACTCACACACATACATAAAAGACTCACATACTTACCCGCATGCTCGATGATGCAAACATATGCATACACACATGTATTTGCACAAGAACACACATATACACATAACTAAACATAAACACACACAAGCCTACATAAATAGACACATAAACATGCATGCATATGCACATGCACATACACATGCACAGCCATGCACACACATGCACCCACAAATGAACTTGCATGCATTCAAATACAATCACACATACACATGCACATAAAAACACACACGCATGCACATGAATAAACACCCACTTACTCACACAAACACAAATGCACATACACAAACCCCTCACATAATAACATGCATAGACATACACACTCGCACACACATACTTGCAAACCTACAAGCACCCAAACACACACAAAAAAACATGCACAAGCACACACAGACGTACCCACAAACACATATGCATGCACACACTCATCCATGTTGCACACGGATGCACACATATGCACTCACAAACTCATGCACATGCATGCACACAAAAATACACATAAGCACATGCTCACAGATGCATAAACACTTGTGCACAGACTCACATAGGCTAATAGACACATGTAAGGGCACAAACACGTAGACATAGATGCACACAACAACACACACATGCACTCCCTCATAGCCACACACCCATGTACACACTGACACGTACACATATATATGGGCACACACTCACACACAAATACTACATTCTTATAGACACACATGCACAAAAACATGCATATATAATACATTTTAAAAACACATGAGCACAAACATGCACACACAAATGCAACATACACACACAAACCCACACATGCACAAATATGCATGCACGTACATGCACACAAACTCACCCATACACTCGCATAAGCACACACATTTCTACACTCATATGCACAAACCATTACACACATACACAAATACGTGTGCATACACATACATAAATATGCTTGTGTATGCACATAGACACAAAGAAACACAAGAAAACACATGCACACACTCACACACATGCATGCAAACACATCACACACACACGTGTGTGCACATACACATGACATGGATTAACATGCACATGCATACACATAGACACATACACACATGGACACACATAGACAAAAACATGCACATACACATGTGTTCCTACATGCATGTGCAAGCACGCACGCATACGTGCACACCGATGCACACACATGCATATGCACACATAAGTAAATGCACCAGCACGATCACAAACATGAACACTCATGCACACATCTACACACATGTGCGCATGAACATACACACACACACATATGCATAAATACGTACACACAAATGCATGATAACATCCACAAATATGCACACTCACTCAAAGATGAATACACATGCATGTATACATGCATGCACATGCTGCAGCACTTGCACACAAATGCACAAGCACACATACACACTCAGCACACACACACATAGAAGAGTACATGCATGTGCACATATATGCAGACACACACACATACATACTCTTGCATACTCCACATAAATGCACATAAATGCACATACACATGTATAAGCAAGCACTCTCATACAAACACCATGAACACATATTTGCATGAACAAGCACACACACATGCATGTACATAGAGCCTTATGCACACACACACACACTAACACTTGCACATATGCACAAACATATGCACACATCTGCATATGCACATGCAATCACATAAACATGCACACATACATACAAGAACGTGCAGAAATCCAAACACAGTTTAATGCTCACCCAAAAGCACACACACTCGCACATGCACATATGGACCCATGCACCCACGAAAATTGATGCACACTCATAAATACACACATGTGCATACACTCACACATGCATGCACACATGCACACACTCACACACATGTTCACATAAACACACACATCCTCACATGTATGTACTTGCACACATATCGACACTGACACACACACACATAGAGATACATACATTAGCACATGCACAAATACACACTCACATGAATACACACACAAAAACACACCTATGTACACTCATATCTGCACACATGCACACGTACATATATAAACATGTATGGACATGTACAAAGGAACAAATACACATGCACACATGTATACATACACATACATACACACACACATACACCAATGTACACACACGAATATGGACATAGACACACAAACACACATATGCATGCACACACTCATTCACACATAAAGATAGAGGCATGAACAATCGTAGACATGCACACACTCATAGACACACGGGCACACACACATTAATGCCCACACACACATATAGATGCTCACACATTGTGATAAACCAAGTGCACATATGTTCACATACACACATATGCACATGTAAGCGCACATGCATACCCATGCACTTATGCACACACACATATGAACAAGTAAGCACTCACAAGCACAGGCATAGGAACACAAACATAGGCATGCACACAAGCACATGGATGCACACCCACAGCAAACACACACACACACACATAAGGACTCACACACATATGAAAAGGCTCACATGCACAACACACACACACATACATGATCACTAACACACTTATACTACATACATGCACACACATACACTCAAACACACCAACATGTGTATATGCTCACACACATGCACAAACATAGCAACACACATACAAAAATAAGAAAACAAATACATACACATGCACACAAAAGAACACACACTAAGTTGGACTTGCAAACACACATAAACACATGCGAATGCAAACACACACAAAAAAAAGGAAAATATGCACACACATTCACATGTACCACTACACTCGTATACATATGCACATAAAGAATCAGGCATATATAGACACAGACACATGTATACCCATGTGTATAAACATGCCCACACATACAAACACACTCATACAGACTAGAATAAAACACACAGGCAAGTGCACACACACAAACACATGAACATACATGTACAAAGACATATGAACATGTTAATATACACACAAACACACTTGCATATGCATGCAACCACGTATGTATAAACATGCACCAAAAAATACGTGCATGCATACACACATGCACCAGCACAAACACATGAACACATGTACACATGCAAAATAACACACACACACATAGACACACACAAGAGCAAATGCACAGATGCACACACGCACATGCAAACGCATAGTCACATGCAAACACGCAAGCACACTCAAGCATGCACACATGTAAGAACTCACACATGCAACACAAATAGGTGCACACACTAAGTCACATAGCCATACATACACACACACTAATACACATATGCTAAAATGGACACACATGCATGTAAGAATGCACAAAAGCACCACATACACACACACACACAAACATGCTCACACATATACATGAAATGATGTATACACAAACACACCCACACATATGCATACACAAACACATACACATATAGACACGTATGCACACTTACACACATACACATGCACCACCCACACAAACACACATGTAGACACAAATATACAACCACACATATGTACACATTCAAAAGCTCACACACGCACACATAAGATGACATTTACACATGCACTTGCATACACAAACAAGCAAGCACACAAATGCATATATACATGCAAATACACCACAAAAACCCATTAAGATAGAAACACATACAAAAACACATGTATAGCACATGCAAAGACACTCACAAGCACACACACGCACATACACATATAAACATGTGCACTCACACACAAACATAGATACAAGCACATTCAAACATGCATGCATGCACACAATACACACACGTACACATCCACGCGCAAACAAGACCATGCATATGGATGAACATGCGTACACAAACACACGTAGTTACACAAATACACACACAAGCACACGAATAGGCTAACAAACACATGAAATACATACCATCACACACATAGACACATACATGCACACACACACACACACACTTACACATACACATAAATATGCAAAAGCATGCACACATGTATATACACACATATATGCACATGCACTCAGACTTGCACACAAATGCATGCACATGTGCCTGCACATGCTTTAATATACAAATGCACATGTGCACATACACACAAGTATGAATGGACATACACACAAGAATGAATGGACATACACACATGGACACACACATACACATGCATACAAACATGCAAGTGCATGTACACACACATAAGCACACAAGAATGCACACATATATATGAGCATAAGCATTTGCAGACATATGCACATGTACAATTAAAAGTATGCACACTCAAATGCACACACACACACACATGCACACACATTTATAAGAACATGTAGAAAACTCTCTCATACATGCATACATACACAGACATGCACATACGCACACTAGCATGCACACACACACATGCACACATAAATACACATACACACACATACAGACACATGCACACTAATGTGCACACACATAGATATGCATACATGGATATATGCAAAGGTACACACATGTGCCCATGCACACTCACACACATGAACACACAAACACACCCAACAATAACACACATACAAAATCACATGTGCATGCACACACACCCACACACTTACACACAAGCACACACACAAAACACAAACTCACACAAATGCTTATAGATAGATGCATGCACACACATGCACAACTAAACACACATGCAAACACACACATAAACACAATGCACATATGCACTCACACAAAGAAACATTCACGCATGTACACAAACACACATGTATATACACACATGCACACTCTCACACACCCACACAAACTTATACACACATATTGGATCACACAAATGCACATACACCCATATGCACACCCATCATATTTACATATAAGAAAAAACTAACAAACATGCACACACACACACACACAACCACACATGAATATATACACACAAAATTGTACATATATGCACATAAGTAGATGCATGCAGTCACACACACAAACACACAAGTACACACCTATGCAGACACACTAAAACATGCATGTAGAGACACATTCAAACATGAACAAACATACACTTGCACATTAACACAAGCACATCAATGCTCAAAAAAAGACACAAGCATGCATGCACAACCTGCACACACACATACAAACTCACATTAACACATGTAAACACACATTCACACACAAACATTGGTACACACACACACTCACATATACACACACACCCTTACACTCACAAACTAGCATACACATGCTCACAAAAACACACACACAATAAGACAAGAATACGCGCACACACTTACATTGCAAACACATGCATATGCATGCCCACTCACATGCACTCACACACACTGTGCACATGCACATGCACACACACAGGCACATGCACATGCACACATAAACACAAACACACATACATACAAATATTCACAAACACACAAATGTCTTTACATAACAACACAAACATACACATATGAAGAGATACACACATGCGAGCGTGTTGATACACACATACGTGCTTTCATAAACACGCTCGCATGTGTGTGCATCCGCACAAACACACCCATACATGTATGCACACACATCTATACACACACTCACACACATGAACACAAAAACACATGCACATGCCAAAACACACAAATATATGCACATGCATACACACACATGCAAACACATAAACATGTACATGCATACACACACACACATTAGCACACACACACCCACACTTACACACCCACATGCACATGCACATATAAACACACACTTACAAATGCACATACACAAATACATGTGCACAGCCATACAAACACATTAGCACACACACACGAAACCACACATGCAACCACAAACACACATACATTCATGCACACACACACACACACCAATGAATTCACATGCACAAACACAAAAGTATGCTTGCTCACACACATGCACAAACACATACACACACACACATGAGCTCACACATAGAAATGCATGCACACCCACACACACACGCACACATACACTCACATGCATACACACTCATACGCACACACATGCACACAAATAACCATATGTACACACACATGCACAAAAAATATATGCACATGCAAAGTCACGCGTAGAAAAACACACAGACAAGCACAAACACCCACCCAAGCACATGCACACACACAAGCACGTCTGCATGCACAAAAGCACACACCAATACAAGCACACATATCCTTGCACACACAAGTGTAGCCATGCCAATGCACACACATACACACACATATGAACACATACCCAAGACTACAATTGCACACACACACATGCACAAATAGATATTTACATGTACAAAGATTCATGTACACAAACACACATACACATATGTAGATAGGAACCCATCCACATGTACACATGAACACACACACATTAACATGTGTATGCATGCACACAAAGACACTAACACATGCATATGCACACACACACATGTGCATAGGTATAAGCACAAGCACACACATGCAACTACACACAAGTACAAAAACATGCACACACACATGCACTTACAATCACAGACACATGCACACACATGCACACTCACACATGCACACACACACACATGCTTATTCACATATGCACACGCACTCAAGCATGCATGTACACATGTACACATGTAAACATGCACAAGAACGCACACATGTATGTGCATGCGCACGTGTACACACACACATTAGCTCTAAGAAACACCCCTCCAAACATGCACACCCATAGAGCATGCATGTGCACACACACACACATGAACCTACAAACACTCATATACACACACACATAGACATGCAAAAACAAATGTTATTGCATGTGAAGATAAACACACGTACAAACACGTAAGCACACAACTGCACATGCAAATGCACAAACACGCATGAACACATGGTCCCAAACACACACACATAGGTCTTATCACACATACTCACACACACACACATATGCACACACACACACACACACACGTGCATATGTACACACTTGCATAGTCACATACAACTACTCATATGTGCACACACACATATGTAGGTACACATACAGACATACACATGTACGCACACACACATGCACACATATGCCAACACATGCATATTTCTACACATGCACAAGCACACACAAATACATGTATATGCATGCAAAAAATCACATATGTACAAATACATCAAAAACCATGAATGCATGACCACATAAACCTGTACACAAAAGTGCCTACACACAAATACACACACATTCACAAATGTATGTTCACTCTTACACACACAAGCACTCATATGCATGTGCATAAGCACACAAATGCATACAAAAGGCTATGCACACATGAGCACAAACATGCACACACACACACACACATGTAAATGCACATGCATGCACATACGCACACACACAAGTACATGTACACACATGCACAAGCACACTTATGCACACACACATACATATGCACAAGAATGCACACACATCATGTGCATGCACATGCACACACATAAAGGCACATGCACATGCACATACACACACAATCACACATACACACATTCATAGGCACATGCACCCATAGACATGATTATGCAAAAAATGCACATATGCTTAAATGTATATGCTTATATGCACACAAACACATGCAACTAACATACTAATGCACTCACAAACATAGAGACAAGTGCACATGCACACACACACATGCATGCTAGCACACAAATATGCACTCACACAATCACAACCATATGAACATAGACACTTACTTGCACCCAACCACATACAACACACATGCACAAGGACTCACAGACACATAGGCACACATGACATGCATGCAAACACATGCACACACATGCACGTACTCTTACACTTACATGCACATATGTGCACACACATGCATGCACAAGAACACATAGATGTACACATACACACATGTATAAACACAGGTGCACATGCACACATATAAATAGACATGTGAACCTAGATAAATATACAGACATGTATGCATGCACACACACACATGGGTACAAATGCACACACTTGCATGCACAAAGACATGTGCACATGTACATACACATAAAAAAGCACACATGTGCAATCACTAGCACACCCATGCACACAAGCAAAGACACACACACATGCAGGAACGCAAAAACATACCACAAGTATACACTTAAACATGCTCACATATATACAAGCATAAACATGCATGCGCACACACACACACACATACACGTAGACACACATGATGATATGTACTCATGTGCACTCACAAAAACAAACCAAAAAATTTGAACACATGCTCACAAACTCAAAAATGCACACACATGCACATGCATGTATAAAAGAGCATGCACACATGGATACACACATGCCTATAAAGCTAGACACACAAACACATGTCCATACACAATTGCACACACACACACACAAACATGCATGCACACATTCGCACACACATGTGTGTAGAAAAAGGAATGTAAGCATAGGCACATACAAGCACTTGCACAAGCACTCATAAACATGCACATGCACACTTACACACTCATACATGCTCATAGGAACACCAATATACATACACACTCACACACACATGCATGCAAATGTCCATACACATGAAAACACACACAAACACACACATGAACACACACACAGATGCACCCATATACAGACATTAACATATATACAAGAGCTACACATACACATACACACAAGCATGCACAAGCACACACATGCATACGCATGCACATAATAAGTTGCACTCATATACACACATATACAGACATATAACAAATGCACACAAACACACATGCACACAGACAAACATAAATGCACACACACACACACACCCATGCACATACACATCCATGCATCACACATAGACACAAGCATAGAAATGTGCACATGCATATGCACACATGCAAAAACACATACACACAAACTTGTACACACTACCACACACACACACACACTTACATACACATATGTGCATACACACACACACCCATGCACACTCAAACACATACATCCACACACAAGCACACACACACACACACACATGAACATGCACACAAATGCACCCATATACATGCATTCACATATGCACAAGAGCTACACACACGCATACACACAAGCATGCACAAACACACACATGCATATGCATGCACATAATAAGTTGCACTCGCATACACACATATACAGACATATAGACAAATGCACACTAACACATATGCACACAGACAAACATAAATGCACACACATACTTATACACTTGCATGCACCACAAATAGACACAAGCATAGAAATGTGCACATGCATGTGCTCACATGCCCACAAATTTGTTCACACAACCACACACACGCATGCATGCTTACATACACATTTGTGCATACACACACACACTCACACACACTCAAACACATACACCCAGACATACCCACACACACACCCACACACAAGCACACACACACACACACACATAAACAAAAACACATGTACACATCATCACACATGCAAGAAAACATACACATATGCTCAAACACACGTGCACACACACAAACACATATTTATAAATGCACAAATGCATCGACATACACACATGCATAAGTAGACACACATAGGCCCACAAAATCATAAAAGATCACATGCAAACATAAACATTTACTCATTTGCACACATGAACACACACACACACACACCTACAAACACATTGGTGTGCATGAACAGATGCACAAAAGCACACATGCACACACATATTCACACACATAAACATGCTCACACATGTGCATGCATTGATAGGAATACACATAGGCGCACACAAGCATATAGACGTATGCAAATGCATGCACACACATGCTCACACAGACATGCACACTTTTATGCACACGCACGCACACACATGTCTGTGTATGTACATGTAGCCACATATGCATAACCACACACATGGACATGCCAACAAGCACACACACACTTGTATATACACACACATTTGAACACTTTTACACACATACACGCAAATACACATGCATAATTCCACCACACACCAACACACACATGCACACATGTGCACAAATGCATATAAAGACACACACATGCATAGACACACATGCATAAACACACACCCTACACACAAGCATGGACACATATATGCATGCATATGCACATGCACACACATAGGCCCAAACACACAAACATTCATAGGCATGTACACACAAACACACACACACATACACACATGCATGTGCACAACAACACACTTACATATAAAAACACATGCTCGAGAACACACTTATGCACATGCATAAACACATACACACAAACAAGCACACATGAACACAAGTGCACATATGTAGGGACATACATACACACACCTACACCCACACCCACACACATACACGTGAAAGAACATACATGCATAGTACCTACACAAATGCACACACTTTCACATGCACATACACAAACATGCTCACATGTGCACACAAATACTCACACTAACTCATACACAAATACATACACACATATGTACACTCATATACACCCACAAACATATAGACACATACGCACTCACACACACACACATGCACATATATCAACCTATGCACACAAGCACACACGTATAAACCTACACATACAGGCATGCATACATAGACACATGCACACACTCACATCAACAAACATGCACCCACACACTAACCTGCCATGCACACATGCATGCTAGTGCTTAAACATGCTTACACTGACAAACATACATACACATAAACACTTCCACACATGTACACAACCATGCATAAACACACTCACAAACACACACATATATACTCATAGTCACATGTGCATGCACATGTAAATGAACAAGCACACATATACATGCACACACGTATGCACACACACACATATAAGCACACTCATGCAAAAATAGTAGCACACATATATTACCATACAAATGCTCAAACATAAATGCATACACACACATACAAACATACTCAAGCACACACATGCACACACGCTAATGTACAAAGTCATATACATATGCAGAAGCATACACATAGACACTTATATGCATGTGTGCACACACACACATACATAAGCGCACACATACATGCAATCATAGGCACACACAAATGTAAGTACACACTCATAAACACATGCACATGTATGCTTAAGCCTAGGTAGAGATTCATATAGAAAAAAAACATGCACACTTACAGACATATGCATAAGCACATATAAGGATGCACACACACATACACATGCATGCATGCACTCATACATGCAATCACACATGTAAAACCACACACACACTTGCCAATATGAACACACATACACACACACACACACACACACGTGTAAACACACCTGCTCACATAGACACACACACACATTCACAAAATGCTCGCACACTCCCACACAAGCACAAACACTCACACATAGGCCCACATACACACACATAAACTCACATGCACACATGTTCATACACATGCACTTAGATGCACAGATACACATAGCCGCACATGCACAAGCACATATGAATACAAGAACACACCCTCACACACACGAATACCCACATACAGCACAAACACACACTTATAAGCATATATACACAAGAATTCACATGATAACACATACATAAACACAAACGCATATGCACTCATGCATGCAGACTCATGTATGCATGCACATGCACTTATACACAAGCACACGCACACACACACATGCACATATAAAAATACGCACACATAAGCTTGCACTCACACAAAGACACACACACATACAATCATAATCACACACCTACACATGCAAACATGGACACTCACACATGCTCACACACATGACCATGCATGTCCATACACATTCACATGCTCATGCATACACAAACACATGCATGGACATGAACAAATGCATAGACATGCACATAAATATATGCATGCAAACAAACATAAACATTCATGCACACACAAACATAGGCATGCACACACACACACATGAACACAAACACACCAAAAGGCATAGACACAAATACACACATGCATATGTAGATGCACACACACAAATGTACCTATGCACACATGCAAGTAGCCATCCACTCAAATGCACAAGTCCACAAATAAATGCACAAAAATCATACATAGGAACCAGATGCATGCACAAGCATAAACACATATGTGCACACAGATATGAACATTAATGCACACACACAAGCATGCACACATGTAGACATATGCACAATAATATGAACATAAATACATCTACACATGCACACAATTACATATGCACACACATACACACAAAGACAAATAAATGCATGTGCACACATAAACACCCACACATACATAGGCATGTACACACACTTATGTGCTCTCACAAAAATACATGCACACACACACACACACATAGACACACACATGACCACACACACAAATGCACATGCACATGCACGTGCACACACAAACATACACACACATGTATGCATGGAAGCACACAAATGCACAGACATACTCACACACACACAAAGACATATGTGTACGCACATGCATGTTCACATGCCCAAAGGCACATCCACAAAAATATGCAAGCGTATGGATACTGACACACACAATTGCAAGCACACCCATGCATATGCATACGGATAACAATGCATATATACTCACAAAAGCATATGTACTCATGCACACTTCCACATACACATACATATGCACATGTGCATATGCAGATACACATACAATAACACATACTCACATAAGCACACACATGTACACATAACATTTGCATAGACACCCAAACACACATAGATGCACTCACAAACAAAAACACATAGTCATATCCATGCACACATGCACATGCACAAGCATGCACACTCACTCGCACTCACATAGGCACATGCATGCACACATATAAACACGTGTACACATGCCTACACACAAGCACATGCATAAGCCCAAAAGCATACATAAAGACATACACATATACTCACACACCCAAGCACACTCACATGAACACACAAACACAAGCATGCATGCATGCACACACAAGTACTTACACACACTACACCCACATAAATGCACTCACACATTGACGAACACACCTGTAGGCTTACACATGCACACATGCAAAAAAGTATAAACACACAAGCACAATTGCACAAACATGTATGAACGCACATGCATATACAAATACATTCAGGAACACAACATGCATAGATACTAAGATGGATTAACAAACACATACACACACAGGCAAATACAATCACACATGCACATATACAAATTAACAAATACACACAAATACATACACACATACACAAAAACACTCACACCTACACAAACACATATCTACACATGTACATACACAAACACATACATGCACATGCACACAAAAAAGCACAAACATATGCACACACACACGCGCTCTTATAATCACACACAACCACACAAATGCACAAAGACTAGCACACACAACCACTCGCACACATGTATGCACACGCACACAAACTTACACAATGACTCACGAACATATCCACATGCATTAATGAATACACACACAAACATTAGCAAACACACATTCATGCACACACACAAATACACACACCTATGCATATTAATACTTGCACACACACACACACATACACACACATGCATATACACAAACCCACACAAAATAACACACATGCACAAAGACAAATACACATAGGCATAAACATATGCCATTTCACATAAACATGCTCGTTGACATATGCATACACAACTTCACTTACATACAAACACATGGATGCATAGACACATATGCACGTGCACATAAAAACAAAAATATGTGCACACACAAACAAAAACATACATGCATACATACACATTCACACATACATGAATGCACACACACACATATGGACACGCATACAAACCCATGCACAAGTACAAACGCACACCCGCACTCATGCAAGCACACAAACACACAAACACAACATAGACTCACTTGCACACAATCATAAATATACACATGCACATACATGTACACATAGGCACACATGCATGAATGCAAACACTTCTACATGCACACACCCATACATGCTCATGCATACACATATGCACACCCATATGGACAAACACATGTACGCACTTGCACATGTGCATGTGCACTTGTAGACACACACACACACACACATGCACTCACATACACGTCCAAACACAAATACACAAATTCACAATCGTAAAGACACACACACAAGCACACTTGCACACACATACACAAACATATAGTCATACACACATGCAAAAATACAAGGACTCTTGCAAGAACATGTACACACACATGTAGATAGACATGCACAATCACACATATGCACATGCACTCACATGAACACAAACACATAAATGCACCCACACACACAAACATATTTCAATGTACAAACATGCACCCACACACACATAAATGCTCTCACTCATGCATACAGTCATGCAAAAACACAAACACAAATACTTACGTAGAACCACACACATGCTCACACACACAAAAATGCACTAACAAAGACACACATGTGATCGTGTGCACTCACTTTCATACACAAGTACACATGCATACACAGACATGCACACACACATAGGCAATCACAAATACTCACATATGCACACACTCACACACAAAAATGATGCACACATGCACAATAATGCAAAAAAAACACCAACACACATAAACATGCACATACACAGCAATACACACATAGACACACATGCGAAAACAAGCACAAAAATAAACATACATGGGAACACACATGCTCACACATAAGCACACACACACCGAAACACACATAGACACACACATGCACACACACTCACATGCTCATGCACACACACATATGCACCCACTCATGTACACACGCACACACATGCAAAGCACACACAAACATGCATGCATATGCACTTTCTCTCTTGCACAACAAAATTTACATGTGCACACACACTTTCTCTCTGGCACACTTCGTACACATGCACACACAAATATACACACATAGATGCACACCTGCATGCACACTAACACATAGCCATGCACTCACACAAGCACACACACACACAAATAGTAATGCATGCCAAAATGCACAAATGCATTCTCCCAAGCTCACACACACAAGCACATGCAGAAGTACACACATACACACAAACAAATACACATATACACATGTACAAACACACATACACTGACATGAATACACACCTATGCACAAATAAACATACACACACGAAACATGTTCACACACACACATGAACATGAACAAACATACATAATCGCACATGTAAATGAAAATAAATGCACACCCACGTGCACTAACATGAACCAATTTGCAAACTCATGCATGCATACACACACAGCTACTCACATGCACATAAGCACACAATGAACACATACAAACACTCATAAACTCACACGTGTGCACACACACACAAAAATACACAAATTAACATAAAAACTTGTACACATGCATGCAAAGATATATACACATATGCACATACAAGCACTTGTGCACAAGCACATGCACATACATGCACCAACACCAACACACATAGAAGCACATGCACATGACCCAAACCCACACAAACACACATACACCTGGATTCATAGGCACATACACACATGTAAGCACACGCACACACACACAGAAAAATAAATATGCATGCACATACACATGCACTTATGCACCCTACACATGCACATGCACGTGCACATGAATACACAAGCACATGCACTTACAAGAACATACACATGCACAAGCTAATACATTGGATCACAGACAAGGACACAAACAAACACAAAGACACACATGAACATGCACACATACACATGGATGCACACATATTCACACACATGCAGTTCATGCATGGATACACACAGAGACACATGCACAAAAGCATGCACACACGAAGACGAATTTACACAAACCCAAATGCAAACATGAACATCCAATCACACACATATGTGCACGCACACATGCACATGCATGCAAACATGCATGTGCACATATACATACACACACATGTGCAAAAACAAACACAAATGAACACATAAATGCATGCACACATTAATACACACACATTGTCAAGCAAGCAGGGTCACACAAAAGCATAAACATATGTGCACATGTATACGCACACTCATGTCAATATACACACATCTACATTGACACAAACACAGACACACACCCACAAACTTACACATGCAAGCACACACACACACACACGCACGCACATGCATGCACACACATTCCCACACTTGGACATGCACATTCAGACACATAACACCATGCATGCATACACATGCCCAAGCTTACATATGCACATCCATACACATGCACACACATACATACTCAAGCCTATGCACACACTAAAACTTGCACACATAAAAATATGTACACACATGCACACATACATCCTAACGCACTTATACATATGCACACACACATGAACATGTACACACTCACAAGCACATCCACACACATGCTCACACATGCACACTCAAAAACATGCACATACACACACATGCACCCACACACACACTTTAATATGAATACGCACACACGCATATGCAAACATACATATATGCATACACAAGTGTGTGCAAAAAAATGCAAATGCATGCATGCAGACATGCACATTCACCCATATGAAAATGAATGCATGCACAACACACAAAACACCTAAACATAAGCATTCATGCTCACACACAATCATGCACAAATGTCCACACTCATATGCCCACATGCACATAGATTTACAGACACACATACATGCACATAGGCATACACAAACTCACCCTCCCCTTTATGCACACACAACCATTAAATCATGCACACACACACATGAATGCATGCACACTCACACACATCCATGCACCTATGCACAAACACAACCACACAAACACATGTATACAGAACCACACACATGAACATGTACACACATGTGCATGCACACACAACCACACACACACATAGATGTAAATATACATACACACACAAAATGCACCAAAAACACACATGCATAGACAAACAACATGCAAATGTACTTGTACATGTAAACACACCCACACACACTCACATCTACATGAATAGACAAAATCTAACACTCGCACAAACACAGACACATGCACATGCCTATAGACACAAATGTACCCACATAAGCATGCACATGGGCACACACTCACTCATATGCACACATACACACACACATGCATATACTCACATGCATGCACATGCACACACATATGCATGCAAACATACACACATTTGCATGAACACACATAGACACATGTGTGTGCACATGCACACACATCTACACCCACCTAAACATTAATGCACATGCACTTGCATTCTTGCACACTCACATGGAACACACACACGAATGCATCAACACATGCACACACACACACATAACCAAATATGCATGCACATGCACTCATACACATGCACCCACAAATGCACATGTGCATGCAAACACATGCACATGCACATTCATGCACAAGAAAATGCATAACACATAGACACATAGTCACAAGCACACACATAAGCTCATAGACATGCACACATATAGGCACACACATATCCACACAAATGCACATGCACTCATGCATTCCTACATGCATACAAGCATTAACACACATTCACATATAGACACACACATAGACATGTACACACATGCATACATAAACTTACAGACACAAATAAATATGCATATGCATGTACACAAATTGACACACAGAACGCATGCACAAGCATGCACACACATGCTCACAAATACACACACACATGTGCATGTACCCACACTCATACACATATGCGAGCAAGCACAGACATACACATACATAAACTCACATACACACACATGAACAAACACACACACATATGCACACACACATGCACACGGACACATGCACATAGAGGTACATGCACATGCACACACATGCACATAGATACACACCAACAGAGATGAACATGCACACACATGCACCCATACATGAACACAAACACATGATCACACACATTCATACATAATTATACATGTAGAAATGCATGCACAAACCCACACACATGCACATAGAAACAAACCAACATAGACGAACATACAGACACACACACACACCCATACACGAACACACACATATGCACAAATAGATGCATACACAATTACATATGCACAAATGCATGTGCGAACTCACACACATGCATATATTTATATGCACACAAAGACATGCAAACAAACACATGTGCACACACATGCACACAAACACGTATATGCATGCACACATATTCATGTACACATATATACATACACATGTGCACTAACACGGAGACATGGTACACATAGATACATAAAAATGGACAAACACACACACATGCAAGAAAATGCACAAGTTCACACACAGGTGCACACACACATGCAGATATGCACTTGCATAGGCACATATAAACACACACACATGCAAGCACACATGTAGATACATAAACACTCACATGAACACACACATCCACTACAAAACATTCATACAGACCCAAAAACTCACATGCATATGAACACACACATAAACATGCATGCATACACATGCGCACACATGCACAAAAATACACACAAACGCACACACATGTGAACATACATACATGCATATGCACACAAATGCCCGCACCCACACACATGCATGCACACATTTACATAAACACATGCACACATTCATGAAGGTATGCATGCACACAGACAAATAGACACATGCACACACAATTACACATGTACAACAATGCACATGTGCACAGATTAACACCTAAACCCATCTACACACATCCAAACACACAAATATATGGTTAGGCACACAAAGACATGAAAATAAACACACATGCAAGCATGTACACACATAGGCACACACGTGCATGAAAAAATACTAATGCACAAGAAAAATTTGTAGTCACACATAAATGCATGCACTTTCACATTCAAACACATGTAAAGGCACAAGCACAAGCACAAAAATGCAGAAGTAAAAATAAAAGAACATACACACACATGCTCATGCACAAACACACACACAAGTATGCACATAAGTGCATGGACATGCACACACACACAAACACACATGCCCACACACACTCTTACACATGCACACACACAAACATACTTGTACACATACACACACAAACATATTGGTGCGCATATTTACACACACTTGTAGACACCAACACACACACTCATACACACACATGCATATGCTAGCATTTATGCATGCACACATTCACACACACTCAAATACACACACAATCACACTTGCACACAATCATGCAACACACCCACACACTTCCAAAGACATGCATTAACATACACACAAGCACACACATGCACACATAAATGTACACACATGTGCACACACACACACACATACAGACATACTGGCACATGAGCACAAACCTACATGCACACATAGACACACAACCACCAATGCACACACACTTCCACAAATGTACACACGTGCATGAAAAAGCCTTAAACACTTTCATGGATGCTTAAATGAAAATAAACATGTATGTACACACATGCATATTCACACTTGTGCATATGCACAACTACACACAAACTCATACACAGAAACATGCACACGCATGTAAACACTTTTATACACAAATGTGCGTACACACACACATGCATGTACACACACAGACACACACATATATACACACAAACATATGCACATTCATAGAGACGCATACAAAGACGTGAACACACACACACATGTACATGGAAATAAATGCAAATGCATGCATACATACGCACACACACACACAAAGACAAGTGCAACCATATCGACTCACAAAACCACCTATTCACATATAAACACATACAAGCATGCATATATACACATATAGTACACACACACACATGGAATCACACATGTACAACACACACACACATGCACTCATGCACACACAAATGTGAATACACATATGTATCTATGTACACATAAGATTGCATACATAATTATCAAAAAATACAATCAAACACACATGCACACACATGTAGGTACATGTACTCAATCGCATGCACTCCTACATGCACATAACCACAACAACACATAGCCACAAATGCATGCATAGTAATTACACATGTACAAATAAATACACTCACATGCACACACTCAATCCCACACACATAGCCAAACACTCAAATGTGCATACATAAATACACACATGCATGCACACAGTCACCTACACTTAAACACACATTCACACATAATAACACAAATATAAGTACACACCCAGACGCATACACACACAAACACATACACACATTTGCACACACACATGTACAAAGCATGCATGCATGCATGCACACATGCATGCATAAACAAATTTATGAACACACACATGCACATGCAAATATACACACATAGACATATGTGCACATAGGAGTTTACACACACTCACACAAAAACACAGACAAGCAACCACATATCCACATACGCACATGTGAATGCATACACATATGCACACATGCATGATGAAAATGCACATACACATATGCACATCCACATGCACAACCATACACACTCTACTACACACATGAACACACATGCATCCTCATTAACACACACATGCACGCACACACCCACACACATAGGAGCATACATGCACACATGTGCACGTGTACACACACACCCACCTACAAATGTGCACACAAGCACACATACCACACACACTCGCACACATACTCACACTCACACTTACACTCACATCCACACATGGACACACAATCCTATGTAAACAAACAATAGCACACTCACATGCACACAACCAAGCATACACACATGCATACAAATACTCATGCATAAGCAAAAATATGCCCACACACAAATACATTCAAGCATACACACATGCATAAGAAAGCACACACACGAGCATGCTTGTGTGCACCCACAAACACAAGCACACACACATAGAAATGCATATACACACACACATGAACACATCTACACTCACATACACGCACACACGTACACATAAAAGCACATGCACGCACATATACACACATTAATACAAATGAAAAAACACACACAAACATGCACAAGTGCATGTACACTCATATAGATACATGCACATGAAGATACATTCACATGCATGCTCACATACCTAAACACAAACATACATAGACACATACAGACACACATGACCATGCACAAACATGTCACACATAAGCACACACACACATGCACACAGACACAAGCAGAAATGCACATACATGCACATGTAAGAAAACACATAGATGCACATGTACACTCTCACACACATGCATGCATACAAGCACACAACCACATATATGCACACACATACACACATGAACATGTACACAAACATGCACATGAACACACATGCACACATGCACGAACACATGCACACACATACACACAAACACACATGTACACACACTTGTATGTATATTAAGTTGCACAAACTCGCTCATGCGCTCACACAAACATGCACATGCAAAAATAAAGACACATATTTGGACATAGATGCACATATACATGCATATGCACACACACATGTAAATGTACGTATACACACAAGCATACTTATGCACATACACATGCAAGCACACTCATGCACACATACACTCTTGCACACACACACATACATACACACATGCACACAAATATGCAAACAAACGTGTACACACTCATGCATAGAAGTGCATATAGACACACACTTGCATGCACACACATTAACAAATGCACACACACGTACCCATGCACAAACACACATGCACACATGCATGCATGCAAGGATATGCATGCATAGGAATAGGTATATGTATACTCACACACACACACACACACACTCTACACATGAATGCATGTAGACACAAACATGAACACAAACACACATGCACAGACATCCACACACACAAGCACGATTGAAAATGCACCGTTGTTGACACACACACATATGCATACACAATCACGCACATGTGTACGCTAACATAGACTAGCATGCATTCACACACACACAAACATGCACATACACACAAACAATCTCAAACACACCCATATAGATACACATGCACATGCAAAAACACACACATAATTACACAAAAATGCACATGCACAAACACATATGCACATGAAAAGACATGCATAAGCATGCAAACATGCTCTCATGCATAAGCTTACACACACATGCAAATTCACAAATATGCACTTGAACACATTAATGCACACACACAAGCAGATGCACTCACACACACATATGCACATCACAAAGACACATATATATACACTCACACATAGGCATGCACATACAAGCATCAACACATAGACACATACCTAAACACACTAAAGCACGCACACTTATACAAAAGCATGCATGCACTCATGCAAGAACAACAACATGCTCATACATGCACACATGCACACATATCCACATTGTTATATGCATAAACACATGCACACATATGTTCACCCATACCCACACACGCTCATACCCACATACAAACACACACATACACACATAGAAATGCAACCACACATGTACACACACATACACAAGAATGCATACGTGCTTGCACACACACATAAACATGCACACATACTAGCACATGCATGCATAGACACATACAAACACACGTGTAACCATTTACTCACATGCACACACACACACACAAAAACATGAATACACTCACTCAAATACAAACAAACATGTACATGCAAATGAACACATACAAACATGCACTCAGAAGCACACACACATAGGCACATATCCACACACGCACACAAACATAGACAAACACACATGCACACACACAAGAACATGCATGTGTACAATTACACACATAGATATGAATCCTTATAGACACACACACACATATACACACGCACAAACATGAGCATGCATGCACACTCACACACACATACAAACACATGTACATATATGCATGCACATAAATGTGAACACAAGCACACATGTGCACATGCATGTGAACACACCCTCACATGCATGTACACACCAATGTAAACATGTGCACACACACACACAGACACACATGCATGCACATGCACACATCGCCCAAACCATTGTACTGTTCATATGCATATCCACATAGGCTCATGCCCACAAACTCACACACATGAACACACACAAGCATGCAAGCATCCACATTGTGCACACCTATAAATAGACACATAAAGATGCACACAATTAACGGCATAGACACATAAACATGCACTCATATGCACATGCACAGACACATATACTCACACGTGCATGTGTACCCATGCATACATATGTACACACACATGTAAACACTCACATGCATTTCGGTGTACAAAAACATTTGCTAGCACATACACTCATATGCACACCTATGCACACATGCACACGCTTAAGCAAACACACATGCACATGCAAGCACACTCACATGCACAAATGCATAAACATGAAAGCACACAAACCAACATGCAAATACACACACATATACACACATAAATCTAGTCACACACATACTCGAGCGGACATACACGCACTCACACATGCATGAACACACCCACAAGTGTAGAGGTTTATATACTTACAAACACACACATAAACATACACACAAATAAACACACAGGTGCTCATAAATATGCATGCATACCTGCTAAGATGCTTATGCACACACACAAATAACTACACATAAGAATACAAACATGCAGAAACATGCATACGCACACACAAGAGCACACACATAATGGCACAAACACTCACACACACGTACACAAGTTTGCATGCATACACAAAGACAAATCTACACACGCATGTACACAGAACTCACACATAAATCCACACAAACATGCATACATTCACACACGCACACATAAACAGACATGCAAATACACACAAAGATGTACACACCCGCATGCACACATGCACACACACAACAACACACATACACACATACACAACCACAAAAACTTACAAACACATGTAGACAAACCTGCATGCACATGCTCAAACATACACATAAGTACAAACATGCACACCCCTATGCACACACACAAATGCACTCACACAAAAACACATGCACACATGCCTATGCACACATAGATGCTCACACATATGTATTCCTACACATATAAAAAAACACACACAAAACTTGCACACACATGCACACACACACATACACAAATATCGACACACATGCACACATCCATGCACAAACATGGACCTATGCAACCAATAATACCCACAGACATGCATGCCCATAAACACACACAAGTCAGATGCCTAGCCAAATACATACACATGCACATGCTCTTACATGTGCAAGCATAAAGACATGCATAGTCACACATACGTACACACACATGGACACATGCACATATACACATGCACACAACCAAATGTCGGTTCAAACACATTAAGTGTTATGCATTTATGTACTCACACACAAAAAGGTACATGCAAACATATGCAGACAAACATGCACCCACATGCTGATAAGCACACAAACTCACAATTGCACACTTAGAAGTATATATAAACTTATGTGAGTGCACACACACAAGCATAATTAAGTGCACACATGCATAAGAAAATGCACACAAACACATGCACATGCACACAAATGTATAAACATGCATGCACACACTCATGCACACCCACATTCAAACTTATAAACACACACCCACAAAAAACCAAGTGCATACATATGCACACATACACACACACACACTCACTCACTCTCACATATGTGTGCAGACACATGCACATTGTGCATAGAAATGCACACATACACAAATGTACACACACTCACACACAAACATACACACACACAATCCCCTACACACATTGGGGGTGCACACACACACACACACACACATAAACAAAGCTGCAAACATTTATGCATGCACACTCATGTGCAAAGACTCATAAATGCACCATATAGGCATGAATGCTTATATACATGCAAGCACAAGCTCTAATGCTTACATGTCCACACAGAATCACAAGCAGACACACATACACACATGCACAAATATGCACTAACACTCACATACACACACATATGCACACACACATAAACACACACACATGCACACACATGCACATACATATGCACATATGTACATGCAAACACTGACATGCACATGTACACCCACTTATGCATATGCACTATCACAAAAATATGGACACACATGTACCCACACACTTCCATATAGACACACAAGCACATGCACACAGACATGCAAACAGAAGTTACACACACACACATGCATATAATTAACCTCACACATATGTGCACACACGAATACACACAAGCATGCAGCTATACACACATTTGTGATCGCATACACACACACACATTCACTCATGCACAGCCACACACACTTGCACACATACAAATACCCAATCACACAACTATACACACGAGCACACTCACATACACACATAAGGACATGAAAATCCATAAACACACACAAGCACATACATACATATGCATGCACACACACACACGTATGCATAAGCATGCACATGCACACAAACACACACACAAGCTCATGTCGACAAACATGCATACATACATGAACACATTAACACATGGATGCACTCACACTTAAAAAACAAATGCACCCACAAACACACAACCATATGCACAAATGCATGCATGTGCACTATTACATTTATAGATGCACACATGCACACATAAGCACATAGTCATGCAAAAACATACACACAAAAACACATTTTCACATACACACACACTCATACATACATGCACATGCACACATCCATAGGCCCAGGCAAACAAACACACATGCATTGATACATGAACACACATGAGTAACCATGCATGGACAATGTGTATCGAAGCACATGCATACGCTTGCATATACAAATGCACACCCTCGCATGCATACATGTGCACAAACACAAATAAAATGCATGTACATGAGCACACATGTGCATGCCTATGCACACATGTACTCTCACACGCACAAACCTCTACCCTCTACACATTCTTAGATGCAAAAGCAAAGGCACACATGCTCGCACATGCACATGTACACACATGCATGCACATACATACCCAAGTATGCACACACACACACACCCAAGTTTGCAGACACACACAAGCATGAACACACCAACACGTGCACACATTTGTACACTCATGCAAACACACATGCATACACACGTGCACAGAAACACATGTATACAAATAAATATGCTTACAAACATACATGAACACACAAATATACAAACACACACCCACAAACACATATAGACACAGATAGGAACACATGCACACACATGGAAAAACACATGCTTGCAAACACAAATGCATGCATGCAAGCATGCAAACACACATACACACATGCATGCTTAGACACACACACACAGATATGATTTCACATATCCACATCGACAAATGCACACAGATACGTGCATACCCATGCACACATGCACTTGCACACGCATGTTGTTGCACATGAACAACCTCACATGCACACAAGTGTAGAAACACACATATAACTACATCTACATGAGAATTCACAAGCTTGCACATGCACACATGTGCACTCACACATACACAGATGCACATGACCATTCACACAATTAAATGCACAAGCAAAGATTCACACACTAACACACCTACATGCACATGGACACATATGCACACCCAAGTAGGTACCCATGCACACACACATGCATGCATGCTAGCACAGACACATGCTAGAATACACTCACATGTGCACACAATCACACACTCACACAATCGTACACACACAAATGCACACACACACTCACAAAGATGCATGTCCACACACACATGCATGCACAAGCACATACACATGCACCTACAAATGCACACACATAAACACACACATGTAGACTCACACTTGCCCTCCATACACAACACACATGCATATAATAATGTAGATATGCACACACACTCATATGTACACATACACATGCATATACATATACACACACACTACCTACACACTTACAAATGCTTGCACATACACAAACACATATACAGGCATATGTTGACGCAAAAATTGATGCAAACATGCTCACACACCCACCCAAACACCAACCCACACACACACACAACATGCTATTGAAAAGCATGCACACATACATGCACATGTATGCATAAATGCAGGCATACAACACACAAAAGCATGCTCATGCATTCACACAATTGAACACACACTTCTATACAAAAATAGATGCATGCAAGCACACACACCCACCAAAACACATGCACATGCTAACACACATACACTCACACACACACACACATACACACATGCACCTGTGTGCACTCTTGCACACACACATCCACACATGCACATGCACACCCATGCACACACATGCAAATGCACACAAGTACATACACACACGTACACACATGCACAAATAGAAACACACACATGAACACTTGCACATACACACACATATGCACACACATGTGGACAAACACACTTAAACATATGCAGACCCACAAATGCATATGCACACAAACATAAATGCACAAACACACCTGTGAAGACACGTGCACCCAAATATTTACATTGACATGCACTCTCTACTAGACACATATGTAAGCATGCACGTGCACACATGTACAAGCACATGCACACAAACCTATATGAACAAACAAGCACACACTGACACATACACACACATGAACATACTATGAATATATACAAACACTTGCACACACCCACCCGCACACAATCATGTGCACACACATGTATGCAAACTGAGGCAGAGAAGCACATTTGTACACACATTGACACACACGTGCACACACATATTGACCCACACACATGTCCATATAGACATACATGCAAACACACACTTAAACGCAAGCTCCAAGACACACACACATGCATGCAAACACAAGCACTTGCAATCACCCATAGTTGAACCAACACACACACACACACACACTTATAAACACACATGCACCCACAAACAAACATAAACATGCACACACACACACATGCACTAGCACTTACACACACACACACGTACACACACTTACATATCCATGCACACACACATAAGCACATTCACACACATACACACACAATTAGAAGCATGAGAATGCACACATGTATGCACATGCAAATGGACACACACAATAACACACAAGTAGACAAGAACACTCACACACATACATCTATGCACATGCACATATACACACACATACACACTCACACAAAGACATGATACATATAGGCATGTGCATGAAAAATTGCATACACACACATTCTCACATGCACATGCACATGAATATGCATAAAAACACATGCAAGCACATGCATACACAACACATGCACACACGTACTAACACATGCATATACACATGCACACATACATACACATACATGAATAAAGGCAAACACACACGAACACACAAGCACACACATAGCATGCATGGACACCAAACCCATGCAGATGCACATGTAGCAACATGCACATGCATTCATGCATACATGCATGCCTACACTCATATCCACACACATACATGTACACATATACATGCACACACATGAAAACAGAAGTAGACACACATACACAAACACACCTACATGTGCACATACTCACACATACAAGAACATAGGTGTGCACACACATAGAAGTGCCCACACAAATGCATTCACACACATACATACAAAGACTCACACACCTACCCACATGGATGATTATGCAAACAAATGCATACATGCATGCATATGCACAAGAACACACATATACATGTACATAAACACAAACACACATATAAGCTCACAAGCATAGACACGGACATGCATGCATATGCACATGCATATACACATACCAGCCATGCACACACACACATGCATATGCACTCACAAATGAACTTACATGCACATAAACACACTCACACATACACATGCACATAAAAATACATATGCTTACACATGAATAAACACCCACTTACTCACACAAACACAAATGCACATACATTGACTCTACACACAAAAACACGGATAGGCATACACACTGACACACACACACACACACACTTGCAAACCCATAAGGACCCAAACATACAAACAAACACATGCACAAGCACACACAATAATGCCCACAAACACACAAGCAAACATGAACACATGCATGCACACACACACACATGGATGCATACATATGCACTCAGAGACACATGCACATGCACGTACACACACAAATGCACATAAGCACATGCTCACAGATCATAAGCACATGTGCATAGACTCACATAGGCTAACAGAAACATACATGGGCATAAACATATAGACATAGATGTACACACACATACACATACATATCATCATAGTCACACACCCAAGTACACACAAACACGTACACAGATGTATGGATGTAACTCACACACAAACACACACATTCTTATTGACACACATGCATAAACACAAGCACACATAATGTACATGCAACAACACATGACTAGAAACATGCACAAGCACAAATGCACACATGCACACACAACATACACATCAAAACCCACACATGCACACATATGCATGCACATACAAGTGCACACACTCTCTAATACACTCGTACAAGCACACACGCACACACATGTGTTCACTCACATGCACAAAAAATTACTGACACATACACAAACGCATGTGCATGCACATACATAAGCACACATGTATATGCACATAGACACAAACATGCACAAGAAAACACATACACACATGCAAGAAAACACGCACACACATGCACAAACATGTGCATGCACATACACATGACGTGGATTATCATGCAGACAAATAGATGCATACACACAAGAACATACATAGACACAAACATGCACATACACATGTGTTCCCATGAGCATGTGCAAACACACACGCATATGTGCACACCAATGCACACACATGTACAAACACACACATATGGATACATGCACACACACATGCAAACATAAGTGAACACACAAGCACAATCACAAACATGCACACTTGCAGACACATCTACACACACGTGCACATGAACATACACACACACATATGCTTAAAAATGTACACAGACATCCTTGCCAGCATTAACAAATGCACACACTAACACACAAAGATGAAAACACATGCATGTACCCATGCATGCACAAGCTGCAGCATTTGCACACAAATGCACAAGCATGTATTCATGCACAAGCATATACACACACATACAGAAGAATACAGACATGTGCACATATATGTGCACACACACATGCAAAAGAATACACATAAATGCACACAAATGCACATATACATGCACAAACAAGCACACTCATACATGCACACACAAACACATATTTGTATGCACAAGAACACACACAAATACATGCACGTAGAGCCTCATGCACGCACATATACACTCACACAAATGTGCAGAGATATGCACACATATGTGCATGCACATACATTCACATAGACATACATACGTACATATATGCACATGCAAACATCCAAATATGCTCAAATGCTTACCTAAAAACACACAAAGCACAGACACACTCGCACATGCACACATAGACCCATGCACCCACAAACACTAATGCACACAGATTCATAAACACATTTGGATGCACTCACACATGCATACACACACACACCCACATGAAAGAATTCACACACATGTTCACACAAACACATAGACATGCTCATATGTACACACTTGCACACATATGCACACTATCACACACACACAAAGACATATACATGAGCACATGCATGCATGCACATGCACAAATACACATACATGAACACAAACACAAACACAAACACACACTTATGTATACTCACACCCATCCACACACACACATATACACATATAAACATGCACACACATGTACACATGAATATGAACACATGTATACACACACACACGAACATGGACATAGACACATACAAATACACATATTCATGCACATACTCATGCACACATACAGACAAAGACATGAACAACCATAGACATGCACACACCCATAGACACATGGGCACACACATATGCATGCCTATAGACACATGCAAACACTCACACATAAGGATAAATCATGTGCACACATGTGCACAAACATACACATCCACATGCATGCATGCACACATGCATACCTATGCACACATGTGCACACACATACGAACAAGTAAGCACTCACAAGCATAGGCATAGGAGCAGAAACATAGGCATGCACACAAGCACATGTATGCACACACACACACATGCATAAGGACTCACAAAAATGTATAAGAATACTCACATGCAAAATACACACACACAATACACACATACACAATCACTATCACACCTGCACCCACATACATGCACACACACATAGACTCAAACACACCAACATGTGTACATACTACAAACATGCACAAAGATAGCAACACATGCACAAATAAACAAACAAATATGTACATATGCACATAAAAGAACACACACTAAGTTGTATTTACAAACACACCTACACACACGCAAATGTAGACACACTCATAAAAAGGAAAATATGCACACACACACACACATTCACATGTACAACACTCGCATACGTATGTACATAAAGATGTAGACACACAGGCACACACTTATATACCCATGTGTATAGACATGCCCACACACACACTCATACAAACTAGAACAAAACATACATGCAACTATACACACACATAAAAACTTGCACACACCCGTATAAAGACACATGTGTAGATTCACACATACACACATTTGCATATGCATGCAACCACTTATGTATATAAATACACTCATAAATACATGCATGCAGTGCATATGCACACACACATGAACACGTTATCAAAAGAGAGAAACTATTAGGCCACCTTGTGTTTGATGAGTTAACCCTTAAATATTTAGCATGTTATTCTAATGGGTTTTTTTAATATTAATTAGGTATAGTTTCTAATAAACAACCCATGCACCTTAAAAGATGGTGAATTAGTGGTCTTTAAAGTACTTCGAGTGTTTAGTAAGTTTAAAGACTAGAGGACATGCACACCAAGTTTTGAAAAGCTTTTTAATAAAAATATTAACTTATTGATTTTAAAGGCATTCTAATTTTGTATCAATCTCAAATCATATTTAGACATCTCCTTGATTTAGCAAAATTATATTATGTAATTGAAGTAGTAATTTTGGAAGAATATTTTAAGATCTTTTTACATAGTTTGGAAGCAACTTTCGGAACAACTCACTTACTTTTGATTGGCTATGACAAAACATTTTTTAATAAACACATAACCATTGTAAATGAAATAACTAATGAACATGAATCAGTATTTGAGATCTCAATAAAGTGTTGCTCCAATTCTATTGACATAAATTCTATTGGTAATAATTACAACATCTTCTCAAACTATCAAATTTTTTCAGATAAGACTTACACATTTAATATTTTAAATTATCATTTCTCTTCTTGAATTTAAGCTCAGTATGCCTTGTTTCATTTGTCAACCAATATAAAAAGTTACACATATTTATTAGAAGTTTTCCATCTTTCTATATTTTGTTTTGTTTTCTATTTAGTTTGGGCCCAACATTTGTGAAAGCCCAAGTTCTGTTTAATTTAATAAAAGAACCAAGATGGGGTTGAGCTGACAAAACACTAGGTTTTACTTGAGCCAATAAAAGCTAATAGGTTGGAGGTGAACCATAAGAAAAAACCTCAAGTTGTAACCTTCTATTAATGGTATTTTTTTCACCTTAATTAAGGGTATACTTAAGTTCTAATTTGAACTGAACCACCTAAAAATTATTGTATCTCATTTAATTTTTACCTTTCTTTTTCTTTATCATATTAAAAATAATATATACATATAATTAAGATTTCTTACAAATATAAAGCAATTTTTAGAAACAAATGCATACAAAAATTTCTTTTAAGAACATAATTCACGTCCCTTTTATGAGTTTTGTATACCAATTTTTACTTCATTAATAATTTAAAAGACAAGATGAAGAGATAAAAATAAATGATACATAAAAAGATAAAAAAGAAATCAAGTTAAAGAAAAAATGAGATTTATAGAGATAAGTAGGAGAAATAGATAAAGAAGAGAAAAATATAAAGTGAAAGTTGATAATGGAAAGATGATAGAGTAAGAGATAAAAAGTGAGAAGAGAAGTTGGAAAGCAAAGATAGAAGATAAAATAGAAAGAATGATAGAGTAGGAGAAAGAAAGTGTTATAGAGAGAAGAGAGAAAATGAGAGTAAGGGAGCAACAAATTGAAAGACAGAAATAAATGAAAAGGAGCTATATTATAAAAGAGAGGAGTTAGTGAGAAGAAATTGTTTGACGGAGAAGAGGGAGAAGCAAATGAGGCAAAGAGAATGGGGGTAGACCATGGGGGTAGTAAGAGAAAAAGAAAGAGATAGAGCAAGATAAGGTAGTGTTAGAATACATTAACATAACTATGATGGTAAATAAAAGAGTGAATAACAAAATAGTGAAAAAAGAAGAGTATGAGTAATGAGAGATGTACTAGACAGAGTGTTAAAGATGGTAGAGGGATAATGAGACAATGTTGGAAAGGTAGAGAAAGAATGACAAAGATGTCGTAATGTGATAGAGTTGGAAACAAATAAAGAGAAACAAAGATAAAGGCAAGTGAGAGCATGGTTGGGGTATCAAAGGAAAGTAACAAATGAGAGAAAGCAATGAGTGAGATGGGAGAGAGACTTATGGGAGAAAGAAAAATAGAAAAAAGAGATTATGAAAGAGAGAATAAAACATTAGGACCTAAGAAAAATTGTTAAAGAGAATATACAATGTCGATAACAAAAGGCACTACATGAAAAATAGTAAGGGTTGATGATAATGAGAGATAAAAAAGATATGTGAAAAATGAGAGAAAAGTGATAAAGAAAAGAAGGCGGTACAGGGGTGAAAGAGATTAGCAAATGATATGTAGCTTGCTAGGAGATAGAAATAGATAAGGAGGTGGGAGAGATTGATGAGTCATAATGAGAAAGTGAGACATTTATTATGATTCTTATTTAAGGATAAAAGAAAAAATAAGATATATGGGAGAAAAAAAATTAAGAGAGAGACAAAAAAAAGAGAGAAAGAGACCAAAAGTGATTTGTTTTAAAAAGAAACATGCACATCAAACAAGAGAGAACCAAAGAAAAGAGAGTAGAATAGAAAAAGAAAATAATAACCAAAAGAAGGAGAAAAGTAAGAATGAAAGAGAGAATTATGAGAAAAAGAATATAAAGTCTAATAATGTGTGTGATAAAGAGAGGCATAAATGTTTTCTGAGAGATAAAGGGTAGAATTGAGAGAAAAGGTAATGGATAAAGGGACATAAATGAAGAGAGAATGAGAGAATAAATTTGGAGAGAGAAAAAGAGAGGAAGAATAAGAAGATTTAATTAATAATAATATCAAGTGATATTTTTGATAGATGAAATATAAAATATATGTTTTTTTAATGAAAAGTATTAAAAATTCTTTTAAATTATTTATTTTTCTTGCAACATAAATAATCTGTTTTACTAAGAATAGCAATTATATCAATGTTTCTTAATACTTGCAATAATTACTAATTGCATTAAAGTTCTTTATATTACCTTTTTTTTATTAATTATGAAAACTTTAATTTTAATTCTTATAATTGTTATTATTTCCTTATAAATTTGCACTAAAATATATAATTAATTATGTTAAAAAATTTCTAATTAAGTCTTCTTAATTTTTAATAATAATCTAATTAAATTGCTATTAATTACTTAATTGTAATGCAATATTTATTAGCATGATTAAAATATAAATTTAAAAATTTATTTGTCCTTAAATAATTATTTTTCTTATATCTTTAATTCTTAACTTTTTTAAAGTTATTATGAATAATAATTAATTATTATCAATAGTAGTTTAAGAATTTGAGAAAAGAATAATTGTTCTTAATATTATTGACTACCATTTAAGTATAAAGAACTTATTTTTATGCCATTTATGATTGTAATATTCTTACATAAATAGCTAATTGGTTTTAATATAAATATTTGCTATTATTATTATTATTATTATGCTTTTAAAAGTATTTTAAGAAGAAAAATTTATATTGTCTAAGGATATAATAATAATCACTCTTTTTATGATAAAACTTTTTAGTCCTACAAATGTCAATTTAATTAATTAGAATAGAAATAAAAACATTAAAAATAACAACTTTTGTCAATCATTAAATTAGAATAAGAAATATTACAAATTTATTATAAGAACAATTAGAAAATAATTAATATAATTTTTTATTCATAAAAAATAAAGATTATGAAGAAAAGAAATAATTTAATATCTTACTATTATCTTATTCTTAAGAATTACTAATTGAGAATAATATTTTATAAATTAATCGAATCAATTATTAAATAGTAATAATTTATATCATTTTTAAAAAAAGCATTGTTGAAATAACCAATAATAAGTTTCTTTACTATGTTTTTTCAACATATTCTTTTAAAGAATAATTGATTAAGAAATAAGAACTATAAAGAAGTAATTTTAAAAAGTTGATTGGCATAAGGAAGAGTAAAGAAAAGTAGAACACTAAAATGAACTAAAAGAAGGAATAATAATAAAAAAAATACTAAAAAATTAAGAAAATAAGATAAAAAAAAATGAAATTAGTTAAGCTTCAAAAATAAGTACACGAATAAGGGGAATCTGAACAAAGAGATGAAGTAGAACAAAAATACACATAATAATAGAAAAATGAATAATAATATTATTAAATATTATAAATTATTATAAAAGTTTCTTTAAAATTAATAATAATAATTAATTTATTATTATGAAGTAATAAGTATTTAGAAGTAAAAGACTTGTAGAGATAATGAAGGTATATGAAAGAGAAGGAACAAGATAGGTGAGAGAAGAAAAAAATTATTAAGCGAGAAAGAGAGGAGACATTTGATAAGTTGATGGTGATGTTAGATAACAAATTAAGAGTACAGGGAGAGAGAGAGAGATGTAACAAAGAGAAAATAAGAGAGATAAGAGAAAGGATTATGGGAAGAAAGAGTGGGGAGAAAAGATAAAATAGACAAGCACGACAGTTGGAGAAAAATAATAAAAAAGAGGAAGAAAGAATAGATTTTTAAAGTGTTGATAAAAATTATGAGAGATATAAAAGAATGATAGATAAAAATATAAAAAGGTATAGAGAGAAATATATAGTAGGAATGAGATAGATGAAATAAAAGAGAATAAAAAAGGGAGGATAAACTAATAAAGAATAAAGTAAGATATCGCAAATTCAGAAAGAATGAATGAAAAGTGGTGGTTGAGATGATAGAGGAAAAGATAACAAGGTGTAGAAGAGTGAAGAGTCATCAAGAGAAGGAAGACAAATATAAAAAATTAAATTAATTTAAGGAGAAAAAGAAGATAAATAGAAAAATAAATATATAGGGAGAGGCAATGCGTAAGATATAGCATAATAGGCTAAGATAGAGATTGAAGGAAACATCTGAACATAAATAATGTTAGAGGTATAAAAGAGTAAAAGAAGATACAAAAGGATATAGAAGATGAAGAAAAGAGAGAGAGGAGCAAGAAAAAAGATAGTTATTAAAGAGAGGGAGAAGATAAAGAGTGTCATAATGAATGCAATAAATAGAGTCCTCATGGATTGAGTCACAAAAATACATTGAGATAAATTGAGAAAGAGACGAACTAATACTAAGTGAAAGGGATAAAGATAAAGAGATAAATAGTGTGAAAAAGGAGAGAAAGGAAATTGAGAAAAGTGAAAAATAAGAGAGAGAATGATTGAAATAGAGATAGGAGAAAAAAGATTGAGTGAAGATAGAAAGTAAAGATAAAAGAAAATGAAGAAAAAAGAGATGATGAGAAAGATAGATACACAAGAGAGAGAATAAAGTGTAAGAGAGAAGAGAGAGAAAGTAAATAAAGAGTTAAAGAATAAATAAAAAATATATGAATAAGGAGATAGATTAAAAAATATTAATAGATAAAAATAAAAAAGTGATAAGAGACAAAACCCTTGAGGGAGAATGATAGATATCGGGAGAAACTAAAGGAACATGAAAGAAGGAAGTGTGGAAGAGAGGAAGTTTAATAGAAGCAAATGAAATATAAAATGCATGACTGTGGTGACAGAGGACTGAGAAAGGAAGAGAGAATTAGAATGAGAAAGATCATTAAGAGATTAAGAAGACAAGTAGGGAAAAAGGAGATAACCAAGGGAATTGATGGAGGTGGAGAAGGAAAAAAGATATTGATGTGAGAGAGAAAATGGAAGGGAGGGAGATTAAGAGGTTAAGTTTGTGAGAAATAGATAACTTTATGGGAAATAATAATTTATATGAAAAAAGATCATGTTATAAAAATAATTAACAATATTATATCAAAACATGATGACTATTAACCATTATTTTAGTAAATAAAAAATATTGATAATTATATATGAAAGAAAGAGATAGGTTGTGTAATAATTTTGAGGGAGAAGAGAGAGAGGGATAGAAAAAGGAATTATAGATAGAGTAACATGAAGTATGCATGAAAAAAAGTAAGATTGATAGAAGTAAAGCTAGAGAATTAAATAAATAAGGGAGAAGAATATAGAGTGAATGGAGAGAATGGAAGAGTGATAAAGAAGAGAAAAAAGTGAAGAGAGTGAATTAGAGAGTGAAGAGAGAAAGAAAGAAAAGTGGTGGTAAGAAAAGAGTTGGAAGTTGAAATAAAAAGAGACGGAAAATGAGACATAACATTGTTGATGGAGAGAGGAGGGTTATAAAGAGAGTAAGAGAGTGACAAACTAAAAGACATAAATGAAGAGAAAGAAATATAGAGATTCCAAAAGAGAGAGAAGGTTGAAAGAGTTAAGAAAAGTTGAAGGTATAGAGAAGAGAGAGAAATAAGGTAAAGAGAAGGAGAGAATAACGAGAAAGTGAGAGATAACAAAAGACATAAAGCAAGGTAAAAGAAGAGTAAGAGAAAGGCATAGGTGCAATATATTAACAAGAGAGAGGAGAATGATATAACAAAAACAAGAAGAGGGTTTAGAGTAAAAGGGAGATAGACTAGAGAGGGCAGAGGGTTAATAGGACAATGATAAAGAGATAGACAAAGAGAGACAAGAACGTTAGTATGATAGATTAGGAAAGAATTATAAAGAGGAAAAAGGATAGAGAGCAAAGTGGAAGCTTGCATATGTTAACAAAGGAAAGTGATGGAAGTAAGAAAGTGAGAAGAGATATGGAGGTGAAAATATGGAACTCAAAGAGAGAGAGTTATTAGAAAAAGAAGATAAAGGTTATCATTAAGAATGTGGCAGTAAGAGGAGCAAATTTTTTATGACAGGTGAAGGATAGGAATAAGAGAGAAAGTGATGGAAAAATTGATGTAGATAGAGACAAAGAGAATGAATGAATAAAGTTGGAGAGAAAAAAGAATAAAAGTAAAATAAGAAGAATGAATTAATAGTTCTATAAGATAACATTATTGTGAGAAGAAATTTATAGATTTTTTAATAATAGTTATTCTTTATTTTAAGAAATTATTAATTATTGTTAAAAAAGAACTTTAAATAAGAACGATTATATCAATTTTTTTAATAATTATAATATTTATCAATTACCATTATAGTTCTTTAGTATATTTTTATTAATCGTGAATAATTATCACTCTAACTCTTATAATTCTTATTTATTCCTTTTTTATTTCCTTTTTGTATTTAATAATAAAGTAAATAAAATACGATTAATTTTAATTAATAATATAATAATTTTTAGAATACTTAATACTAATATTTAATAATTTATTGGTTTTTAAAATTTTATTATTTTTATATAATTTTTTCTTAATTATTATATTTATTATCAATAATAATTTTTATTAAGAATAATTGTTTAGTAATTAGAGACAAAAGAATTGTTGCTAATAATACAACGATAATTAATAAATTTTACTCTAACCATCATTTTATGTATCAACATTTATTTTTATACCAATTATAACTCAATTCTATTTATATATATAATTAATTATTAATATCAATAATTACTACAATTATTATTATTATATCAAAAACTTGCATTCAAACACACAAATACATACTTACCAACACACACACATGCATACACACATGCACCCACATGCACACATACACGCAATCACATACAAAAGCACAAACACACACAAACGCATGCACTAATGCATGCACTCACACACGTAAGCACATATACAAACATGTACACACACATGCAAACACTTGGACACACAAACACACACATACATGGATTCACACAGGAATACATGTGCATGCATGCACACACTTGTACAAATGTACACACATATGCACACATGCACAAATGCACACACAAGCAACCACACATGTGCATATGCACACGCATGGAGGCACATGCACTTACACATACAAATATATGCCCACACCCACACATGTGCACACACACATGCATAGTACACACACACAAACATATTGATGTGCATATATAGACACATAAGAACACACACACATAAACATAATCGGACACTCACATGCATACACCGACACATAATACACACACACAAATGCATGTGCATAAGCCCACATCTGTATGCATAAATACATATAAAAATGCATACCGACACAGATATATATACACAAACACACACACACACACATTATATATATATGCATTCACACAACTCACACAACAACATACATGCATAGATACATACACATGCACAAGCACATGCACACATATGTATACACACTAATACATAATCAGACAAAAACATACATATAAACATGCCCAAGTACACACATGCATATGCAAAACAAACAAATGCATATGCACACACATTCGTATAAGCTTTCACACAGCTATAGACAAACATGCATAGACACACATGCATACACACACATGAGCAACACACACATGACCACACATATGCATGTGCACACAAGCACAAAAAATCATAGACACATACACAAATACACAGGCATATGTGCATGCAAACACACACACACGTGCATGCAAGCATGCACACGCCTACACACATGCACACACAAACATGCTTATGCATGCAGATGCATACATACACATACAAGCTTGCAAACATGCACACATGCGTGCATGCTTGCACACACACCCACACATGCAAAAACATATGTAGATGCATACGCATCTGTATGCACTTACACAAATATGCACACACATAAGCATACACATAATAAAGAATAGAGGCAAGCACATACGTGCACATGCATGCATATACCTGCATGCACATGCACATGCACACATGTGCAGGCACACACACATGCACCTGCACATGCACATATGTGTGTGCACACACACATGCACATGTAAAAACTCACAAACATAAATGCACATGCACGTATACACACTCAAACACATTCTCATGCACACAAGCACATACATTAGAGATCAAGTAGCTAAAAGCATAGTAGAATTTGAATATGCTCCTACCAAATAAGAATTGGTTGACATATTTCTTAAGTCTTTTCCAACCAAACATTTTCAAATCAAACAATTAGGTGTAATATAAATTATGTCTTTTTTATGGTGTCAAATAAGGAGAATAATTATTATTTAGCTAAGTGAAGAAGAGCATATATATATATATATATATATATATATATATATATATATATATATATATATATATATATATATATATATATATATATATATATATATATATGATTTTTATTATTAATTTATTATTTATTACAAATTATATTTTTTGTAAATATTTATGCCTTGTTGTTATCAAAAGGAAGAGATTGTTAGGCCACCTTGTGTTTGATGAGTCAAGCATTAAATATTTATCTTATTATTCTAATGGTTTTGAGTGTGAATCAGGTATAGTTTTTAATGACCAACCCATGCACCTTAAAAGATAGTGAATTAGTGGTCTTTAAAGTACTTTAGAGTTTTTATTAAGTTTCAAGAATAGATGACATGCACACCAAGTTTTGATCAGTTTTTTTCTTGATGAAATATTAACTTATTAATTTTAAAGACCCTCTCATTTTGTATCAAACTCAAATCATATTCAGTCATCTACTTGATTTAGCAAACAAATCGAAATCTATTTTTGAATCCATAATCTTTTTCTTGGTTAAATTCTATCTTTACGAAAATTCTATGTTAGTTTGTTTCCTAACCTTAATTAAATAAAATAATAATTCTATTAAATCTTTAGTAATTAAAATTAAACTTTTTCTATCAAATCGCATCTTGCAAAGCTCTCATGTTTGACAAGCCTGATCGGGCATGCACTCGCAAGTCTTGAGTAAGAAAAATCAAGTTGAGCCTGTTCAATCTAGAAATGAATCTTGAATCAAATTTGGGTAAGGCATTGGACCGAGTTGGGCAACACTCAAAATTATACATATGGGTCAACCTGTATAAACTTATATGTTATGAGTACGACCATGGGATGAATTCTAGAATGCACAAGGGGGAGACAGCCCCATTTTTAGCTTTGCATGATACCTCCATGGATATTATATAAAGTTCAAATTCTTATCTTTTCTTATAATGTGGGACTAAAGCCTTGTGCCTCTCTACATCCAAAACTGGCAGTGCTCAATGCTATCCAGTCATGCATTTTGGTGATTGCATCGCAAAGAGAATGGGGGAAGAATATGGGGGCAGTAAGAGAAAAAGAAAGAGATAGAGCAAGATAAGTAGTGTTAGAATACATTAACATAACTATGGTGGTAAATAAGTGAGTGAATAACAAAATAATAAAAAAAAAAGAGTAAGAGTAATAAGAGACGTACTAGAGAGAGTGTTAAAGACGGTAGAGGGATAATGGGACAATGTTGGAAAGGTAGAGAAAGAGTGACAAAGATGTCATAATGTGATAGAGATGAAAACAAATAGAAAGAGAATGAAACATAAAGGTAAGTGAGCGCATGCTTAGGGTATAAAAGGAAAGTTACAAATGAGAGAAAGAGATGAGAGAGATGGGAGAGAGAATTATGGGAGAAAGAAAAAAATAGAAAAAAAGAGATTATGAAAGAGAGAATAAAACATTTAGGACCTAAGAAAAATTGTTAAAGAAAACATACAATGTCGATAAGAAAAGACACTCCATGAAAAATAATAAGGGATGGTGATAATGAGAGATAAAAAAAGATATGATAAGAGTGAGAGAAAAGTGATAAAGAAGAGAAGGTGGTATAAAGGTGTAAGAGATTACCAAATGATATGTAGCTTGTTAGGAGACAGAAAGAGATAAGGAGGAGAGAGAGATAGATGAGCCATAATGAGAAAGTGAGATGTTGATCATGATTCTTATTTAAGGAGAGAAGGAGAAATAAGATATATGGGAGACAAACCACTAAGAGAGACAAAAAAGAAGAGAGAGAGACCAAAAGTGATTTGTTTTAAAAAGCAACATGCACATCAAAAAAGAGAGAAGAATAGAAAAAGAAAAAAATAAGCAAAAGAAGTAGAAAAGTAAGAATCAAAGAGAGAATAATGAGAAAAAGAAGATAAGGTATAATAATGTGTGTGATAAAGAGAAGCATAAATGTTTTGTGAGAGATAAAGGGTAGAATTGAGAGAAAAGGTGATGGATAAAGGGACATAGATAGAGAGAGAATGAGAGAATTTTGGAGAGAGAAAAAAAGAGGAAGGAAAAGAAGATTTAATTAATAATAATATTAGATGATATTTTTATTAGATGAAATATAAAATATATATATATTTTTAATGATAAGTATTATAAATTCTTTGAAATTATTTATTTTTCTTACAACATAAATAATCTATTTTATTAAGAATAACAATTATATCAATGTTGCTTAATACTTGCAATAATTATTAATTAGCATTATAGATCTTTATATTTCTTTTTTATTAATTATGAAAAATTTAATTTTAATTCTTATAATTGTTATTATTTCCTTATAAATTTGCACTAAATGATATAATTAATTATGCTAAAAATATTTCTAATTAAGTCTTCTTATTATTTAATAATAATTAAATTAAATTCTATTAATTATTTAATAGTAATGTAATATTTATTACCATAATTAAAATATAAATTTAAAACTTTATTGGTCCTTAAATATTTATTTTTCTTATATCTCTAATTCTTAACTATTTATAATTATTATCAATAATAATTAATTATTTCAATAGTATTTTAAGAATTTGAGATAATAATAATTGTTGTTAATATTATTGACCACATTTAAGTAAAAAGAACTTATTTTTATGTCAATTATGACTATAATATTCTTACATAAATAACTAATAGGTTTTAATATCAATATTTACTATTATTATTGTTATTATTATGCTTTTAAAAATTTTCAGGAAGAAAAATTGATAATATCTAATGATATAATAATAATCACTCTTTTTGTGATAAAGCTTTTTAGCCCTATAAATGCCAAATTTAATTTATTAGACTAGAAATAAAAACATTAAAAATATCAACTTTTATCAATTATTAAATTAGAATATGAAATATAACAAATTTATTATAAGAATAATTAAAAAATAATTAATAAAATTTTTATTCACTATAAATAAAATATTCAGAAGAAAAGAAATAATTTAATGTCTTATTGTTATCTTATTCTTAAGAATTACTGATTGAGAATAATATTTTATTAATTAATCTCATCAATTATTAAATAATAAAAATTTATATCATTTTTAAAAAAGTATTATTGAAATAACAAATAATAAGTTTCTTTTCAACTTTTTTCAACATATTCTTTTAATTAATAATATGATTAAGAAATAAGAACTATAAAGGAGTAATTTTAAAATGTTAAATAGCATAAGGAAGAATAAAGAAAAGTAGAACACTAAAATGAACTAAAAGGGAATAATAATAAAAAATAGTACAAAAATAAAAAAATAGGATAAAAAACAAAATGAAATAAGTTAAACTTCAAAAATAAGTACATGAATAAAGAGAACTTGAACAAATAGATGAAGTAGAATAAAAAGACAAATAATATAAGAAAAAGGAATAAGAATATTATTAAATATTATAAATTATTATAAAATTTTATTAAAAATTAAGAATTATTATTATTATTTTAAAGAAATAAGTATTTAGAAATAAATGACTTGTAGAGATAATAAAGATATATAAAAGAGAAGGAACCAGATAGGTGAGAGAACAAAAAACTTTTTAAGCAAGAAAGAGAGGAGATATTTTATAAGTTGATGGTGATGTTAGATAAGTAGGAAATTATGAGGTATGGGGAGAGAAAGATGCAGCAAAGAGAAAAAAAAAGAGAAATAAGAGAAAGGATTATGGGAAGAATGAGTGGGGACAAAAGATAAAATAAACAAGCATGATAATTGGAGAAATATAAAAAAAAGAGAAAGAGAGAATAAATTTAAAAAGTGTTGATAGAAATTATGAGAGAGATAGAAGAATGATAGATAAAAATATAAAAATGTATGGAGAGAAATATATAGTAGCAATGAGATAGATGAAAAAAAGAGAATAAAAAAAGGGAGGATAAACTAATAGAGAATAAAGTAAGATATCACAAATTCAGAAAGAATGAATGAAAAGAGGTGGTTGAGATGACAGAGAAAAAGATAAGGAGGTGTAAGAGAGTGAAGAGTGATCAAGAGAAAGGAAGACAAATATAAAAAATTAGATTAATATAAGGAGAAAAGGTCGTAAATAGGAAAATAAATACATAGGGAGAGGCAATGTGTAAGGTTAGCATAATAGGCTAAGATAGAGATTGAAGGAGACATGTGAACATAAATAATGTTATAGGTATAAAAGAGTAAAAGAAGATATAGGAGGATATAGAAGATGAAAAGAAGAGAGAGAGGACCAAGAAAAATTATATCTGTTAGAGAGAGGGAGAAGATAAAGAGTGTGATAATGAATGCAATAAATAGAGTCCAAATGGATTGAGTCACAAAAATATAGTGGGATAAGTTGAGAAAGGGATGAAGTGATACTAAGCGAAAGGGACATAGACAAAGAAAAAAAGAGTGTGAAAAAGGAGAGAAAGGAAATTGAGAAAAGTAAGAAATATGAGATAGAATGAATGAGATACAGTTATGAGGACAAAAATGATTGAGCAAAGATTGATAATAAAGATAAAAGAAAATGAAGAAAAAAGAGAGTACGAATGATAGATACATGAGAAAGAGAATAAAGAGCAAGAGAGAAGAGAGAAAATAAATAAAGAGTTAAAGAATAAATAAAAAATATATGGATAAGGAGATAGATTAAAAAATATTAATAGATAAAAATAAAAAAGTTAAAAAAGACAAAACCCTTGAGGGAGAATGATAGATATCAGGAGAAACTAAAGGAACATGAAAGAAGTGTGGAAGAGAGGAAGTTTAATAGAAGCAAATGAAATATAAAATGCATGACTGTGGTGACAAAGGACTGAGAATGGAAGAGAGAATTAGAATGAGAAAGAGCATTAAGAGATTAAGAAGAAAGGTGGGGAAAAAGGAGATAACCAAGGGAATTGATGGAGGTGGAGAAGGAAAAAAGATACTGATGTGAGAGAGAAAAGGGAAGGGAGGGAGATTAAGAAGTTAAGTTTGTGAGAAATAGAAAACTTTATCGGAAATAATAATTTATATGAAAAAAGATCTTGTTATAAAAATAATTAACAATATTATATCAAAACATGATGACTATTAACCATTATTTTAGTAAATAACAAATATTAATAATTATATATGAAAGAAAGAAATAAGTTGTGTAATAAATTTGAGGGAGAAGAGAGAGGGATAGAAAAAGGAATTATAGATAAAGATAATAAGATGAAATATGAGTGAAGAAAGAAAGTGAAATTTATAGAAATAAAACTAGAGAAATAGGTAATAAAGAGAAAAGAATATATAGTGAATGTAGAGAATTGAAGAGTGAGAAAGAAAGAAAGAAAAGTGAAGAAAGTGAATTCGACAGTGAAGAGAAAAAGAAAGAAAAGTGGTGAGAAAAGAGTTGGAAGTTAAAATAAAAAGGGATGTAAAATGAGAGATAGCATGGGTGATAGAGAGAGGAGGGTGATAAAGAAAGTGAAAAACTAAAAGACATAAATTAAGAGAAAGAAATATAGAGATTCCAAAGGAGAGAGAGGGTGCTAAGAGAAAGAAAGTTGTAGGTATGGAGAAGAGAGAGGGAAATGTAGCAAAGAGAAGGAGAGAATAAGGAGAAAGTGAGAGATAACAAAAGACATAAAGCTAGAAGGAAAAAGAGTAAGAGAAAGGCATAGGTGCAATATATTAAAAAGAGAGAGGAGAATGTTATCGTGAAAACAAGAAGAGGGGTTTGAGTAAAAAGGAGATAGACTAGAGAGGACAGAGGGTTAATTGGACAATGATAAAGAGATAAACAAAGAGAGGTAAGAAAGTTAGTATGATAAATTGGGAAAGAAATATCAAGAGCAAAAAGGATAGAGTGCCAAGTGGAAGCATGCATATGTTAACATAGGAAAGTGATGGAAGCAAGAAAGTAAGAAGACATATGGAAGTGAAAATATGGAATTAAAAGAGAGCCAGAGTTATTTGAAAAAGAAAATAAAGGTTATCATTAAGAATGTGGCAGTGAGTGGAGCAAATGTTTTATGAGAGATGAAGGATAGGAATAATAAAAAAAGTGATGGATAAATTGACATAGATAGAGAGAGAGGAAGAATAAAGAAACTTTGGAGAGAGAAAAATAAAAATAAAATAAGAATAATGAATTAATAATTCTATAAGATATCATTATTGCGAGAAGAAAATTATAGAGTTTTTAGTAATTGTTATTCATAATTTTTTAAATTATTAATCATATTAAAAAAGAACTTTAATAAAGAATGATTATGTCAATTTTTTTAATAATTATAATATTTATCAATTACCATTATAATTCTTTAGTATATTTTTATTGATCATGAATAATTATCATTTTAACTCTTACAATTTTTATTTTTTCCTTCTCCATTTGCTCTTTGTATTTAATAATAAAGTAAATAAAATACTATTAATTTTAATTAACAATATAATAATTATTAGAATACTTAATACTAATATTTAATAATTTATTGGTTTTTGAAGTTTTATTATTTTTATATAATTATTTCTTTATTTATTATCAATAATAATTTTTATTAAGAATAATTGTTTAGTAATTAGAGACAAGAATTGTTGCTGATAATACAACAATAATTAATAAATTTTACTCTAATCGTCATTTTATGTATCGACATTTATTTTTAGGTCAATTATAACTCAATTCTATTTATACTTATAATTAATTATTAATATCAATAATTACTACAATTATTACTATTATACCAAAAACTTGCATCTAAACACACAAATATGTATGTACCAACACACATACATGCACCCACATGCACACTTACACGCAAGCACATGCAAAAACATAGACACACACAAATGCAAGCATGAATGCATGCACTCACATGCATAACCATATGCTCACACACATAAGCACATACACAGACATGTACACACACATGCACACACTCGGATACACAAACACATACAAACATGGATGCTGATAAGAATACATGTGCATGCATGCACACACATGCATAGATGTACACACATATGCACACATACACAAATGCACACACAAGCAACCACACATGTCCATTTGCACACACATGTAGGCACTTGCACTTACACATGCAAATACATACCCACACCCACACATGTGCACACATACTTGCATAGTTCACACACACAAACACGTTGATGTGCACACATAGACACACAAGAACACACACATACACAATCAGACACTGACATGCATACAACCACACATAATACACACACACAAATTCATGTGCACAATCACACATTTATATGCATAAACACCTATAAAAGTGCACACCTACACATATATGTAGTCACACACATAAATAAATATATATATATATATATAATTCTCCATGTGTTGGGTCTAAACACTCGTACAGGAGACCCAACACCTGTTTCATGGATGGCCTATCCCGCCCATCACTTTGTGTGCACTATTTGGCTATTCCAACCGTCACCTGAAGCTGCTGCCCATCAAAGACATTCTGAAGTCTCGGATCTACCAAACTAGAAAGATTTGAGTCATTGTCGACGAGTTCTCGAGACCATTTGACTAGATTGTTGTTATCTTGAGTTACATTTCTTCCTATGATTAACTCGAGAAGTAGCACACCGTAGCTGTAAACATCGCTCTTCTCGGTTAGTTCATGAGTCAGCACATATTCTGGATCTACATACCCTATAAAAGAACATAATGGTGAGTCATTTCATCAGCAACTGGAGCGCATTTATGTTTGGCAATCAAATGCCTCTTAGCACACAACTCACACACCAACATACATGCACACAAATATATACGCACTAATACACAATCACACAAAAATATACATGTAAACATGCCCAAGTACACAATGCATCTGCAAACACAAACAAATACATGCACACACATTGGCATGCACTTTCATATAGCTATAGACAAACATGCGTAGACACACATGACCACACATATGCATTCGCACACAAGCACAAAAAATAAAGACACAGACACAAATACATAGGCATATGTGCATGCAAACACATGCACTTGTATGCAAGCATGCAAACTCCCACACCCGTGCTTACACAAATGCGCATATACATGCACATACATATGTACACAACAAGCATGCAAACATGCACACGTGTATGCATGCTTACACACACACACATACATGCATGCGTATACATACACCTATACAAAAACACATGCAGATGCACATGCATCTATATGCATTTACACAAATATGCACACACATAAGCATACATATAATAAAAAAAGAGGCATGTACATATGTGCACATGCATGCACATACACATATGCACATGCACATGCACACACATACAAATGCAAAAACTCACAAACATAGATGCATATGCACAAGTAAACACTCAAACACATTCTTATGCACACAAGTGCATACACATACACACATATGCACATGCACACACATGCAAATATATATACACAATCACACAAAAGAATGCACGCTTGTGCAAGTAGACACGTATACTCACAAACAAATGCACACAGACATGTGTACCCACATATGCACAATCATACACATTGACCCACACACATACACGCACACATGTACTTACACATGCACTCGCACATGCATACACATTCATACATGCACACAAACCTATATGCTCAAATTTGCATGCATGCAAACACAAAAAGCACACTCATGAACTACCATACGTACACATGCACACACTCCCACATACATTCAAGCCCATGCACACACATGCATAATCCCACACACACATAACCACACATAGATGCACGCACACATGCATACAAGCACAAACGCAAACACAAATGACCACACATGTACGTGTGGGCACACACACACTTGCATAAATACATGCACTCAATAATAGAAACATGCATGCACATGCACACAAACATATGTATGTGCACACACACACACCCATAAACATATACATATACACAAGATCACACATGCAACATGCACACACACACACACACATACATGCATAGATGTATGTGTACCTCCACACACACATGTAGACATGAACACACACACATGCATATAGAGTTACAAGTGCACACAAATACATGCATAGCCACACACATGCATATCTACACACATACATATGTTGACAGCACATATTCCCATAAGAGAACACATAAAAATGGGCACACACATACATGCACAATCATATAAGCACACATGCACACATGGACACATACACACGTGTACACATGACCATTCACACACAGGCAGACACACATACATAGAAATATGCATTTTCACATGCATACACATACAAAACACACACACAAGCCCACGTGTATACTTAAACACACACACATACAAAAATTCTTACAAACACACGTATACGCACACATACATAGAAATGCACACTTGTCCAAAGGCACATACACATGAAAGCATGTAAATACAGATACACACACACTAGCACATTTGCACATGTATTCATGAACACACACATGAACACACACACATGCACTCTAAATACACACATGTCTCAAAATATACACAAACACATCCACAAAAACACAAAAGCACAAAAACATAAATGCACAAATGCACTCACCCACACCCATATGTGCTTGCATACACACATAAACACATTAATGCACACACCCTCCCACATGTACACGCATGCATGGATCCACGTCGACACACACATAAACCCACACACATATGCACACTGTAAAAACACATTCACATGTATGCAAACATGACACACTCTTACACATGTACATGTACACAAACATATGCACACACACACACACACACAAATGTATACACATGCATGCAAGCACATATGCACACGTTTAAACACACACTCATGTACAAACTCACAAGCATATCCACACATGTATACACACATAGACACTCACACTTGGATGTATGAACATAAGGAAACACTTACATAGGCACACATAAACACATGAACATAGACCCATGCACATATGTGTGTATACACAAAAACACAACATATGCATGCACACACACATCTAAAAGAAAACACACAAATACAATCACAAACATGTATGTAATTTTACAGACTCACACATGCTATGCTCATGCACATACACAAAATCAAGCACATAAACCTCTCGTGCACATACATGCATACACACACACATAAACATGCACATATACATCATGCATAGACAAACACATGCACACTCATGAATAAACACACAGACATGCATGCATGTATGTGCACAAACGCACCTGCATAGACACTGAAGCACACACATTCATACATACATACACACATGCATGCATGCATGCACAAACACACATAGGAACAAACACATGATCAGAGGCACTCATATATACAGACAAGCATGCATAAACACACACATGCACTCACACATACATGCACATGCACACGTGCATGTACACACATGTACTAACACATGAACACACATAGACTCACATGTGTACGCATAGGCGCACACATAACACACACATGCACGTATGCATGCAGAAGCACATATAGGAACAATCATAAAACGTAATGCACACGCATATGCAAACAAGCGGGCACATGTATCCAAGCACACACACGTATACATGCACATGCATACATACATGTATACACATGCACACACACGCACACACGATCACATGCACACAAATAGAAACACTCACACATGCTGAAAAAACACACATGCACCTACATACATGTACACACACATGCACGAATACATGAACATGCACATGCATGCCCACATGCCTAGATGTACAAACACACATGCATTCAAAAGCATAAAATACATGTATGCACACATGCACTCACATGCATGCTGATAAAAACATGTACCCACATGTACTAACAAACAAAGACACATGCATATACATTCGCAAACACACAAAGACACACACACATACGCACATGCGAATGCACGTAGACTTGAAAACACACAAATATGCACATGCATACACACAAACACTAACACGCATATGGACCCATGCACACTTGACTCAAACTCATACACATGCTTGCACACAAAACATACACACACAAACATAGATGTTCATACACAAGCAAACACTCATGCAAACACATGTCCACAGACATGCACACATGACCACACCAACACACACGCACCCCACACACACATGCATGCACACTCACACATGCACACACACACACATGCACACAAATGCATGCACAAACATGAGCACATATACACATGATCTCACATGCATAAACCATGCACCCATGCAACCCCCATTAACGAACGCACACAAACATGCACACACATGTCCATACACATAAGTACATGAGCACACATGCCCACGTGCACACATGCATACTCAACCCCACACGTGCACATAAATATGCATGCACACATACACATATGCATAGACACACACATATGCATTCACAAATGCATGCATGCAGATACACACTCACACATACAAATGCACACAAAAACTTGCTTACATACACATGCACACATAAGCATGTGCATGTACCCTCACAGATAAATCAATAAACATATACACACACACATACTCCAACCTACACAAACTCACACATGCACTTGCACACACACACAAACATGTGAATGCACACAAAAGTACACACACACACACACACACACATGCACCTGCATATTCGCACATATGCAAACCCTCACACATGGATGAACATACACAAGTAAAAACACATACACACACGCACTCACATACACATACAAAAGCATAACACAGCCACATCTCACGCGCATGAACGAGAACACATACATGCACACACATGTACACATATATGCACAATCACATATATGCTCGCACATATATACATACACACATGTCTCTGATGCATGCACCTATGCTCACATATGCACTCATGTGCACACACACAAACACCACACACATGAACATGCACATACACTCGCACCCCCACGCATGCTTATTCCCACAAACACACATGCATACCAACACATATATTTGCACATGCACACACACACACACACAAACCCCATAAAAATGAGCACAAGCATACATGTACACACGCATGCATAGATGCACTTGCATGTAAACAAACACACACATACACAAATACACATGCACAACTAGATACACACCAAAACATGCACACATGCACACAAATCTAGCAATACATGCAAACACAAACACATGCGTACATAGTAGACTCATGCACACACTCAATAATGAGCACATACATACATGCACACATACACACAAGTGCATAAATCACACAAAAGCATGCACACATGCATGCACACAAGCACATCCACATGCACACATGTATACATGCATGCACATACACCCACACATGTGCACACACACACACATGCAATCAAACACATGCACATGAATAGATTGGCATGTACACATGAACTCAAGCAAGCACTTATACAAAAATAAGCACACATACTCACATATGCATATGCACACATGCATGCCTAAGTGTGCATGCACACATAACCATGCATATACACACACACATGCACACACATACATGTACATAGACACATATGCATGTGCACATAAATAGACACACATAAAATGCAATAATAGATAAAGACAAACATGCACACATGCATACATGCACATTTAAACATGCATGTGCCAACACATACTAACATATATGCATAGCCACACACATGAATGCACAAACACATACATATACACAAGCATATACATGCACACACACACACACATACACTTGGACACATTAATATGCATAGGCACACAAGCACTCACAAGCACACACACACACACACACTAACTTGCATGCATGAATGCATGCACAAAAGTGCACTCATCTGTACACATATAGAGATGCATTCATTCTCGCACAAACATATACACAAATGCATGCACACATATGTACATGTATACACACACACGTACTTGCATGCACATATGCACACACACACATACATAGATGCACAACCACTCCAATAAGCATGCATACATGTAGACACCCTTACACACAACACATATAATATACACAGCATGCACATGTAGGCATGCACACAAACACACACAAGCATACACATACAAACAAACATACACACACACACACATGCACATGCACATGCATACTTGATCATACATACCACATGAATTCTTGCAAACACCCACACACACACACAAAGGAAAACAACCACACATATGCATACATACACACATTCACAAACATGCACACACTAACACACACACACACACGCACATAAGCAACACACATTCATGCACACACATATGCACTGGTTCATGCACATGCTCACACGCATGCACGAGCACACACATAGCCACACATGCACATATACATTTATGTACACACACATGCACATCCATACTCGCATGCACACACACACACTTGCATGCACCAGAACACACACACCCATGCAAATACATGCATGCACAAAAAATCATACATGCACACACACACAAGCACTTATGAACATGCACACATGCAAACCCGAAAAGTGCACATTCAAACATGCAAATACACATAATCAAACAAACATGCACATGCATAGACATGCAACTACGCACACATGCACACTCATTCTAATGCAAACACGCATTCATGCATGCACATAGTATGAAAACACATGGATGCACATGACCACATTCATGCAGACTTACATACACACACTCATATGCATGCACACTAACACACATGAACAAAAACACACACACACATGCATATATCCACAAAGACACACACATGCACACACATACAAAAAATAAACTCACACAAATTTTCACTATGACATGCACCCACATAGATACAAAAGCACACATACATGCACATACCTACACTTACACACACCTACACTTACACACACGTGTGTGCATGCACATACACACACACATGCATGCGCACAGACAAAAACACACATGCACATGCATATGTAAACACATGCTCTCACAAACGCTCTCATACTCACACTTAAACGCTTGCACATACGTGCATGTGAACACACATCTACACACACATGCACATGCACATGGACACATCTTCACACGTGCACACCCACACATACATACATATACATGCATGCATGCACACATATACACACACATGTGCATGTACATGCTCACAAAGATGCTCACATACACATATATGGACACTCAAATAGCACACACACTTGCACACACCCACAAACATGCATATTAAAACACAAACATATACATGCACACACAGATACACACACACCTACCCATACTCACATGCATGTGTGTGCACACACATGCAAGCCTGTACACATGAAAGCATGTACTTGCACATGCTTGAATGCATGTACACACTTGAAAGAACGTACGATCTCACACCCACACATACACATGCAAAAGATCCTAAATGTACACACACACACCCATGCACAAAAATGCTCAGGCTCATGCATGCATACAAATACACACCCACATACACACTAACACATATGCACACTCACACACATGCACACTCACACATATGCACACACATGCCAATGCACAAAACAACCAAAATAAATGCACATACATGCACATGCATAGAAATGCATGCACAGACACACATGCACACACATGCAAATATGCATATTCATATACATATGCACTAACACATATATAGACACACACAAACACACACATGCATGCACAAGCACTTACAAATAGGCACTCACATATACACACACATCCACACATGCACACCCACATGCACGCTTATGTGCATGCACATGCGCACTTATGCACAAACCTATATGCACACATGCACACATATATATACACAAGCACAAACATACATTCACACATGCATGTAAAAGTACAAAGACACATGCACACAGATAAACACAAACATAATCACACATACACACACACTCAAACACATTGACACACACACATGCAAGAACACAAATGCATGCACATGAATGTACACAAGCATGCACTCACACATACACACATATGCTTGATGAACACACACAAAAGTGCACATGCACAAACACACAAAGCACACACACAAAGAGTTGCACACACATGCAGATATACATGTAAATACACCCACAAATACATAGATATGCACAAACATATGCATACAATTGAACACACACAAGCACAAACAAGAATACTCTCATATAGTTACACACACTCACATGTACACCCTCACATAGACATGCACATGTAAGCTAGAGCACAAGCACATACACATGCACACAAACCCCTGCATATAGACTTACAAACACACATGCACACATGCATATGGTCACACATGCACAAACCCACATGCAAATGCTTGCAAGCATGAACATACGCACACTCACATCCTCATTCATACATGCATATATTGATAAACATGGTATGCCCACACAAGCACACGCCCAACCATTCACACATGTAGATGCATAACACACTTACACACACATATACATATACTTTTACAAGCATAAAAAGAATTGTACTCACACACATGTATTCATGCACATGCACACAATCACGCTCACATACACACATACAAACATACAAACTCACAAACACATGCATAAGCACGCAGACACTCGAGCAGGTACATATAGATGCATACATATATGCTCGCATGCACAATTGAAACCACACATATAGTTGCATGCACACACACATGCACAAACACATCTAAATGCACACATGCACATACACACACATGCACATGCATACACATGCACAACCACACACACATGCTCATGCATACACTCATGCATGAATATAGATGCACACATAGACACAAAATCTACATGCATACACAAATGTACACACACTCACATAGGAACATACATGCACATGTATATGCATTCACCTTCATAAATAAGTTTCTACACAAATGCACACAAAGCACAAGCAGATAATGTGCACAAATTTGCCCACACATATACATATGCACATGCACACAAACACACAATTACACTCATACACACACAAGAAGACATGCAGCAACATGCAAACGTAGATGCAAACACATGAACACACACAAATGCATGCACACATAAGCACTCCTATGCACACATATCCACACACATACAAACCACATGCACATGATCACACAAAGGTGAACTCACACATGGCTTTTCACACATGCACACAAACACATGCATGTACATGCACATGCATGCACACAAACACATGCATGTGCATGCACATACACATGCACACATATACACACATACACACATATACACAAAGATACACACACGCACATACACACATGAACATACACACATGTACACATGCAAGCACACATGTGCATGCGCACATACACACACGCACATGCACACAGACATATTTTGACACATGTTTACATGCACATGCTCACACACACATGGATAGGCACACAAACACATGCTCGAGCACACACACACACATATAGACATGTGACTACAAATGCAATTATGCATGGACACACGCATATGTGTGATTATATCTATGCTCACACAACTGCAAACACATCAATAAGCACACACACCCACACACATACACATGCACCAAACATAAACATGTACACACATAGGAACTCAAAAACACACACACACATGAACACACACAAGCATGCATAAGGACATGTACAAATACTCAAGCATAGACACACACATACACTCATATGCACACACATGCAAAAACACTCCAATACACACATGCACAAACAAACATAAGTGAATGTCCACAAGCACACACACTCAAAGGCACACATATGATGCACACCTACACACAAACACATATATGCGTGCATGCATGCACATACATTTTCACACACACACATGTGCATATGCATTCACACAATGTCCCATACACATATATGCACACAAACACATATGCAAAGGTATACACACACAAAGCTACACACGTGCACACCTATGCACATGCTCATACACATGCAAAGACAAATAGACACACAAACATTCAAGTGCATAGCCAAAAACATATAGCCACACATACATGCACATGTAACGACACACATGCACATACATGCACCCATAAGACAACACACACATGAACACGTACAATCACACACAAGTAAACATGCACACACCCTCACAACATACATGCACACAAATATGTGCTTACAAATAGGCACAAGCACACTTATGCACAGTATAAACATTCACACATGTACATAAATGCATGCAAAACACACACACACATACACTTACAAGTATGTGCATACATGTGCACACACACATGCCTGCAAGTATATAGAATGACATACAGACATACTCACACACAAATGCACATACATATATATAGGAATGCACATACACCCATACACACACAAACAACATACGTGTAAACATGCACACACACAAACACACTCATGCTAACATGCACACACATGTGCATACACATGCTCACATGTAGTCACACATGCACATACATGAACACAACTCACAAATGCACATGTAGGAACAAACTTGTACACACACCCACACACACTAGCATTGATGCACACAAAAACACATACATGCCTACATTGAAACAAACAAACATAATGATAAATGTACAAACATGCACATACACACATAAGCATGAACACATACACACACATGAATAGGCACATGTACACACACATTATCATACACAAACATGCACACGTGCACACCCACATGCACATATATGCAAACACCAATGCACATACACACACATTATTGAATGCGCTTGCATGCACTTATACACACACACACACAAATGCATACACATATGCCCAAATGCACCCACACACAAAACAAACATTCTTGCAAAAATATATGTATGCATACACATATGCACCCATGCACACATGCGCACACACACATGACCATGCACATATCCATGCACACACACATGCTTACATATGCACTTGTACTCACACACATGCATACTCACTCACTTGCACATGCACATGTGCACTGACATGGACACACAAGTATAGACACACAGATGCACACACACTTGCATACACATGCATGCATACACACACAATTTTAGATCTACATGACCCACTCATGTACACACACACACATGCAAATGCACACACAAATACATAGGCACTAATATGCATAAAACACACACACACATATAAAAGCCCACACACACACCAACACACATATGCACACAAACACACTCACATATGCATGAACATACAAACACATGCTCTCTTACACACACAAATGCATAAACATACACAAACACACAGACACACACACACACGCACACACACACACACACACACATATATATATATATATGCACATGCACACACATGCACCCACATACATGCATACACATGCACAACCCCATAGGCATGTGCATGCTCATATACAAGCACAAATACAAAAATACATATACACAAACACACGCTTGCATAAAAACACATTCACACACACATTAACAAGAAAAAAGTTGCACACACACATATACACATGCGCATGCATGTGCAAATGCACACATGCACATTCATACATATAGATGTACATAGATGCAAACATACAGACTTGCACAAACAAAAGTTTGTACACATGCATGCACATTCACATGAACACACACATAAGAACACAAATGCACAACCATTTGCACACTAACATGTGCACTTTCTTACACATACAAGCATGCATATCTAAACACTTGCACACACACATACATGCACATCTGTGCACACACACATGCAGGACATATGCACACACATACATGCACACACAAAAGTAGATATACAGAAGCACACAAGAATGCATGCAAACACATATGCACCCCTTGGCACACCCCTACACACATATATGCCAAGACACACCTACATATATCCATGCACACACATATACATACATAGACACACATCAATACCTCCAATAGATGCATGCAGATATAGATGGATGCACATGCTTACATCCAAAAAACCTACACACATGCACATACACACACAAATAAACACATGGACATGCACGTACATGAATGCATGTGAACAACCCTACATACACATGCACACACATGCACCCACACGTATACACACATGCACACATGTGTATTCATACACTCAGAAACACATATGCATACACACACACACACACTAAAACATGTACACTCATACACATATACACAAACACACACACACATGCAAACAAACACAAGCATACACATAGGTGCATGTACACAAACATGTCCATATATCAACATACACACCCATGCTCATGCACAAATGCATGCATGCACATGAATAGCACAAACACACATGGACCTGCGTAAGCACACGAATGCATGCTTACATGCACACACTAACAGATACACACATGCACACAGCTACAAATGCACACAAGAATGCATGCACTCACACACACTGAATGCATAGACATATACAAGCATGCATGCATCTAGACACACAATAGTGTACACATACACAAGTGCACACACACATGCACACATTAACACACACCCACTCCAACACACATATCCTCACCCACACAAACATATGCTTAAGAAAACACACACCAATTTGCATATGCACACACACATACACAAAAAGAAATATAAGCATCACCGACACACAATAGGAACACATATGCATATATGCACATATACCCACAAACATGCAAGTGCACACATGCACATAAGTGTATGAACATGCTCACAAAGACGCCGACTCCCACATACATGCACATAATCCAAAACATACACGTTAACTTAGTTCATATGCATTACCAATGAACACACATATACACACATAGATGCATATATGCACACACAGATACACAAATACCTACCCACACACACATATGCATGCATGCATGCACATGCATGCAAGTGTACATGCATGAATGTTTGTACACATGCTTGAAAGTACGTACACACACCCATATACATACACATATACATACCATTGCACACATGTATACAAATATAGACAAATGCACACACACAGACATACATATAAATACATAAACACATGCATAGACACACGCATATGCTCATATACATACACAAACACACATGCACATGCACACACAAATGCAGATGCATAATCAAACAAATGTAAAAACACATACATGGACACACAAACATACACACAAACACATGTACACACACATGCATAGTCACACAAATATGCTTACGCATACACATATGCACTTATGCATGCATATACATACATGCATGCATGCAAGTACACACTAACATACACACACACAGACATCCTTGTGCACATGCACACTGGCACACTTTAACAAATACTCGCACACACATGCACAAACACACTCACACACACATATATATATATATATACTTGCATATGTGTAGCCATGTAGACACATTCACATGCATGCACATTCATGCACATACACAACACACACACACATGTACCATTCATGCACATACACAACACACACACACATGAAAAACACATGCATGCACATGAGCTCACATACACATGCATACATACTGACAAACACACACACAAACACAAACATGTATGCATATGTGAACACACGCACACACTCAGGAACTCACACATGCATAGTAGTATGCATACACACACACACACATATACTCATCCACAAACATATATGCACATAAGCACACACACACAAATACCCATGTATAAGAACATGGATATGTCACACATGCAAAAGTACAAATGCACACATGGACACACAGAAAACCATGCACATATATATGCACCCACCCACATGCATAGACATACACATGTAAGAACACAAGCACAAACACCCATATACACACATGTATAGCACACAAACAGGCATGCATGAACTCACACACATACACACATGCATGCACATAAATGCACACATGCTCACACACACGTGCATGCATACACACATGAAAACACTTGCACACATATACACATATAATTTAAAATGCATCTACACACACATGCATAGACATACTAACAAGCACATGTACCTAAATGAACACACGCACATGCATACACATATATGAACACACACAAGAATCAATATAATTGCACACACACACACACACACATATATACACATGCTCATTGATGCACACAAATGCACATGCAAATGCACCCACACGCAAATGCACACACATGCACACATGCACCCACACATATAGGCCAACACACATACACACGAACATAATCACATATGTACCCAAAAGCATGCACATACACACATACTGATGCACACACACACAAAAACTCACACATGGAGATGCACATACACAAGAAAATATATGTATACACACACATACACTAAAATGGACACACATGCATGCTTGCAGACATGCATATGCACACATGCAAGCTCATGCATACATGTATGAGCACATAAACACACACATACAAACACACATATACACACTAGAGCATGTACTCACACATGCACACATATATGCACACATGAACACATACACCCATATAGATAGGTGCACACACACATACATGCATACCTATATGCAAACACATGTGCACATAAGAACACATATGCACACAAACACAATCCACATGCATGCACACACACTCACAATTACACACATGCATGCACATGCATATGCACACATGTCCACACATGAACAAATACTTGCACACATGCACAAAGGCACACATAGACAAGGTGCATAAACATGCCCACACAAACACATACACACACACATGCATGCACATGCACACACCTATACACACACATGAACACACACACACCAATGTGTAAACACAAATGTAAACACATACAAACAAATACACACATAGAAATGCACACATACATGCATGCACACATAAAAATACCAACACACACACAAACACATGTACACACAAGCACACCCACACATGCACACACACATGGACACGAACACCAAAAGGCTCCTACACACACATTCACATACATATGCATGTGCACACGCATACAAACACTAATGATATGCACACACACTTACTCAACTATACACGCATACACACACACATGCACATACACATATACACACATGGGGGGCACATATACATACATAAACATGCATTCATACATATATTTACACATGCACACAAATAGAGGCATACGCATAGAAATACTTGCACAAATGCAACATGTACACACTAATGCACATACACACACACACTTACATCCATACTTACCCATATAGACACACACACACACATACACAAGAGTGCCTGCATGCTCACACAAGTGCAAATATACAAAAAGACACACACATTGGCACTCAAAAACACACACATAGATATGCACACACTTGCCCTCAAAGCATGTGAAAACACATAGGTGCACATAGAGGCACACAATTGCACATGCACACCCATACATACACTGATATATACAAACATACCCATTCACACATGCACAAACAAATACATGTGAGTGCTCACATGCACAAATACACAAAGTCACAATGACACACATGTGGCATTCACTTATATACACACACATATATGGACATTTGCATGTGCACACACACAACATGAACTCACATATGCATGCATATGCACCAACACAGACACACACAAATATGCATGCACATAATCTCATGCGCACATATAGACACATGCATACACACCTACACAAGCACAAACGTGTACACAAGCACACAAACTCATGCACACACAATCATGTCCACGCACATAAATACTTGCATGCATGTAAGCATGCACACACACCCACATGCATGCACACAAATAACATAAATGTAAACAAAAGAACACACTCATACACACACAAATTTACATACTATGATGCACATACATAGAAATACACATGCACATGTATATATATAACACACATGCTCACACATACATACACACAAATGTGCATAGACCCACACCCATTGATGCAAATGCACATACACAATGAAGTGCAAAAACACAAACTCAATGACTCACACAAAAACACACACTCACTCAAACATGCACACTTTTACATGCACACACACATAAGCATGCATGTACACATGTACTCAAATGCACATGCACATGTACACACACATGTCCATGTACACACATGCACATAAATACATGCACATGCATAATGGAACATGTTCACACACACATATGCTTGTTTGCACTCACATGCACCCACATTGGTGCATACACACAACACCTACATCTAAGCATGCACAGCCACATGCTTCCATACACATGAAAATGTAGGCACACACACATGTAGACATGCACAAATACACCCATGCACACACACATACATCTGCACATAACGATGCACACATATGCAAATGCTCAAACGCATGCACATGCACACACATGCATATGCACACACAAGCACAAACATACACACATTTACTTACAAGTGCACAATCACACATGTACACATACTTTTACATGCATGTGCACTCTCACATCAGTAGCACACACACACACACAAACATACACGTAAACACACACACCCACACACATATGCACACACACAAACACATACATGACAAAAACATACACATGCACACACACGAAAAAACACACATGGGCATGCTTGTACACATGTGCAAATGCAAAACATACACACACGCACATATATATACTTGGACCCACAAACATGCATAGACAATAAGACATGGAAACACTCACATATACACACAAATGCAAAACCACACACATGCATAAAACAACATATGTGCACACACACACAAGCACAAACACAAAGATGCATACAAACATACACATATACAAACATGAATATGAATGCACACATGCATATGCACAAACGCAAGCACACACACATAGCCACATGCATATACATAAGAATACACACACACACATGCACATACACATCCATACACAACATGTGCACACAGACATGCACACATCAGTACACATGCAAGCATGAATGTCCACACACATGCACACATACATGCACACACACACACACATGCATGTACATACACACACACATGTGCTCATGCACATGCACACCCACATGCACACACATCAATGCACACGCAACAAATGACTCCCATAGACATGCATAGACATAAAAATGCACACATACACATGCCTACAACAATAAGCATAGATGCATAAGCTCACACATGCATACACGCACGAACGCACACACACACAAAACCACATATGCACACATACACACATGCTTGCATACACTCATGCACAAACACACATGCACACACAAACATGCATATACACATATATGCATGTACATATGTCAAACATAGATAGACATTCACACATGTGTGCATGGAAACACACACACAAATGCACACTAGCACAAATGCATACACATGCACACACACACACACTTAGAAACACACACAAGCACACACACACATAGGCACTCCCAAGTAGAAACTCATGAACACGTGCACATATCAAAACACATGGACACACACATTCACAAGCTTGCATACGTGCTCAATTTAATGCACACAAACACACATGTTGACATACACGCACACACACTTACACACATGCACATAGATGCATAGATGCACACTCACAAGCACTAACACTCATACGAGTGCACATACAACCAAATGCATACACGCACAATTGTGGAGCACACACACATGCAAGAAAACACATGCACACACTTGAACACATAGACAAATACATATGAACATATACACAATCACCTACACACACACACAAATGAGCAAGCTCACCCATATGGTCACACATGTGCCTATAGGCACATATGCTCATTCATATATATATGTACTTATGCATGCACAAACACACACACATTATGCATTTGCATACACATATACAAACACACACTCTCTCTCATGCACACTAACACAAACCGACACATGCACACATGATATAAACATACACACATACTCACATGCCCATGCACCAAAACACATGCCCCAACACACATACACACATAGATACACACTTGCACATACATAGGCACAAACACCTAAACACACACAAGCACTTTGAAAAATGCATACACACATGTGTGAGTGCACACACACACACATGCACATAAAAGCACTCACACACTCATTCCCACACCTACTCACATTCACAGATGTGCATGCAAAGGACACACAAACATGACCACATATATGCATGCACAAACACATGTGTGCATGCTAAGACACACATGCTCACAAACATGCAAGGACACACACACCCACACATGCATGTGTTTACATACACAAGCACATATACACAAATACTCAAAGGAACACATACACATAAACATACACACACACAAACACATGCATAAGCACACACATATGCACACATGCACACACACGCATTCACAAACACATCCAAACAAACAAATGCTTACATGCATACACATTGGCCCAAAAATAGACAAACTACACACACATGCACACACAAACACACTCACATGAACACATACCCAATAACACATAACCGCATACACACATGCACATGCACACCCACACATGCCCAAATAAAAAGCACACACACACATGCTCGCACACATAAACACACACACATGAATAAACACAAGTAGATGTGCACATAAACACACACACACACACATGTACATACACTCATGCACATACACAATCACATATACAAACACATTCACCTACAAACATAAACTTGCAAGCAGACACACATGATCTCACATGAAAACACTCACACATGAATACAAATCCAAACATATATAAACACACACACTCAAATACACACACATGCATGGACATGCACACCCACACACTTATTGATGAACACACATGTACACACCAGCATGTGCACACACACTTAAACACATATAAGAATAATAATTAAGGGTGACACAACTAATTAATGATGTAGAAGTAATCATGATGATGCGAAATAATTATAAAAAAGAGTAGAATAAATAACAATTGAAAGAACTCATAGCTCTAATAAACAAGTTGAAATTCGATGCTACTAGTTTTGGACTTGTTTGGAGCACTTATAAACTTTTTATGTTGATCCAAATAAAAAAATCCCAAAATAATTCCACTAATGGCTAAAATTGGCTTTTTCAAAAGCTAGACATTGTAGGAGATGAAAGAGGAAGACAAAACACAATTGTCATCCAATTTTACTAAATGGAGTAAGAATCATCTGATCAGAATAATAGTTAAAGGTTCCAAATCTAATCATAGTGATATGATTTAGATAATTAAATTGAAAAGTTGGAAGGATGGCGGCGATGATTAGGATATTATTCATGAAGGTGGAGGGGCTCTTAATCGTTCGATCAAGTATTCTGAATGAATGACTAGATGAAAAAAAATTTCTTAAATGCAGAAGACAAGTGACCATTCAATCACAAAAATGCATGATTGATCAGTACAAATGTGTTAAAGCTTGGAATAAAAAAATACAATTATTTAGTTTTGCATTACAATGTAATGCATATGATTTGTCTTTATATTACCTCCTTTACATGTACGATATAGCCTATTTGAGTTCTCTTTCCCATGGTACCTTTAGGATGTTATTACCTAAGGCACTTATGTAAAATGTTAAAATGGATTCAGCTTAAACTAAGCCAATTGCTTATCATTAATGAGTCCTACTTTACTTATTATACCTAATCTATCTTAGGAGTCAAGTCCTAACTTGATTAACCCACCTCATTGTGGAATTCATACCATGACTAATACTTGGGCCTAACCACGACTCAATTTTAGTCATGCTTATAACTTGCTGCTCCTCAAGACTCAAAGCCTAGCATTATAAGACAATTACAAACCTTTGGGCTTAGCTTTGATTGGGTGCATAGGCCAAATTATTTTTTAAAATTATGAAATTTTAGTACCCAAAAAGACTTAATTTTAAAGAAAATAATTATAAAGAAAATAAATGCTTAACATGTTTACCATATGGATATTTAGAAATATAATTCTTTATAGATTAGCCAATCCATAAAGGGCATGATTCTTAGCTCAAGTAAGTTAAGCATTAAATCTTCATTAACTATATATGTTATAAACTTTACTCCAATAATAAAAATTATTACAATGCATATTAAGATTTTATTGAAACAACATTAAGCTCAATATGATGCTAGTAATACTTAGTTTTATTTTGTGATCATCATATTAGAGGTTAGAATAATCTCCCCCTTGAGGATTATAAAACCAATTCCAAAATTAAACAAATAATAATCAAGATAATGTAATATAATGAACAAACCAAGTAATATAATACTCAACATTTTAGCTTACCCTATTTGATATCCTATACTCTCCTTAAATTATGTGATTAAGTTTTTCCCTTTTTTATAATCATTCAAAGGAGATAATTACACCTAAGATAAATCTAAGTCTATGAAAGGCTTAATTAGCTAATGGCTTAGTAAAATTGTCAACTAATTGGATAAAATATGGAATAAATAACAATTGAATTACTTTCTCTTGGATAAACTCTTTAACAAAGCGATGTTATAACTCTATATGTTTTATTCTTGAGAGTTGAATAGAATCTATAGTTAAATAAATTACACTTAAATTATCATAAAAGATTAGAATTTATATAAATTCAAAGGCATAATCTAAAAGTTCCTATTTAATCCATTGAACAATAGCAACACAACTACCTACAGTAATATACTCGACCTCTATTATAGATAGTTTCACATAATTTTATTTCCTACTAGCCTAAAAAATTTGTGAACATTCAATTAGCACATATTAGAGGAACTCTTTCTATCGATCTTACTACCAACAAAGTTAGCATATAAGTAGGATATCAAATCCAAACTAGCATTTATGGCATGCTAAGCCTAGAGCCTTAGTACTTATAAGATATTTAAAAATATGTTTGACTTTTTATAAGTGTGATTTCTTAGGACTAGCCTAAAATCTCACATACAACCTTACACTAAATATAATGCTAGGCATACTTACAATAAGATATAATAATGATCTAATCATTCTTCTAAATAATTTTGTGTCAGCAAGCTTTTGAACTTGAAGTAATAAGATTCTTCCTTTACTTCAAGTTTTCATAACCAAATTTGTTTAGAAACTTCATCAAATAATTTGAGAAATAAAAATTTCTTCACCTTTTTGCATAAATTAAATTCCTAAGCAGAAGGTTAAGTCCTCTATCATACTCATTTTAAATTTATTTTTTATTAAATTAGTAACCATTACACACATCTCTTTATTAAAAGCTCTAAAGATTATCATCCACATAAACTTCACACATTAATTTACCTTCAACTAAATTTTAAATAAATAAAATATTGCCTTTCTTACCTCTATGAAAATAATTTGTTGTAAGCAAAATGCACAATCTTTATTGCTAAGCTCTTTCGCTTGCTTAAAATCATAAAGTGCCTTCTTAAGTTTGTACATATGAATTAAATTATCATGTATCATACGTCCTAGGGGTTGTTCAACATACCCTTGTTCATTTATATATATATATATATATATATATATATATATATATATAAATATTATTTTAATATCTATTAGGTATAATCTAAATCTTTTGAGGTACACATTAGTATGTAAAATTTTATTTCCCTTAAGTCTAACTATCAAAGCAAATGTATCATTGATATATGCTCATTTAACTTGATAATAACCTTTGGTTATTAATTTAGCTTTATTCTTAATAACTTTGGCATTTCTATGTGGCTTATTATTGAACATCAATTTTGTACCAATGATTATTTTATCATTTGGCTTAGGTATAAGATCCATAAATTTATTTCTCTAAAATTACATCAACTCTTTATTCATTACAATGTTCTAAGTCTCATCTTCAAAATTAGTTTCTATATAATTTAGTTCAAATCACAATATTGATCTTTAGAATTCCCTAATTTCTTCTTAAATTGATCTCCTCTTTTTTTCATTTCATTAACTTCAACTACATTCTCTAAGTTTTCATTTTTATGACTTAAATCTTATAATTCTTCAAGTTGATCATCTTGATGATGATTACTGGAAGCTTTAAAAAGAGTTTTATCAAATTTAACATTGATTATTTCTTCCACAACTAATATTCTCTTATTATATTTGCTAAATATTATACAAGTGAGTATCTTAAAAGTTCTCTTAATTAAACTTAGCATTGAGCTTATCTAAATGCATTTTTTTATTATTTAAAATAAAATATTTGCACCCAAACACATGAAATGGGATATCTTAGGTTTCTTATTATAAATTAATTGAAAAGAAAAAAAATTCTAACAAGGTCTACATATTATTCAATTAAAAACATAATAGACAATATTAACTACCTCAACATAAAAATACTCTAAAATACTATACTCATTATGCATACATCTTATCACATTTAGTAAGGTTCTAAACTCTCTTAATTACACCATTTTGTTGAGGGGTCATAGGTGAAGAAAATACATGCAACTCTATTTTTTTATAAAAATCATCAAACAATTTGTTCTTGAGTTCTTCGTCATTATCACTTCTAACAAAGACTAACCTATGATTATACTCTATTTTAGTCATAGCAATCAATCTTATAAATATTTCAAAAACTTTATTTTTATTTTTAACAAAGAGAACCCATATAAACCTAATGAAGTCATCTACAATTATAAACCCATATTAGCTTTTACCTAACCTATCAAAATGAATAGGATCAAATAGATCTAAATGAAAAAATTCTAATACTTTCTTAGTTGTAAGTTTTTTAGGTGGTTTAAAACTCACTTTGGTTTGTTTTCTTAATTGACATAAAAGATATAATTTATCACTTGACCAACTAAGGTTTTGCAAACCACTAATTAGGTTAAACTTTAATTGATCTTTAAGAAAAGACTTTCTTAAGTGATAAAATCTTTTATACATAAAGTAGAATTATTATCATGTGATGTAAGATATTTCAGACTACTATCTTTAATGATGTATAAAAATAAAATGCATGTTTTATCTTTTCTATATCTAATGATAAGTGGAAGATAATATTTACTAATAATGCATTTCTTTTTATTAAATAAAATGTTAAAATTTGAATCACATAATCAACTAATATTAAGAAGATTATATATTAAATCTTGTACAAAGAGGACCTTTCTTATAGAAGTGTGTGAATTGCTCATAGCTCTAATTCTAATCACTTTCTTCATGGAGTTGTCACCAAAAGAAAATCAAACATTTGTTTTAACTTGAAGGAACATGCCTATAAAACAAATCAAACATTTTTTTTTGGGACCCAAACCTTCTTGGATCCATATGTCTTAACTTGATCATTAATTTAATTATTATTTCTAATCCATATAAATCAAGAAGAATTATTATCAACGACTTTTCTAAATTTCTAATAAGATGAAATATGTGAAATTGTCATGTAATAGTTATAAATTATAGTTAAAACAAAATAATATGTAACATTTCTTACATAACCAACCTTATGAAAAAAGTCCTACAATGAACATGTAAATTTTTTAAATTAGTTAATTCTCTAAATACTCAAGTTTTTTTATGATAATAATAATAGAGTCTTTTTCATCTCTCTTAATCTTAATCTCCTACAAATAATTAGTATTCAACTTATTCAAATGTTCATGCAAGCTTAAATAGTTTTTATATTCTTCTTTTAATTTAAGATATTTAGAAGCCAATTTTTTTATTTCATGAAAACATTAATATATTATTCTTCACAATAAACTATAGAATAAGATGAAAAAAAGGAGCAAGCGGAATACTTCATCATTAATGATATGATCGGAACACTATCCATTGCTATGTGACTAATCAAACTCTCTGTATCTTCATCACTAGAAGGAGAACTATCTGAATCATCCCATGATATCATCATAGCTTTCTTCTTTTTTGCTTTTTGAGACTTCACACAACTCTCTCATTATAGTGAGGACAATTAGGTCTTATATACTTAGGTAATTTACATTCATAATGAATTATTTCTTCATGAGTTACTATCTTTCCCTTTTATTTCTTAAACTATCTTTCCCTTCTATTTCTTATTGTTGTCAACTCGTTTATCTAGATTTTTTATTATATAGTGTAGATAAAGCTTTTCAAATCGAAGTTACCTCATTGGCATGGAGAAATCTAAGTTTGTAGAATAATTGACTATAAAGGCTATCACTATTTTCCTTCTTTTTCCGTTCTTTTTGACCTCAAGTACATCATCCCTCCTCTTATACACTCAACTTCATTTGTTAAAAGCTCACCCAATAACTTATCTAAAGTCTTAATCAAAATATTTTATGTTGTTTTCAACATCATCACTAATGGATCATGTTATTAATGTAGAACACAAAGATCTTCCTCACTTGTTCACCAATTAAAAACTCCTTGCCAAGGTTTGACAACATATTAATAATATTTGTAAATCTTATAAAAATAGTTTTAATACTTTCATTCATATTCATCTAAAAGAATTCATTCTCTTGAACAAAGCATGTTTCATTTTACTCTACTTAACTTGAGAACTCCCTTTATAAGCAACTTCAAGTTTAGACCGAATCTCATTTGTCACTTTCAAGTTCATGATTTGACTACATTTGGATACTTAAATAAGAACACAAATTATTCATAGTCCAAGAATTTTTTTGAGTTCTGTGTTTCTTCTTATGAGTGAGTTCTCTTAATAGTTTTCTCACTTTTCTCTACCAATAGTCTAGTAAAAAAACTCAATTGTATTTTCAATAGTATCCCAAATTTTCAAATCAATGAATTCTAAAAAAAATGCATAAGGCTTTTCTAATAAAGTTAAAACACATCTTTGAACAAAAGTGGTCAAAGTGAAGGTCATACAAGTCCACACACATATGCACACACACGTACACAACTACACACAAATGCACATAGGCATACAAATGGAAATGCACACATGCCAACAAACACATGCACATAGACACACATGTGCACACACACTCATACGTGCAAATGCACCTCATGAACACACACATACATTCACTCTCACACACAGACACATGCACACATACAAACAAATAAATACCCACAAGCACTAACATACACATAGTCATAAAAGTACTCACACACAAACATGTAGGCATGCAAACACACATGCACATGCTCATGCACACAAACACATTCATGCATACACACATCCATAACCAAGTATGCTCATGCACTAATGCAAACAAATACATATAAGCACACATATGAATGTAAAAACACAAACACGTGCATAAATGCATACATGCACATATACACAAATGCACAAGCACACACGCATGAGCACACACACACACACACACTTTCACACTAATGCATTAATACACACACACACTTGCACTTGCACACAAGCATAGACAAACAACAACATATGGATGCACATGCACACATACTCAAACCTATTCATATGCAGACACACACATACATACACACACTTGTGCATGCACACATGTGCAAACTCACGGACATCAACGTGCACATGCCCATGCATAAACATGTTAACACACAAACACATATGTGTTTACAAGCACATGCACATACACATGTATACACACGAGCACACATGCACACACACACATGTGCATAAGAAAATATAGAAACATGGATGAATGTATGCATGAATACATGCTTGCACACATGTGTATGCACATATGTAGACATATGCATGCATGTGCACATGCACACACACAAGCACATCCACCCACACACACATAAACCCACTCTTACATTCACATATGTGTGTTCTTCGACACACCTACATGCACACACACACATGCACATGCACACACCCACACACATAAACAAATACATGCACCTATGCACTCACCCATACACATATATATGAGAGAGCACACACACACATGATTGCATTAACTCACATGCACACAAACACCAACAAACTCATGCCTCCACACACATGCATGCACACATGCACACACAAAAACACATATAAATGCAAGCACAAATGACAAGCACATAAACACCCACACACACACACACATGTACAAACTTTCAAGAGCATAACCACATACCCCCATGCACACACATACGCACATCAGCACCACACACATACAAGAATGCATATGCACATACAAGCATACATATAAACAAATGCAAGCATATAGATATGCATACGAGCACACACACACACATGCACATGAACTTCTATGTGCACACATGTATACACACACGTGCATGCACATGCAAAAGTACACACACAAGAATGCTTACACATAAGCACCCATGAATGCACCTACATACACAAGTACATGCACATACATGCATACACCCACACATAAATGCATACACACACACATGCATGCACATGCACACAAACACATGTACCCACATATGAACACAAACATGCACCCACACTTGCACACTGAACACATGCACACACACATGCACTCATGAGCATAGAAACTCATATTTATGCACACATACATGGAGATGCACACACATACACACACACACATATACACACATACTCACAAACACACACACATGCACACACATATGCACACAGACTCGCAAACACATGCACATGCACACGTACACTTCTGTACCTGCACTAACACACTCAAAGGTGCATACATATGCATGCAATAATGTGCACACACATGCACACACACACAAGCACACATGTATAAACACAAATGTGCACACATGCTCAAACACAATCATGTACATGCATATGCACACATGAACACACACATGTACATGAACCCATACACATACACATAAACACATATACACAAATGCATATTCATAGAAACACACACACTCATAAAACCACACACACATGCATCAACACACTCTCACACATAAAGGAGCACACACAAACTCACACATGCACACAAATGCAAAAACATGCACAAACATAGTCACACACATGCACGCACACACATGAACGTGTAAACACAAAAGGCACATGCATGCAAACACACACAAACATATGCACACACACGTGCAAACACATAAGTACACACACACGCACATGCACACACACACACACGTATACTCACATACACAAACATAGAAGCACACACACTAGCATGTAGGCATGCACACAGATACACATAATCAAATACATGCACATGCACACATCCACACATCCACACAAGCATACACACACTCACACATACAAAGATGTACTCAAACATACATACCCTTATGCATGCATACACACACAAACACTCGCATAAATGAACACATGCAAACACATATATACACACACACATGTCTACAAACACATACAAATGCATGCAATCATATGCACACACAAACACACACACATACCTTAGACACACGCTTGTGCACATGAACACACACACATGCACATGCACATATACAAAAACCCACACATGCATACATGCAAAAGTACGTAGACACACGTATACATGTGCAGACATTCACATGCATAACCACACACTTATGCACACACGCACACACAAGCACTCCCACACAACAACACACGCACACACAGAGCAACACGTAGGAACATAGATGCACTCACACATGCACACATGCAAGAGGATATGCACACTCAAACATGTATACATACATGAATGTGCACTAACACATACACACACACATAGCCACATAACTAACCAAATTCATACACATACACACATAACACATAAACACGCACACACACGTTCACACATGCACATAAATTCATACATGCATGCACGCATGCACAAACACACGCATGTACACGCACACCTATACTACACGCACACATGCATCATGATACACAAAACATAAGCACACATAGTACACACACATACAAACACACGCCCCATGCATGCACACATACATATATACACACAAACAAATGCACACACGTATACGCACACATGAGGAAACACATAGAATCATACATGCATATGTTCACACACGAGGAAATGCACACAATCGTACACACATTCGCATGCACATGGACACACACACACTACCTTGACAAACAGACATGTATGCAAACTCATGCTTGAACACACAAATGTATTGATCCACACAGATGCACACTTAAGAACACATGTGCACACACACACACACACACTCATATAAACATATACACATATACACACACATATACACATGCACACACAAGCACTTGCACAAACAAGTACACTCATGCACATGCGCAGGCATAGGTACACACACAAACATAGGTTCAGAAACATGCACATACACAAACTGAAATGCACATAAATGTATGCACAAAAATACATGCACACTCACACTTACAAACATGCAAATACACACACTCACAAGTGCATACACATACACTTGCACAAGAATGTACAAACACAGATGCATGCATAGACACACCCACATGTACACAGATACATATGCACATGCACACATTCACACAATGACACATGCATAAACACACACATATGCACATGCACAAGTGCATGTATACGTGCAAAAAATGCACAAGAGCACATGGGCATGCTTACACACAAATAAAAACACATTCACACACACACACATACACAAACATACACACACATGGATGCATCCACACACACACATACACAAACATGCTAGCATTCATATGCAAACAAGTAGACATGCACACACACACACACATACATACACATAGCTACACATACACAAATATCAAAACACATTCATGCTTGCATACATACACACACACACATATGCACACATGCACATACAAATGCACACACATACGTGTACACACATGGATATGCACATGCATGCACACCCACACAAATTCTTATAGGAAAATAGATGCACATACATGCATGTGTGTACACGTGCACACACACACACAAACATGTACACACATGCACACCCACAAATACATATACATGCATATAAGCATGCACACACACACACACACATGCATGCATATGGTCACAAAGATGGCCATGCATTCAGATGCAAAAATGCTCACATAGCACACACACACATGCACATACTTGCAATCCCACATATTCACAAATAGACACATACATGCATAAAAAGCTACACACCCACTGACCCACACCCACACGTGTGTGTATACACATGCATGCATGCATGTACACATGGAAGCATGTACTCAAACATGCTCAAATGAATGTATAATAACACATGCCCACACAGACCCACACAAACAAATGTACATGCACTCACACACATACACCAATGTACACACACACACACACACATGAACACACATATACATGCACACACACACACACACATGCACATGCATGTTATTGCACAAAACAATAAAAGTAAATTCAAAAACATGTACACACACATATGCATGCAAATACATGCATCCACACATCTACAAATATACATACTCATACACAAATGCACTTGCACATCATAGACACATACAAACACACACACGTATGCACAACTGCATACACACAAGCACGTATATGTAGTCACTTATGCACACACATGTACATTCACATAAACCTGAACACACACACAGATGCACACACATGAACACTCATGCACAAAGAACAAATGCACATATGTGCTCACCTATGCACACACACACATATATCAAGTACAAACATGCACAAACACACATGCATGCAAAAATACAAACACATACACACACATACACTAACACAATCACACATACATAACCACAAAGATGCATGCACACAGACACAAATGTACACACACATGCATGCACACACATGTTCAAACATACACAGACACACAAACATGCATGCATAGATGAATGCACATGTCCACACACACATATAAACATGAACATTCACAGAAGCACATAGATATGCAAGTGCACCAAAACACATGCACAGCCACACACATGTGCACACATGCTAGTACCACATATTCCCACAAGAAAACACATAAACATGGTCAGACACATGCACACAGTCACGAAAGCACATGCACACCCAAACACTCACACACACGTGCAACTATGCACATATAGGCACACACAAAAATAGAAATATGTATACACACATGCACAAAACACACACAAACACATGTGCATGCACTCACGCACACACACATGTGCACATATGTACAAATGCATACACTCACATACTTAAAAATGTACAATTTCCTAAAGGCACACACACACATTAAAATATGCACATACAAATACACATACACACACACACATACTCATAGATAAACTCACTCACACACACATGAACACATACACACACATGCATTATCAATTTACACATGTGATAAGTTGTACACACACATGCACAAACGCACAAAAACACACAAACACATGCACGCACACAAGCACAAACACGCACATACACCTAAACATACACTCACACACATACACATATACACATGAGTGTAGACATGACATGCACACAAACGTAAACGCACACATAAATCCATACACATGCATTTGCACATAAATAGAAGCATGCACACACACACATGCAAGCACACATGCCCAAACTCATAGGCACATTCACACATATATGCACACATCTATGCACACACATAGACACTCACACATGTATGTATGCACACACAAACACAAGCATGCACACCCATACACATTCATGCACATACAAACTCAACATAGGCATGCACACACACACCCAAAAGAAAATGCATAAATACAAACACAAACATGCATGCAAATTCACACATGCATACACACACATGTGCTCATGCACATACACAAAACCGAGCACATAGACCAACCATTCACACAAATAGGAATGAAAACATGACCAATGGCACATAAATATGTAGACAAGTATGTATGCGTGTACCCATGCACACACATGCACATATATACACACATGGACATGCACATCTACTTACACAAAGTGGCACATGCACACACACACACACACTCACATGAACATGCACAAGGACACACACATTAGCACAAGCATACACACATGCACGCATGCATGCACAAACATGCATAGTAATAACCATAAAATCAAAGACACACATCTGCAAACAAGCACGTACACACACACAGGAGCATCGATGGACACACATGCTCATATGTACACACACACATGATTACACAAACACATGCACATGTACACACATGTACAAGCACACTCTCACACTCACACGCATAAGAACACACACACACATACATAAAAAACAACATGCACTCACATATGTGCACACACGTATGCATGAATACACATACTTGAACATGTTGACATAAATGCCCAAATGCACAAAAACACATGCATGCACAGATACAAATACACACCCATGCATGCATACACAAACAAAGGAACATACATACATTCATAGACATATGCGCAAATGCAAACACACAAATACGTGCACTCAAGTATCTTTGTGCATGCATGCGAATGCTTGTAGACTTGCACACACACAAATATGCATAGGCATGCACACACACACACACTCACATGCAAAAACATTAACACACATATAAACACACACAAATAGATTCACACTCATACACTTGTATGCACACATGATGCACATGCACACACACATATATGTGCACACACATGCAAACACTCTTGCAAACACATGCCCACACTAATACACATGCATGCATGCACACTCCTACATGCAGACAAACACACAAGCAAGCACAAACCTGATCACACACACATGATCACATATGCACAGAACATGCACACATACACTTATGCAATGCACACACATGACTGCACACAAACATTCACACACATGCCCATGCATACATGTGTGCTCACACAAACTCAAATTAAATCCTACATGTGCACATAGACATCATGCACACACATACACACATGCACAGACACACACATGCACATTAACAAACACATGCAAATACACACAAACACATGCATACACACACGCACAAGCACGTAAGCACACACATGTGCCCTCACACATAGATAAGTACATAAGCACAAATGTATACATAACCACAAATACTCTAACCCACAAAAACTCACACATGCAAATGCTCACACACACACACATGTGCATGTGCATAAAAGTACACACACATAGACACACCCATATGCACACACATGAAAACCCTCTTACATGGATTCATATACACATAAAAAAACACATGTGCAAATATGAATGCGAATACACATGTGTAAACGCACATGTACACATAGATGCACTATCACATACATTCACAAACATATATATACCCACACATATGCTTGATGCATACACTTATCCACACATAAGGAATTATGCACATAAAAAACACACACAAACACACACACACGCACACGTATCCACAAGCACATTTATGCATGCACTGACACACACACACAAATGCACAAACAATGCATACACACACACATACACATGCATGCATAGATGCACTTACACTTAGACACACACACACACATGTACACACATGCACATGCATAACCATATACACACCCAAACATGCACATGAATTCAACAACACAGACACACAAGCACAAACACACAAGTGTGCATACGTGCATGCATGTACTCACACACACACTCAGCATGTGCACATACACGGATGCACATAGACAGACAAAATCACACACATGCACACACATGCATGTAATTCACACATGAACATGTACACACATGCTTAGGCATACACACATGCACACAAGCAGACATGCATACAAACATATACACACACACACATAAAACACACCAACACACATGGATAAACACACACACACATATTTATATGCACATGTAAATAGGTGCATGCCCACACATACTAACATCTACCTACATGCACAAAATAAGCCCACATACATGTATATGCACACACATGCATGGACACACACTCACGCATAGGCACACAAGCATTAACATGCAGACACACATAATAGCATGCATGCATGAACGCATGTACTCATGTGTCGGAATCTATAAACATGCACAGATGCATACCTGCTCACACAAACACGTACACACATGCTTGCATACTCAAAAAAATTTATACACATGCATATGAATACAAACACACACACTCACATACATACATGCATGCACACCACCCATGCATGCTCATGTATACACATGCAAACAAAGATGCATAACCACATCCATAAGCATGTTTACATATAGACACACTCACACAACACACAACATGCTCATGCACAGACACACCATCGCACACGCACATGCACACACAAACATACAAATGCAAACAAACATGCACACACTTACATGCACATGCATGCTTGCATACACGTATCTCATTCACGCTTGCTTGTACCCTCCCATACACACAGAAGAACACACCCACACATATGTAGACATACACACATTCACACACACACACTAACATACACCTGCACACATATATACACATAGTCACACACACATATGTGCATACACATAAACACACATGCGTAGACACATGTACATGCATACTCTCATGCACACACATGCTCATGCAGATGCAAACACACACCCTCACATGCACACGTGCATGCACACACTTATACTCACAACTATGTACATACACAAATACAAACATATATGCATACAAATTCATGCATGAATAGACAAATGCACACAAACATGTAAACACACATGCACATACATAGACTTTCATAGACCTATTCATGAATAACACAAAATATGCACAAGCACATTGACAAATGAACATACATATACTCCTACACTTACTTAGAAATATAGATGTGCTCATGCACACATACTTACACATAAAGACATGCACACACATATACATACAATGCCCAGACACACAAACACACACACATGCTAAAATACACTAACACACACATATATACGCACACATGCATGCACACACATGCACACTTATAAATGCATGTAGAACAACATATAGATGCACATACACATAGATTTATACACATGCATACACGCAAGTGTGCACATGTATGCACACATACAAACACATGCACATGCACATACATATACACACACACACACATGAGCACACACATGCATACACACACATATACACACATGTCCATGCATGCACACACACATAAAATTATGCTTAGAAATACACATATGTGCACACAAACAAACATAAATCCACACACATGAACACTAAGATACACCTACACACACAAACATGCATGCATGTTCAGACACACATAGATACATGCACATATGCAAGTACACACACATCCACATATACACACATACAAACATACTCACATAAGCACCCCTCCACACACACACACACACACACACACACAAATGTAGGCACTCACACATGAATGCACATGCTCACACATACATGCAAAAACACAAACTTTCTCATGTATATAAACACAAAAATAGACACACATACACATACATGCTTGCATAGCACAACCATATGCACACACACCCGTACATATACAAGCACACACATAGACACTTGTATCCACACACACATATAGAAACATGCATGAACACACACACACACATGCACTTTAAGGACATGTACACACACAGGTACATACATAAACAAAAAATCACATATGCACACATATAAACACACATAAGCATACACAAATGCACATGCATAAACACACACATGCACACCCATACTCATGCACACATTCATCTATGAGAACCCATAGTATAAACACACAGACACACATGAGTATACTCATACACATGTACAAGCACACATTAAAATGCAAACACCCACACACACACAAATTAAAAAACACACACGTACGCATGCTCACACCCATAAAGACACGCATGCATGCACACACACACACAAAAAGAATGCACACAAATATGCACTGACATACACACCCATATAGGCAAAAAGACACACACACATGAACACACCCACAAAAACCCACACACATGCTTGTGCACACACACACACAAACAAAAACATATGCATAAGCACAAGCATATGCACATGCATACACAAACACATGCTCATGCACCCCCTCACACTCAATCGCATTCACATTCATTTAATCGCACACACATCTACACACTTGTCAACACACACAACCACACAAATGAACACACATGCACATACATACGCATGCATGCATGCTTGCACACCAAACATATGCTCACAACGATGGCCACATGCACACGTGCATATAAGCTTACACAATAGACACAAATGCATAGACCCAGGAATAGGCATATTCACACATTGATATATACATGCATACACAGATACACACACACACCCACACTCATGAGTGTGTGCATGCACATGCATGCATGCATGTACACTTGCAAACATGTTCTCATACATGTTTGAAAGAACTTACAAAGACACACCCACACAAACAAATGCACATGCACATGCACACACACCCATGCACACACAAATGCAAACACATGTATACACACAAGTTCTCATGCTCATACATATACATGAAAGCACATGCACACACACATACATGCACACACATACAAATATGCATACTCATAAATAGATGCACATGTACTTGCATAGACACACACAAGAACACACAAGTATGCACAAGTGCATACATGCACATGCACATGCAATCATATATGCACACACATGCACACTCACGAACACCCTCACAAACACCCTTGTACACACACATGCATACTCATGCACAAACACATATGCATGCACAACTATACATAAACACAAACATGTACCAATGTACCTACTTACAAAAGTATAAACTTATACATATGCAAAAACATAATCACACATATGCACATGCACAAACACACACAAGAACACAAATGCATGCATACAATTGGACACATGGACTACACATAAATACACATGCACAGACTCACATACATACACAAATGCTTGCATGCAGATATACAAACACATGCACATACATGCAAGTGTGATTACAAACACACGCACAAAAGTGCACACACTCAATTGCATATGTGCACAAACACACAAACACATGCACAAATACATGTAAATACACCCACAGCCACACACACATATGCATAAACATACGCATACAAATGCACACATACAAAAATACTCACACATGCACAGTTATAGACATATGTGCACACCCATGCATAGACATGCACATGCACACACACACACACGTGTAATAAGCCCCTACACATAGGCTTCCACACACACATTCACACTCAATGCACATACACAAGCACACACTTGCACACATGTACACATGCACACATGCACACATGCATATTCATACACATATGCACATGCTCACACATACATTGTCGCACACAAACACATGCCCAACCAAGCACAGATGTAGACGCACACATTTGTACACATTTTTATAAGGACACAAACAAATGTATACACACACATATGTATGTACATATATATACAGATGCACATGCACATAAAAACACATTAACACACACACTTGAGCAAGTACACATAGATGTATACATGCAATCTAACATGCACACACACAACCACACGCACAATTGCACGCACACACACACACACAAATATGTCCAAATGCACACATGCATGCATACACACATGCATAAGCATGCACACACATGCACTACATACACATATATGTGAATATAGATGCACACATGCATAGATAATCCACATGCATACATACATGTACACACATTCACACAAGAGCATACATATGCACTTGCACAATTAAGTATCTACAAAGATGCACAAAGGTTCACATGCACATGGAACATTGTGCACTCGCATGCCCATATACATACACATAAATACATACACTTATATAAACTCGTATACACAGAAGCACACACACACCAACATACAAACAAAGATGCACACACAAAAACATGCACATGATCACACAAAGATGCACTCACACAAACCCTTTCACATGCACACATGCACATGTACACATGCACTTATGCACACACACAACAACATGAACACATGCTCCCACAATCATGCACGCACACACCCACATGCAAACAAACACACATACTTGCACACACACACACATGCACATACACACATGTTCACATGCAAGGACACATGTGCATGCATACACACGCTCATGCATTCATCTACACACTCACACACACACGCACATGCATGCATGCACATACACACACACACACACACATGCACACAAACACATTTTGAAACACACTTGCATGCACATACACATGCACACATGGACAAGTACACAAACACATGCACCTACACACACACATACGCATGCACATACATCCACAGACACTCATACATATATCCATGCACATACCCACACACACACACACATATACACCAATACTCACTCTCTCTTTCACATGCAGATGCACACTCACATGCAAACATAAGTATAGACACACACATTCACACACACTTGCATACACATATGCATGAACACATGGGCATGCATGTAGGAGCACACGCTCCACTGGTGCACACACACAAGCACACATTCACGTGCACACACAAATACACATGCATAAGTACGCACAAACACACATGCCCACATGCACACCCACACACACACCAACGCATATATGCACACAAATGCACATACATGCACACACACACACACATGTAAGAACATACACACATACACATGCTCACTTGCATGTACAAATTCTTAAACACACACACAAATACTTGCACATATATGCACATGCATAGACACACATGCCAACACCCCCATCCATGAACAAACATGCACAAAGACAAGAACATGCTCATATAAAAGCACAAACATGAACACAAAAACACATACACAAACACACACAAAAACATGTTCACACATACATGCACAATAACAAAGTTACATGTATACCCACATGCATACACACATGTGCATGCAAATGGACACATGCGCATACACACACATTAGCGCATACAGACACACACATACACACTCACACATAAAAAAATTTGCACACACACACACATGCACATTCCCATGCATACACATAAGCACACACATGCACACACATACATATATGCAAACATATGCACATCCTTACACATAGAAGCACGCACACCTAGACACATGCACACACACGTGCACATATGCATACACACATGCACATGTACACATACTTGCACCGCAATGTACACCCCCATGCACACATACACCCAACATACCTGCACAGCCACACACATGCACACATGCATGCACACACACACATACATAAATGGACACACATCAACAGCCTTTATATAGGCATACTTGCACACACAGATGCATGTGCTCACACCCATAAACCTGCACACCTGCACATATACACATATGCACACATGTATAGAAATGCACATGCATAACCATATGCATACACACATACATGCATGCATACACATACACTACAAAACATTCATGCACACAAATACATATTCATATACAAACAAATACACACAATCTTACACAAAGGTGCATATGCATAAGCAAGAATGCACATCCACACACACACTTATGCTTATGCACACATGCATAAATTTTCATATCACAAACATACATGTACTTACATGAGCACACACACATACTTACATGCACAACTCATATGCACACACGTGCAAAAACACACACATACATGCTTGCACACACACAGTAACAAATGCACATACATTTGCACACATGCATGCATCCACACACACAACACACACACAGATGCACATACATGCACATGCACAAAGCCAAAAACACCCACACTAACACCCAAATACTCAACCACACGTGCATATGCATTTGCACACAAACACACACATGCCCATTTTTACATGCACACATGCATAGTAAACATGCATATGCACATGTAGATATAAATACATGCACATACATGATGTGCACACACATGCACATAAATGCTTATGCACACACACCTACACACATGTACACACACACCCACACACTCACACACACATGCACACACATGCACACATGCATATATGCACACAAATATGCATGCACACAAATACATGCATATGCTCACAAAGATGCCTACACAAACACACATGTACATTCGCACGTACAAAAACACATACATGCTCATATAGCACACATATGCTACCAATAAATAGACTTACACAAACATAGATACATACATGCACATAAAGACACAAACACAAATCCATAGTCACGCTTACATATACGCATGCACACGCATGCAAGTGCACATGCATGTAGGTACTTACACATGCTTGCAAGAACATATAGGATCGAATACATGTACAACAATGCACACCCACACAAATGCATACACTTGCACAGGTATATAAACATAGCCACATGCAGACAAACAAATAGATACAGAAATACATGCATTAATAGATGAACATGCTCATATATATACACAAACACACATGCATACACATGCAAATGTATAATCAAACAAAAATAAATTCTTATACGTGCACACACACAAACATATGCATGCACATGCACATGAATGCACCGACACACATGCACAGTCATGCAAATATGCATACACATAATTACATACAATTGCGCAAGCACACACATAAATGCATGAAAGCACACACCTATAGATTCACAAGCACACACACACATGCATACACATGAACACAATCATTTGCACATATATACACACCTTCACAAACACTTGCATACACACAGAAATGCACAAATACATTCACACACATAAACATATACTTGCACATGCATAGCCATGCAGACAAGTGTAGACATATGCACATTCATGCACATGCATATGCACACACACACACACACAAGTAAAACACAAACACATATGTACAAATACATGCACACACACACTCACATGAACACACACATGTAAACACATAAGTTCATATGCACATGCACACACTGAGGAGCACACGCATATGAACAAATATAGGCACATACAAATGTATAGACGAACACAAATGTGCATGCACATCTAAGCACATGCACATGCATAGGCACTCACAGATGCACATGCTTGCACACAGGCACTCATAAATGCACCCTAGCATGCACACACATACATACACACATACTCAATTACAAAGACATACGCACATAAGTACACACACACACATACACATGTACAAACACGTACACATGCACAAATATACAAAAGCACAAACATAAACATGCACACACACTGACACACATAAAACCATGCAGACTAAGATGCACCCACCCACATGCACACACACACACATGAACACAAGCACAGACACAAATGCACACATGCACAATGTGTTAACATGCATGCATGTACTCACACACACACTACTATGTGTATGTAAATACACATAGAGAATCATACACACACAAACAAATGCACACGAATGAACACATGCACACATATGCATATACACACAGGCATGCAAACACATGCACATATATTTACAAAAGCACTCACACACACATGCACACAAATGCACACACACACATAAGCACATACATGCATCAATGTAATTGCACACACACATGCAATAAAATGCACAAACATGCACACACACACACATGCTCAACAATGGCACAAATGCACATGCAAATGCATGCACGTGCACACAAGCACACACGTACATGCACCTGTGCACATCAGCTTACACACAAGCACACCCACTCACCAACACCCACACACATGCTGGCACACACTCATAAACATAAGCACACACACAACCATGGACACATGCAGATGCATACACACATGTAAATACATGTACGTGAAAATGGACACACACACACACACGTATGCACACATGCCAATGCACATATGCATGCCCATGAAAGCATGTATGAACACACAAACACACATATTTATGTACACACACAAGAGCATGCACTAACACATGTGCATATATATGCACACATGCACCCATATAGATAGGTGCACACACATACACACACACACACATACATGCATGCTTAAATGCACACAAACATGCACAAGAAAGCACACATGGACATGCATACAACCATTTGTGATTGCACACACACACTCACAATCCATATGCTCACACATGCACTAACACACACAGACATGCACACATGAACATAGATGAAGAAATGCTTACACACATTCTCAAAGGAATGCACACATATGCTGACAAGGTGCATAAAGAAGTCCACACAAACACATAGACACACATACACACACATATGCATGCACACATACACACATCTATGCACACATGCACATGTACACACATCAATATGCAAACACAAATATACACACAAGCACACACACATTTATGCACATATAAGAATGCTTATATACATACATATGCACACACACAAGCATAGCCACACATACACACACACACACATAGACACAAAAACACAAAGGTACCTACACACATGGCTGTTCACAAGTACATGCTTGCACATACACATGCATGTGCACACACACTCACACAACCACACATGCACAAATGCACACACACGTATACACACAAGAACATACTTATAGGGGTACACACACACATAGGCATGCACACATGCATAAACATACACTTAGATATATATTCACACAAGCATACACCTAGATCCATAAATACAGATGCACACACAAAAATATTTACACACATGCAATATATACACACAAATACACATACACACATGCACCTACACTTATACTTACCTATCTAAACATGCACACACACACACACATGAGTGCTTGCACACTTACACAAGCACAAATACATGAATAGAAACACACATAGGCACTCAAAAATAGGTGCATAGATGCTCACACGCTTGCACTAAAAAGCTTGTGTTGACACACATACATGCTCATAAAAGTACACACACATGTGAATACACACATATACGCACGCACATGCACAAACAAATAGACATTTAAACAATCACATACGATCACAAATATAAAAATACAGACACAAACATGCATACGAACAAAAATATTTGCACACATACACATATGCATAAACGCAATGATGTATACAAACACACATATACACACATGCATATGTACACACACATAAACACACATGCTTATACACAAGAACAAACACACACACACTTGCACATACATATGCACACACAACATGCATAAACATGCATGCATACCTATACATGAAAGTGCACACATCCACACACATACATAGACACACACATGTGCATATGCATGCACACATACATATGCATGTACGTGCACACACACACATGTGCACATGCAAATACACACATGCATGCACACACTTCTATGCACACATGTACCAAAGCACTCCCATACACATGCACATACATAAACACACACACATATAATAATAAACATAAATTCCTAGGCTCACATATGCATGCACACACGAATATCCACATACATACACAACCACACATGCACACACACGTGCAAAGATACACATATGTACAAACACACATGCATACACAAGCATGTATGTACACATATATGCATGTAGACATGTCACACATAGATAGACATTCACACAAGGGTGCATGCAAATGCACACACAAATACACATGCACATAAACACATGTACACACACACACACACTTGCAAATACACACAAGCACACAGATGTAGTCACATGCACATGCACAAACACACATACACACACATGCATGTTCTTACACACATGCTCAACCTAATGCATACACATGAACACATGTACACATAATGACACACATGCATAGATACACATCTGCATACACTAGTACTCACATGTGCACACATACAACAAAATAAATACATGCAAATACATGGAGGCACACAGACACATACAAGCAAACACATGCACATACTCGAGCACATAGACACATACACACACATGAACATATAGAAAATCACAAACATGCACATGCACTCACACATGAACATACATAACCACATGCTTACACATGTGCTTACATGCACACACACTCACACACATGTGTGCACACACTCGTACACACACACACACACACTAGAACACGCTTGCACAGACACACTCAAATGCTTACACACACACATACACAAAAGCACATGTACACATACATGAACCCACATATGTGCACACACATTAATGCATAAGAATGCATAATCTTGCAGTTGCAAAAATGCAAAAACACAGACACATGCTTTCATGTAGACATATGAACCTATATTTCTAAACATATACATAGTTACATGCATGCTAATGCAAAAACACATGTGCACAAAAATGTGCAATCACATACACATCCACGTACACTCACACACACATACATAAGTATTCACACACATTCATGCATGCATAGAAACATGCACATACACATGCACACACACACAGGTATACACAAGAACACATGCATGCAAAAATAAGCACACACATGCACATAAACATGCACAGACTCCTAAAAAAATACTTGCACACAAGCACACACATACTCATATGAACATACACACACGCACACATAGCCACATGCTTGCATGCTCTCACAGATGCAAACACACACACAAAGGCATAATCAAAATGCCCATGCACATAGATATGCATGCACATGCATGCACATACATGCATAGCCACACATGCACACATAAATTTGTGCACATAAATACATGTGCACACACACACACACATGTAAACACACATGCATACACACACATGCACACACACATACAAGCACACACACACTCATACACAAAAAAATAAGTATGCATTCACACACATGCATGCACTAGTCCACAAAACACTTACACATAATTGCACACACAGATGCATGAAACACCTACACACAAATGCATAATCGCATGCACGAACGCACATGTATGAAAATGCTCACACACATGCTCAAATACAAACACGAACTCTCACAGACCAATAGATTTCTACATACACACACACACATGTACCAATACACAACTCATGCAAGAACATGCATCCACACACACACACACACTTAAATACATATGTGCACATAAATACACATGCACACATATGCACACACACATACAAATGCATAAACACACACATACACAATTACACAAATGCATGAACACACACATACACAATTGCACAAATGCACACACATGCAAATGCATACATACAACACAATCACATATGTACACGGCATTCCCACATAAGCATGTATTTAGGAATACAAGTACATATGTACAAAGCCATGCCCAAACAAGTGTAGAACCTACACACACATATGTATATAACTACACATGCATATGCACATAAGCATGCACACACCCAAACAATTGCACACACACATAAGGGCACTTGAGCACCCACACATGCATACCAGTGCACCCATACACACACTAACATACATGCACACAAACATACACATAAAAAACAAATAGACACACAAGCACCCAAAAGTAGATAACTGCATGTGCACACATACACATACACACAGATACACAATGACACAAGCACACACATACACATACACACATGCACACACACACACAGAAAGATATTGACACAATCATGCATACACACACAAATACATACAGACACATATTCACAATCTCTTGATTGTACACTTTCATATACACGAGCACATCAACACATGCACACACACAATCATTCACATACACATACAAGAAAGGACACATGCATGCACTTACACACACACTCAAACACATGCACAAACCCAACCACACTCTTGCACTGTCACACATGTAAAAAATGTATAAGAACATGTGCATAACCACACACACACACACACAAAGACATGCACATGCACACACATAAGCACACACACACACACACATATGCATACACACATGCTCAAGCAGACATATGTGTGCATGCCCACACACAAATAAGTGCACAAGGACACATGAATGTACACGTGCATACACATCCACACACACCAACAAACATGAACCCACACACATAAGCTTGCATCCACAACCACATAAATATGTGCAAATGCACACACATAAACAAACACTAACACACATACAACCCTACACAGAAACACACATATATGCAAACAAATAAACACATGCACATTCACATGCATAAACATAGGCACACATTATCAAACAAACACATGCATAATCACACACATTCGCACACACATGCACTCACCCACAAAGACATGCACACTCATACACACACACACTTGAACACCTGCACACAACACAAGCACACACATGCAAGCATGCATGCACATTTTTACAAAGAGACACACACTTGCATATAGTCATGCTCACACTTACATGCTCATGCATGCATTCTCATGCACACATGTGCATGCACAACATGTACAAATGAACAAACACAATCACATTCAGATAGGCACACAAACACATGCTTACGTAATGATGCACATATGCACAAGTAGATAGACACGCAGTAGACATACGCATAGATTCTCAGATGCACATACACAAACATGCTCACATATATACATGCAAACACATGCACACGTAGACACACATACTCACATGTATTGATACACACAAACACACAAGCACAGTTGTACACACACACACACATGCATATAGAAAAATACACATAACCATGCACACACAAGAACACATAGACACATCAGTGCAATAACCTAATATGCTTGTATGTACGAAAAGACACATGCATACACATATGCCCACACACCCACACGTTAGCACAAACAGTCACATGGACCCACACACACAAACATGCAGCACAATTGCACTCACATGCACACATACACACTCGCACGAATGCATACACATGCACACACACTAACGTGCACACCCATGCATACATACATGCACACAATTGTAAACACAACACATGAGTACACCTACACATCACACAAGCACATGTAGATAATCTACAAACACACACATGCACACATGCTCACGCACATATGCACAAGCACACACACATAATCACAAATGCACATACATGCATACCTATACACACACACACACATGTACACAGACACATACATGAACACACATCCATCCACACACCTACATGCATGCACACATTCTTTTGAATAAGCACACTCATAACTACACACATAACAACATACACACACACACACATAATCCCACATACATAGATATACCCACATGAACAAACAAACATGCATGTGTAGATGCACACACACGTACACACATCCATGCACATAGACAAAAATTCACACATGCATGAAAGTAGAAACACATAGATGCATACCCAAGAACACAAATGCATGCAAACATACACATTAGCATATACACACACGAATAAATATATACACACATGCATACATGTTGACCCATCATGCACACTTACATACACATACACCCTTGTACACACATAAACACACATGAACAAAAATGCACACACAGACACACACATGTAAAAACAGACACATACACATGCACACATGCACACACACACACACCTACACACACATGCATACACATAAGACATGCACATGTGCATGAACATCAACTCACACACTTGACTTCACACACACACATGTGCATGCACACAAACATGCTCACTCACAAACATACACACAAGTACACACATACACATGCATGCATGTAAACACACACGCACTAACACAAAGTTGCATGCACACCACATGCACTCATGAACACACACATAAATAAATGCACAGAAGTGCAAATGCTCACACAAGTAGTTACACACGCACATACACATGCATATGCATAGCAACACATATACACTTGTAAACATGTACAAATGCACCCATAAACATAGCCATATATGGACACATGAACACACACATACATGAACATGCACAAACATATAAGCACACACACACACATAGGCAATCATGAGCACAAATTCTCACATGCATACACACATGCACACAGGTAAAGACATAGTCACGTGAACACACATTAATACCCATACACACACATGCAGGCATGTGCAAATTCTTACATGCACACACACACAAGCACACATCTTTACACAAATACACACACACACACACTCACAAAGACATGCACAGGTCAGACATAGATGTAGGAATGCACATACATAACCATCTACACACCCAAGCTTGCTCACACACATAAATGCAAACATGTACACATCTACACACACACATGCATGCACACATGCTCACACATGCACACACTCACAGACATAGACACACACACTTGCACACAAGCAAAAACAAGATCACACATGCACACATACACACACACAATTATATATACACACACACTCACACTCACTCATTGCTACACACACATGTGCATGTACACACACACAAACGCATGCATGCACATATATATAAACTTACACGTATACTAACACATACAAGCTCTCATGCATCCACGTGCACACCCATAGACACTCACACACACACATGCATGTATACATGCAAACTCTCTCATGCACATACACCAAAACATAGAAAAACTTATGCAAAAACATATGTACACACACAGAGAATCATATAACCACATAAACATGTAGAAAGACACCCACACATCCATGTATGGATGTCTTTTTGTGAGAGTACATGTGTGCATGAGTGTATGCATCTATGTTTTTTTGTTTGTGCATGCATGCTCATTATCTTGTGTGTGTGTGTATTTGTTTATCTACATGTGTGCATCTAAGCATTATTGCACCTATGTGTGTAGGCTCACATGTGGGTGTGTCCTTATTAGTGATTTGCATGTGCTGGTGTCTATGTAAGTGTGTCTATACACAAACATGCATGTATGTGTGTGTAGTTTTATTTGAATGAGCTTGTGCATATGTGTATTCTTATCATTGTGTCTGTGTGCATGTGTGTGAGTATATATGTGCATACATGTTTGTGTGTGTGTGAGTGAATGTGTATGTGTATGTGTTTGTGTTATTGTGCATGTGCTTTTGAGTATGTGTGCATGTGTGTGTATGGTGTATTTGTTTTTGTGTGCGCAAGTGTGTATTTTTATACATGTGTGCATATGCATGTGTGTGTTGTGTATGTGTGTGTGCGTGCATGTGTGTTCATGTGTGCATATGCATATGTGTCTATGTGCACATGGATGGGCAAGTTTGTATGCATTGCCTATATGCCTTTATTATTGTGGGTGTGGTTGTGGGTATGAGTAACTATGTGTGCTTACATGTGTGTGGACATGCATGTGTGTATATGTTTCTTTGTATTTGTATGTGTGCATAAGTGTGTGCGTGCTTTTTTGTGCAATTGCTTGCAAAATTTTATGTTTGTATGCATGTGCATATGTATGCATGTGTACATATGTGATGTGTAGTTGTGAACATGTATGTATGTATGAGTGTGTATTTGTTTGCATGCATGTGTATATGTGTGAGTGTATCTCAATTTGTGTTCTGTGTACTTGCATGTCTGTGTGCATGCAGGCAAGTGCATGTGTGTCTAGATTGGGGGGTGTGTGCAAGCTAGTGTGCATTTTTATGTGTGAATGAATACACATGTTTGTGTGGGTTACTGCATAGATGCTTATGTAAGTTCAGGTGTGTGCGTATGTTTGTGCTAGTGCGTGTGTGTGCACATATTTGTATTTGTACACATACACGTGTTTGTATGTGGATGCATATGCATGCATGTGCGTGTGCCTACATGCACATTTGTGTGTGCATGCATGTGCATATGTACATGTGTGTGTGTGTGTGCATATGTGTGTGCTTTGGTGCATATGTATGTGAGCGTCCATGCTTTTATGCGTGTGTGTATATGTCCATGCATGTGTTGCTTGTTTGTATGCCCATGTGTACATCTGTGTTTGCATGTGAATGTGATTGTGCACACGTGTCTGTATGCATGGATCTGTGTGCATGTGTTTGCATGTGCATTTATATGTGTGTGTTGGCATGAGCTTGTGTTTGCACTTTTGTGCATCACATATGTGTTTATGTGTGTGTGTGTGCGTGTGTGTGGGTGTGCATTTGTTTGTATGCATAAGTATGTGAACATGCATGTGCACATCTGTGGATATATTTGTGTGTGCATGCATGTGTGTTGGTGTCTATGCATATCTACTACATGCATCCATGTGTGTGCATGTTTGTGAGACCATATTTTTGCATGTATGTGTGCTTATGCATATGTGGGCATGTGTGTGGTTGGTGGTTGATTTGTGCATACATGCATAGGTGTGCATGGACATACGTGTGTGTACATATGTGTATGCATATGTGTGTACATGTGTGTCTTTGTATGTTTGTGTGTGGTTGCATGTGGGTACATGTGGGTACATGTGTGAGTGTGTATGTTTGTACATATGTGCATGAGTACATGTATGCATGTGTGTAAATGTGTCTACATGACTGTGTGGGAATGTGCATACATATATGCATGTTTGTGTACATGTGTGTCTGCAAGTTCTTGTGCTTAAGTGTGCATATTTGGTTCTAGATACATGTGTTTATGCATGCATGTATGTGCATGTATGCAAGTGCATCTCTATGTGTGCATGTGTGATTTCATGTTGGTGTGTGTACATGTGCATGTGTGTGGGCATATACATGTGTGACTTCATAGAGGTGTATTTTTGTGTGTGTGTGTGTGCATGTGTTTATATGTCTATGTGCTTTTGTGATTGAGGATGTATGTGCATGCATGCTTATGAGTATGTGTGCATGTGCATTTTACTATATGTGTGGTTTTGTGTTTTTGTGTCAGAGTGACTGTGAATATGTGTGTGTGGGTCTCCATAAGTGTGTGTGTGTGTGTGCTTATGTGCTTGCATATATGGTTGTGTGTGTATTTATGTGCTTACCTTAGTGTGTATGGGTGTGTGTACTTGTGTGTACATGTGTGTACACATGTGAGTGCATATGTGTGTGCATGTGTGTGTGCTTGTATGTGTATAGTAATATGTGTGCTTGCATTTATGCATCCATTTGTGTGTGTGTTTATGCTTGTTTGTATAGATGTGTGTGAGCATGCATGTGGGTGTGTGTACATTTGTGTGTTTGTGCATATGTGGGCATGTGTTTGTGTGCGCGTGCATGTACAATGCATCTTTGTTTGTGTTTTTTCATTTGTGTTCGTGTTTATAAGTGTGTGCATGTGCTTATGTTTGTGCATTTGTGTTTGTGTGCGGGCATGTTTATTGGTGTGTGTATGTGTGAGAACAAGTGTGTCTATTCATGTGTGCGTGTGTGTATATGTGCTTGTATGTGAGTGCATACATTCATATGCATGTGCACATGTGTATGTAGGTACGTGTTTTCATATGCATGGATGTGTGTGTGCACATGTTAGTATGTGTGTACGTCTGTGCATATGTGTGTGTGTGTGTGCATGTGAGTTTATGTGTGTGTACGTTTATGCTTGTGTGTATGTGTGACTATGCATGTGCATGTTTGTATGTGTATTTGTGAGTCCACAAGCATGTCATGTGTGCATGTGTGAGTATGTGTGTGGTGTGTACATAACTAAATGTACTCACGTGTGTGTGTCTGTAGGGGGGGGGTAAGAGTGTTCTGGTGTACATGTGTGACTATGTGTGACTCTGTGTTTGTGTGTATGCATGCACATGTTTGTGTGGGTGAGTGTATGGCTGCATGTGTGTGTTTGTGTGTGTAGGTGTATATGTGCTTATTCATGTAAGTGTGTGCATGCAAGCTTGTGCATGTGAGTATCAGTGTGTGCATGTGTGTAAGTGCATACACACACATGTCTATTTGTAGGTGCATATCCATGTGTGTGTGTAATATGTCTATCTATATATGTGTGTGCATGTGTGTTTATATGTGTGTGTGTGCATATGTGCATGTGTGTCCTAATATGTGTGCATATATGCATGCATTCTTCTATGTGTGTGTGTGCATATGCATATGTTTTTGCATGTGTGTGCATTTATGTGTGCTTATTTGTGTGCAAATCTATGTGTGCATGTATATATATGTGTGTTTGCTTGTGCACAAGTGTGTGTGTGCCTATTCAAGTGTGTGTTAAGATATAAATGTGTTTGCACATGTGTGTGCATATGCATGTGCGTGTGCATGTGTGTTTGCATGGGTCTGCATGTGTGCATGTTTGTGTGTGTGTGTATATTTTTTTGTGTGCATGTGCAAGTATGTGTGTGTTGTGCTTTTGCTAATGTGTAGATGTTGTTGTGTGTGTTTGTGCATGTTTGTGTCTATATCCAAACATGTGTGATTGTTGTTGTCTTTATGTGTGTGCACGCATGTGCATGGGTAACATGAGTGTGCCTATGTGTGCATGTGCGTGTGTGTGTTTGTGTGTGTATCCATGTGTGTTTATGTATGTGTGCATGCAGGTGCATCTGGGTGCATGTGTGTACATGTGTGTGCATGTGTGCATGTGTACATGCATGCATATATGTGGGTATGTGCATGTGCACATGTGCATGCGTGTATACGTGAATTTGTATTGTGCGTGTGCATGTGCATGTGCATGTATGTGTCTATGTGTATGTTCGTGTACTAAAGTGTGCATGCATGTTTGCTTTTGCATGTGCATATGTGTGTGCAAGTGTGCATTTGTATAGGTGTGCATGGGTGTATATATGTGTGACCATTTGTGCATATTTGTGAGCATTTGCATTTGTGTGTATCGACATGTATGTGTGTGTAGAAACATTTATATGTTAGAGAGTGTGAGTGTTTGTGTGTGTGCATGCATGTATGTTTGTGTATATTTGCAAGTGAATGTGTGTATGTGTGTGTTTGTGTTTCTGTTCATGTGTTCATGTGTGTGTATATGTGCATTTGTATGCATGCATGAGTGTGCATGTGCATATGCTTGTCTAAGGGTGTGTATGTTTCTATGTGCATGTGTATGTGTATACCTTGGAGAGTGGTAGTGCGTGTGAGTGTATGTGCATGTGTGAGTGTATATGTGTGTGTGTGTGTGTGTGTGTGTGTGTGTGCATGTGTGTGTGTGGGATGAGTGTGTGAGCACATGTGTATGTGTATATGTGTGTGTATGGGCATGTGTTTATGTGTATTAGTGTTTGTTCCTGCATATTATTGTGTGTGTGCATACATCTACGAGTGGATGTGCACGTTTGTTTGCATGTGTGTACACATGTGTGTGTCTGTGTGTTTGTGCAAGCATGTAAGTTTGTGTGAGTTTGTGTGTATATCTATGTGAGCATGTGCATATGTATGTTTGTTTGTTTGGATATATGAGTGGGATTGAGTGCATGTGTGTGCTTGTATGCAAGATTGTACGTGTGTTCATGTGTGTATCTACATGTGTGTGTGACATGAATGTGTGTATGTCTGTGTAAGTATGCGCATGTGTGTGTGCCTTTGTTTATATGTGTGTGAATCGATGTTTGAGCCTGTGTGTGTACCAGTGCATGTGCACGCTTATGCATTTTCTTCTACATGCTAGTGCATATAAGTGTAAATGTGTAAGTACATGTGTATGTGTATATGTGAATATTTTTTGTGCATGCATGTGTACATGTTTGCCTTTGTGTACATGCATATGTGTGTGTGCATGTTTGTATATATGTGTGCAAGTGTTCTTTTGCATGCATGTCTTTGTGCATCTATATGTGCATGTTGTATGAGTGTGCAAAGATCTTTTTTTGTGTGTCTATGCATATGCATGCGTGTACATGTGCAAGTGCATTTGTCTCTATGTGTATGTTTATGTACATTGGTGCATATATATATATATATATATGTGTGTGTGTGTGTGTGTGTGTGTATGTATGTGTGTGTCTATTTATGTGTCTATACACTTGCAAAAGTGTATGTGTGTGCATGTGTTATGTGTTTTTGCATATGTTCATGTGTTTGTAGGTGAGTGTGCATTTGTTTGTATGCATGCATGAATGTGTTTGTCTCCTTGTGTTCGAGTACACTCACAAGTGCATGTGCGTGTTATTCCTTATGAGTGCATGTTTTTTTGCATGTATGCGTTTGTTTGCATTTGTGTGTGCATGCGTGTGTGTGGTTGTGTGCGTGTGTATGTACAAGTGTGAGTGAGTGCAATGTGCCTTTGTGCATGTGTGTATGTGTGCTTGTGTGCATGTGTGTGTGCAGGTATGGTTGTGTGTGTGCATATGTGCTTGTGTGTGTATATGCATGTGTGTGTGGGTTTCTGAGCATAAGTGTGTGTAAAAGTTTGTGTGTATGTGTGCATGCATGTGTATACATGGGTGTATATTTGAGTCATTTTGCATGTGTTTATTTGTATGTTTCTATGTTCATACATGGTTATGTATTCAAGTCTTTGTGCATGTATGTGTGTGCATGGTTGGGCATGTAGGTGTATGGGTTTGTGTGGGTGTGTTTGTGAGAGTACATGTGTATGTGTATTCACACACACTCATACAAACAAGAACAGCAAACACCTACTAAGCACACACACACACACTCAAATGCTCATAAACTCAAACATGCATATACATATTGACACGCTCACATACACATGTACACTCATATGTGCACACACACAAATGCAAGCATGCATTTGTTGACCCACACACATATGACACACGTATGCATGCACAAACAACCCATGTGCAATGGCACACACACACACTCAAACACATGCCTATACATAGTTATAGACACACATGTGCACACACACGTATAAACACATGCACAAACATACACAAACATAGGCACATGTATACACACACACATGTAAACACACATTCACAATCACACAAGTGCACATGCATGCATACACACACACACATATGAACACATACCCACCACCCATGCATACACACATGTGCCTACATGACCACACATGCACAATTACATACACACGTGCACTCATGCACGCATATACATATGCACACACATAAAGACCAATATACATCCACACAAATGAACACAAACACACACATGTGCACTTGTACATATATGCATGTGTCTACGTGCATGCATATAGACAAATGTATGCAAGAACACACACCTATTTAAATGCATATGCATACACATAGATACACTTCAACACACATGTACACACACATACACTTGCATGCACATGCATATATATATATATGCAAGCAAACCCACACATGCACACACATACACACATGCACACATGTCTATGCATGTAGACACACACACATGTACTCACATGCATGTGCAAAGCAATGTACACATGCCTACACACAAGTGCACACACACCACAAAAGAATGCACATGTGCATGCACAAGCACATACATAAAAACATATATATATATATGCACATATGCACACACACATACACATATGCACTTGCATATACATAGCCACAAACTCACAAATGCACACATACATAAGAATGCTTGTACAAACACACAAGTGTGCACCCATGCACACATGCACACTCATGCACACACACACACCCATGCACTCACAAAAACATGCACAAACACATGCACATGCACATGCACTCATACATATATGATCTTGCACACATCCTCGTCCCCCATGCACATAACCACAAACTCATGCATGCACACACATGAATGCATTTGTAGATGTGCACATGCACAAACCCATGCACACACCAACACGCATGCCCATGCATGCAAACACACACACACAACCATACACATAAATCCACTCACACTCACACACACCAACACACACATACACATATAGACACATGCACATATACTTGCACATACTCATACTTCTACATGAAAATGCATAAAAAACTATAGACACAAACACATACACATGCACAATCATGCACACATGTGTATGCTTGTTGACACACACATACATGCACTTAGATGCATGTGCACAACAAAATGCACAAGTGCACACACACATACACAATCACTCACAAACACATACAGAAATACATGTACATGAACAAGCACATAAACACAAGCACACATATATGCATATGCACATGGGTTCTAAGACACACATGCATGCACATGCTAAACACACACAAACATGCACCCACATGCACTTGCAAACATGTGCGCACTTATATGCACACATATTAGTACAACAATAAACACACACACACATAAGCACCTACACACAAACACCCACACATGCATACAAATAGCCACAAACTCACACATGAACACTTGGACATTCACACATGCATGCACCCTCACACACACAAACACACATACTACACATGCACTCAAGCACACACACCTACACATGCACTTAATCATACACACATAAGAAAAACTAGGCACACATGCTCAAATAGACACATGCACACATGCTCAAACATACACACACACACACACATGCATGTAAATGAACACATTCAAATACAAAAAGCACACCCCTCCACACACGCACACATAACTATAAACTCATGCATGCATAAAACACACGGATGGTTGCACATGTGCGCACATGTATGTACCCACACACACACACATAAGAACACTTGCCCAAGCAAGAAAACACTCACACACCCCCACACACTAACACATTACCACTCATATGCACACACAGACAAATAGGCACATGTAAATGTACATACAAAAATGTAAACACACATAAAATATATCCACATAGATGTACACACAGACACACTCACATGCACACAAAAAACATACACAAAGACATAAACAAGTACACATGTACACAAACACTAACATAAGCATGTACAAGAGCACTGCACATGTGTGTCGACACAAAAACATGCATACATGCACACACACGAGCATGCACATAAATGTGCACTAACACAAGCACACACACACACATCCACACACTTGCATACACATACACATTTATACACATGAACACACACAAATGCATGCACAAACTCAAATGCATGCACGTACACCTACACACATACATGCATACTAGCATACACATGCACACACACCACAGACACACACACATACACACTTATGCATACTTGCAACAAATATACACACACATATGACCCACACATGTGCGAACATACATGCTTACATGAGCACACACAGCACACATCCATCCACATACATAAACACATATACATGCATGCTTGTTGACCCTAAAAGCATGTGCACATCCAAGCACCCACATAGGTGCATGCATAAGAATGCTTGCATCCCCACCAAAAAACAAGCACATGTGCACATGTATAAGTGGACACACACAAACATACATAGGTACAACGCACACATGTGCAAAGGCATCTACACGTAAGCAAATCGACAACACATGCACACACGTACAAGCACGTACAAATGCACACTCACGTAAACAAGTCTAACACAAAAAAGCACACACACACACATACTCCTACACATAAAAACACAAATAAAAGCACCTACACTTGCACTAGAACACACATAGATGCACACATACATACATTCATACACACATGCACACACAGGCATACATGCACACACACACATGCACACTCGCACATGCACATGCACAAATGCACACAATCATAGAAAAGTATGTACATAGGCATACACAATTGCACACACAAGCATTGAAAAAAAATGATCACACATAAAAACACACATGCACATGCACACACACATGTATAAACACACACATGAATGAACTTGCAAAAACCACAAACACACACATATAATCATGCACAAACACACACACGCACACACACACACATGTATGCACACTCTTGACTACATATATGCACACCTATACATACATGCATGCATGCAAACACGCACATGCACCTATACAAATAGACATACACAAGCATGCACACAAACATATGCATGTGTACAAACACACACACACACACAAAATATACACATGCAGATGAAGACATACACACATGCATTCTTTCCCACACAATTGCAAAACTATATGCACAAATACAAACGCATATAAAAACATGCACATGCACAAACACATGCACACGCACACACATAAACATGCTTGTAGACACACACACATGCAAATCTTCACACAAACATGCACATGCCACAAGCATATCCACACACAAGAACACACCTGAACAAAAATACTCACACATATCCACACATGCACACACAAAAGCTTGTACACACATGCACAAATACTTGCATGCACAAGCACATACATGTGACTACATGCACATATGCTCATGCATGCACACACATGCACAAATGTATGCATGCAGACCTACATACACCAATGCACATAAGCATGCACAAACACATACAAATTCATATGAACATGGACACTCATACAAATACATGCACACACAAGGACACACATAAGTACATACACATGTGTCTTTGAATGCATATGCACAGATGCTTACAGACATGCATGCACACAAGTTAGTGTAACCACACATGCATAAAGAAACATGCACATGTACACAAGCATATACACATACACACACACATGCTCACATGGACCACACAAATGTATAAACAAACAAATAGACACACAAACACATATGTGTGCTTGTACCCCCCCCCCCCCCACACACATATCTATACACACATACACACACACAACCACACACACAAATACAAACATGTAGACACACACATGCACATAGGCATGCAGGCATGCTCACACAAACATGCATACTTACAAACACAAACACCACCCACACAAATTGACACACACAAGTAGTCATATATGCACATGCATGTGTACAAAAACACCCACACACACTCTTTCACATATGCACGTGCACACAAAGATATGCACACAAAACACACACACACATAAACCTACATGTATGCATGCAAATACACTTTCAAAAATGCATGCATAAACAAAGACACGTACATGCATAAATAGATGCAAACATATATGCACACACATCCACAAATGCACACACTTATAAGAACACACACGTGCGCAACCGTAAATACAAGCACATTTACATGTTTGAAGGCACACACACACATGCACATGTAGATGCACATAGACACATCCACACACCAACATGCACACACATGGAGACATATCCCCACACACATTAATCACATACAGAGGAACACATAGACAAACAAACATGTATGCATATGCATGTGCATAATTGTGCATACACATGCACACATACATACTCACATAAACACACATGCATGCATACACACAAGAACATGCCCATACATGCACACACATGCATACACACACAAGCACACATGCACACTTACAAGCATAGACATATGCATGCATGCACACAAAAGTAGGCACACTCACTCACACACACACACACACTCCCACACCTACACACATGCCTACTAGCACACACATGCATGCACACACACATACATGCACATACATGGAAACATATCCACATAATCATGCACTCACATATAGAACATAGATATGCACACATACCTATGTATAGGTTAACAAACACATGCAAATGCACACACTTACATAGACATGCATGAACATACACATGCACACAAGCACTCATGCACACACATGTGTAAACGTTCATGTATATACATACACATATGCACCTACATATGCACACTCATGCACACATGCACGAATACCTACATATATGTTCACATGTGCAAACACATGCACACACATATGCATACACAAAGACACAAATACACACATGCAGGCACACACACTTGCCACACTCATGCACAAACACCCCACATATGCCCACTTACATACATATGCTTGTGTAGAAACATAAACATGCACACAAACAAACACACATGCATAGACAAACCCACACACAAACAAATACATGCAACCACGCACTCATCGACATATTTGTGCATATATGCACACACACACCTTTATATATGCACCCACACACACATGAATGCACACATGCATAGACACACACAAAGTAACACACAAATGCCTACACATGCACACATACACATGCATGTGCATAACACTAGCTCATAGACACACACACATATACACATTTACACACATGCATGTGCTCAATCACACACACACACGTGTGCACATGCACACATACACACATGTGTACCCACACACACACATGCATGCATACACATAGATAAAAATTTGTAAGAATGTGAACATGCACACACACACACATATAAAAACATGCAATCTTATGCACACACAACCACACCTATACCCACATAAATGCACACATGCACTAACAAACTTGCATGCACACAAAGACACAAAAGTATATGCAAACATGCCATCAAACACTCACCTACAAATGCACACCAACACAAAAGTACATATGCATGCATATGAATTAGCACATACAAGCACACATGTGAGCACCCACACACACACAAGCACATACAAACACACATGCACACACACATAGCCTCACACACCCACAAATGAAAAAACACACAAACACAAATGCATACACACAAACATACACAATGCAAATGCACACAAAGAAAAACCACATAAACACACAACCAAAGACAAGCACACAAATTTGCACAAGTACATACATGCATAGATATACACATGCACATGTTACCACACGTGTGTAAACGAAACCTGCATACATATACACACTCACACACCTAAATACGAACATGAATATACAAACACAAAGACACACACACACACCAGCACACACACACATGAGCACACACACAAGCCAACACACGTACACACACAAAGGAGTGCACACGCATGTACAAGCACACATGTGCACACACTCATACCAACATGTACACACACTCATGCATGGACACATACATGCACACACACACACACATGCACAAGCTTGCACACATGCATGCTCTTACACAAACCCTCGCACACACCCAAGTGTACACATACATGCACACATATGAATGTGCATACACACAAACACAGATACATGCTTGCATATAGACAAGCACTTATGCACACATACACAATGATACGCACATGCATAAATGCACATACACATGTACCCAAACCGACACACAAATATGCGCAAGAATATATTCTCAATCACACTTACACATTTGCACATGAATTGAAGCGAGCACAACCCAGCACAACTTATATGCACACACTTACAGAGACACAAGCACACACACACACACGTGCAAACATGTACATAAATGCAAACATTTGGAAACAGACACACATGGACACTATTGTATACACACACACACAATCGCTTATGCACACACTCACACACATAAGTATACACACGTGCACACACACACACACATGCATGCAACCATGTTACACTCTTGTGTTTGATGAGTCAAGAATAAATGTTTATATTTCATATGGGCTTGCTCTAAAAAAATTATTAATATTCAATTAAGATAAGCCATGAACTCTAAATGTCTAAAATAGTGGTCTTCAAGGCTCTTGGAGTCATGGCAAGCTTCAAGGAAATTGAAGACATGCGCTAAAGCTTTTATACTTGATTTTCTTTTTATTTTTCTTAAATTTGATATGTCCAAATTTTGAGATGATGTGGCACACTAGTAGTATTAATATTTAAAAATGTTATTAAAGAAATAATTATTGAATTTTTATTTTTGGGCCAAGCTTTATTGACAAAAAGTATAGACATTGGTATTTGATTTTTTAAAATTATTGAGGAATTTTTTATCTAATTTCTTTTCATAGTCATTTAGAAAACTTATAATACTATGGTAATATAAAATTATTTTGGTACACTTATATTAAATATTTTGGCACAAAAATTCTCACAAGACACCCTAAAAAACGTTACTCACGGGAATTTTCACTGTAGCAATGGGCGGGTCGACCCAATCCGACCACTGGCCCATCCAGTCTTTTAGAAATTAAAAAAAAAAATAAATATAAAAAATTGGTGGGCTAACCTGATAGGGGTGCCCATAGTCCAAAGGAATTCAAGCCGCAGGCAACGTCGAACTGAGCACGACAATTTCAGGTAGCAAGTGACGCTGAACAGAACGACGAATTCAGCCCACAGACAATGCTAAATGGAAGAGTGCAAAATCAAGTCAACTCGAACCAGGTGATGAAATCCTAGTCAAGGAAGGGGGAGCCAACCCCAAAGAGGCTCGAAAGTAACAGGAAGCAAATTGGCTTTAAAGTGCAATGACAAAGAATTTTTCACGATGCAGGACTAAACTCCGACCTAACTATCAAAAAAGTCGAAAGGGCAAGCGCAATCGGACGACTGAGATTATGCAGGCTAAAAGGACACAAAGCCATTGAGGTAAACTGTTTTAATTTGAATTATGCCATAGCACATTTTACTAATACTTGTAGGGTAGTATGCGTGCTACTTAGATCAAGCCCACTCAGATCGAATGGACGGGATTAATCTCAAACGGTAAATTCGAAACTCAATCCATGCCGTCCGTGTTTGGGCCTGAATCAGACGGTAGATTCTTTCTGTCTGTTACCCAAACGGTTAGTTGATTTTAAGAGCCATTAGGAGTAATTTTAGAGCTCCAATTTAAGCTCTATAAATAGGGAAGAATGAAGAACTTCTAGAGCTCATATTTTGCTAAGATCTCAAAGCTTTCAGATCATGACTTCAAGGAAAATCAAGTGAATACGGTGCTTCCAATTTCATAAAAAGAAAGCGGCAAGAAGGATTCCGAAATTAGAGGTTATTACTTCAACAATCTCTTAATCTTTATTCCTCTATCTTTTGGTTGTATGTGCCTCTTATTTTACTTCAAGTTATTTTAAGTTTTGCCAATTTTTGTATTCTGTTCTTTGGGGTAAGGGCATCCAGGCATTATGCAAAAGCCAAGGGTTTGAGTTGAGCCAGAAAAAACTCAAGTAAGTTCGGGATTAGCCGTAGAAAAAATCTCAAGTAGGTTTGAGGTGAACCGAACGAAAAACCTCAATTGTAATTTGGTATTTTTAGTGTTGTTTTTCCTAACACTGGTTGGGGGTGGATGTAGGCTTGATTTTGAGTCAAACCACCTTAAAAGTCATTTGTGTTATATTTCTTCTTATTCGCGTTTAAAAGATTTAATTTTTAATTGAAACAAAAAATCGAAAGAAAATTTTATTTACCACAATTCACCCCCTCCCCCCCCCCCCCCTCTTCTGGGATTTCTTTAAGCACAAAGAACTTCAATTGGTGTCAGAGCAAGGAATCCCAATTTATGAGAGTAACATCACGTGGGAGATCTGCTTGTGCTAAGAGAAGGTTTTCTTATAATTTTTGTGGTTTTGAGATTTTTGGTTTTATGGCTTATTCTTTGGTTAAGATGAGTACAACTTTGTGTGAAGGTTTTTCTTCAAATCGGCCTCCCTTATTTAAAGTAGAATTTTACTTGTATTGGAAGAATTGTTTTAGAATTTTTATTTAATCTATTGATTTAGAATTATGGGAAGTTATGGCTAAGCATTGTGAAGTTCTTAGAAGTTCTTCTACTAATGAAGTCAAGCCTTTTAGTGAACTAATGTTGAGCTCAAAAGATTGGCTCAATTAAATGCTAGGGCATTGAACTATCTTCATTGTAGAATTTCTCCTAGTGAGTTTACACAAATTATGAATTTGCATACGACATTTGAGGTGTGGAAAAAACTTGAAGTAACTTATGAGGGCACCTCACAAGTGAAAGAGACAAAAATTAACATCCTCACACATGATTATGAACTTTTTAGAATGAATCTCGATGAGAGTATTAAAAGTATGTTTTTACGATTTAATGATATTATAAATGGATTGGCAAATCTTGGGAGGGTATTCTCAAATGGTGAACTTGTAAGAAAAATTTTGAGAATACTTCCAAAGGAATATGATCCCCTTGCAACGACTACTAAAGCGGCCAAAGATATCAACAAACTTTCATTGGATGAACTCTTTGGGGAACTTCTCACTGCTGAAATAGAGATGACTAGGAGACTAACGGAAGAGGCTTCTACAAGCAAGTTAAAGCATGAAAAGAAGAAGGAAGAACCCATGGCCTTTAAAGCCACCAAATATGATTCAGATTCCACTTCTACCTCTTCCATGGGTTTGGAGGATGAGGTAAGTTCTCATGTTAATAGTTTAGCAAAAAATTTGGCAAAAAGTTTTCTTAATAGGAAATGAAAGAATAAAGCAATAAGGAGAGAAAGAGGCCACTAACTTGCTTTGAGTGTGGTCAAACTGGTCATATTAAACCGGAATGTCCAAAACTTAAGAGTAAGCATATGAAGGACGAAAAGAAGAAGAAGAGCTTGAAGAAAAAGAAAGCTTTCCAAGCTACATGGAGTGCATCCAAAGATTCGGATGTTTCAAGCTCAAGTAGTGGAGAAGAAGGGATGATTTGTTTTATGGCAAATGAGGCATCTTCAACATCCTCAAGTGAAAAAGAAGAAGAAAATGAGGTAAGCTCTTGGACAAGAGATATTCTTGAAAGTAATTATATTGAAATTATAAATGCCTTGACTTCTTTAATGAGTGCTCATAAAAAATTAAAAAATATTTACAAAGAAAAAGTTGAATTGCTTGATTTTATTATGAAAGAAGATGAAAAGAAAAAGATAGAAAATCAAAAGTTATGTGATGAAAAGGCTTCTCTTATTATTGAAAATACTTCTTTAAAGCATGATATTTGTGTTTTGAAAGAAAAAATACAATTTTCGGAGCATGCTAAAATAAGGAAAACTTCACATATTTCTCATGCTTCGCATGTTTATTATTCTCCGCATAACTTCAATTTTGAAAAACCTAAATACTTAAGCATGCCTAGGCCATCAAATATTGTTTGTTTTTATTGTTTTAAGCATGGACATACTTTGGAAGATTGCTTTTTTAGGAGAAACATGCATGCAAATTAACAAAATTTTAGATGGATTATTAAGAATGAGAATGTGAAAGCTCTATTTAGTGCTCAACACAAGTTTGCTTGGGTTCTCAAGTGTAGAACTTAGAAGACTAGAAGAAAAGGTCTCAAAAATTTTTTGAGACATTCTATGATAGATGCAGAACATTTAAAAAACTTAAATTGATGATTTAATACTATGCTTCTAATTTAGATTTTACACCTTATATAATCAAAATTGAGAAGAAAATCAAAATCCATATCTTAGGTATTCATCTATTAGAAAAGCATAAACAGTCTTTAATCTAGAATCATAGGATAGGTGAAACAATACATGTTGTGTTTGATGAGTCTGTCCAACTAGTTAGTGAGAAGCATTGAGAAAATGAAATAAAATTAGTAAATAACTTTGATTTGAATAAGAATGATGAAAAATTAGAAAATCTAGAAGTAAAAAAAATTATCTAGATGATGGAAATTTATAACCTCACATCTAAAGGATTTGATCATTAGGAGATTATTCACTAATTATTCAAATTTATGTTTTGATAGTAGAAAGAAGAAATATGTAAAGAATTTGGAGATCTTATGTTTAAGAAAATTAAAATGAGCATGATGATAGAGCTATTTTTTCTTAGGATTGCAAATAAGACAACTTCAAGACTATGGTCACACCTATTAAAATTGATAAAACTAATGCATATGTACTAGCAAAAAATAAAGTTTATCATTCTAGGACTAAGTACATAGATGTTAGATATCACTTTATTAGACACCAAGTCGACGAAGGATTATTCAACTTAGAGTATTCCCACTAAGCTTGAATTGGCTAATTTTTTTTTACCAAACCTATACCATTGTAGCAATTTCAAACATTAAGGGAACAATTAGGAATTTTAGACATTGCATAAGGTTCACTCCCTTTTGATGGTGTCAAAGGGGGAGAATAGTTAAGAGTTAAGGGGAGCATCAAGATAGGGGGAGCATGTTAATTCTTAATTTCCTCCATGAGAATTTTCTCATTTAAAAAATATTTTTATCACATTTTTATATTTAAAACATTTATGTCTTGCATCATCAAAAGAGGAGATTATTACACCCTTGTGTTTGATGAGTCAAGAATAAATGTTTATATCTTATATGGGCTTGCTCTAAACAAAATTGTTAATATTCAATTAAGACAAGCCATGAACTCTAAATGTCTAAAATAACGGTCTTCAAGGCTCTTGGAGTCATGGCAAGCTTCAAGGAAATTGAAGACATGTACTAAAGCTTTCATACTTGATTTTCTTTTTATTTTTCTAAAATTTGATATGTCCAAATTTTAAGATGATGTGGCACACTAGTAGTATTAATATTTAAAAATGTTATAAAATTAATAATTATTGAATTTTGATTTTTGGGCCAAGCTTTGTTGACAAAAAGTATAGACATTGGTATTTGATTTTTTAAAATTATTTAATAATTATTTTTCTGAATTTCTTTTCATAGTCATTTAGAAAACTTATAATACTATGGTAATATAAAATTATTTTGGTATACTTATATCAAATATTTTGGCAAAAAAATTCTCACAAGACACCCTAAAACAACGTTACTTTCTGGAATGTTCACTGTAGTATTGGGCGAGTCGACCCGACCTGACCACTGGCCCGTCCAGTATTTTAGAAATTAAAAAAAAATAAATAAATATAAAAAATTGGTGGGCTGACTCGATCGGGGCCCCCATAGTCCAAAGGAATTCAGGCCGCAGGCAACGCCTTACTGAGCATGGCAATTTCAGGTCGCAGGCGACGCTGAACAGAACTGTGAATTCAGCCCGTAGGCAATTCTAAACGGAAGAGTGCAAGATCAAGTCAACCCGAACCAGGTGATCCAATCATGGTCAAGGAAGGGGGGAGCCAACCCTAAGGAGACTCGAGAGTAACAAGAAGCGAATTTTCTTTAAAGCTCAATGGCAAAGAATTTTTCGTGATGTGGGACTAAACTCAAACCTAACTATCAAAGACGTCGGAAAGGCAAGTGCAATCGGACGACTGAGATTATTCAGGCCAAAATGATGTGCAGAAGAATCGAACCCAGGCTCCATGGATATGCGACAGGACACGGAACCATTGAGGTAAACTGTTTTAATTTAAATTATGCCAGAACACATTTTTACTAATACATGCAGGTTAGTATGCACGCTGCTCAGATCAAGCCCGCTCAGATCGAACGAACGGGATTAATCTCAAACTGTAAATTCGAAATTCAATCAGTGCCGTCCATGTTTGGGCCCGAATCAGACGATAGCTACTTTCCGTTCGTTACCCAAACGGCTAGTTGATTTTAAGAGCCATTGGGAGTAATTTTACAGCTCAAATTTATGTTATATAAATTGGGAAGAATGAAAAACTTCTAGAGGTTACATTTTGCTAAGATCTCAAAGCTTTTAGATCACAACTTCGAGCAAAAACAAGTGAATACGATCTTCCAATTTCATAAAGAGAAAGTGGCAAGAAGGATTCTGAAATTAGAGGTTATTACTTCAACAATCTCTCAATCTTTATTCCTCTATTTTTTCGGTCGTATGTGCCTCTTATTTTACTTCAAGTTATTTTAAGTTTTGCTAATTTTTGTATATGTTCTTTGGTGTAAGGGAATCCCGGCATTGTGCAAAACCCCGGGGTTTGAGTTGAGCCCGGAAAAACTCAAGTAGGTTCAGGATTAGCCGTAGAAAAAATCCCAAGTAGGTTTGAGATGAACCGTACGAAAAACCTAGATTGTAATTAGGTATTTTTAGTGTTGTTTTCTTAACACCGATTGGGGGTGGATGTAGGCTCGATTTTGAGTCGAACCACCTTAAAAATCTTTTGTGTTATATTTCTTCTTATTCGCGCTTAAAAGATATAATTTTTAATTGAAACCGAAAATCGAAAGAAAATTTTATTTACCACAATTCACCCCCCCCCCCTTCTTGTGGGATTTTCTTAAGCACAAAGAACTTCAAACCATACTTACATACATACATACACATAAACATAAACCTACACACATTTTTGCACAAACACATACAGTTGCATACACCTAAGCACACACACACAAAAACACACCTACACCCACGCACAAACACACACATGAACACAAACACACAAACATGCACACACACGCACACAAACACACAAGACATATGTGCTTGCACACACTCATGCACAGGTTCACTCCAATAAACATGCACTTACATTTGTGCATAGGTGTTTCGAAACACACACATATACACAAACATGGAGGTACATGCACACACACACACCAATGCAAACACACTCGCACATATAATCGTAGGCACACAGACACATTGAGTAGATGCATATACACATACGTGATCATGCACACACACACATGCATACATACGTGCACATGCACACACAAACACATACACACATGTTTGCATGCATGCATGTGCATTCATACACATGCACACACACACACATATACATGCACACATGCTTACACACCATAAGCATGCACACATGAACACACAAACATGTATACACACAAAAATAAACACATGCACACACAGGCACACATAGAAATGCACACATGCCTAAAGACAAACAAACATGTAAACGTGCATGCATTCACACATGCTTGCACAAATGTGCACCCACGCACACACACACATACACATGCACTGATACACACATCCACACAAATACACATGCACACATAAGCATACAAATACATGCATTAGCAGACACTTGCACAAACACATGTATGTGCATAAGCGCACACATGCATATACACACATATACACAAAAGAAGATGCACAAATACGTGAACCCACATATGTGCACATGCATGAATTCACAAGCATACATAATTTCACACATGCAAAAATACACAAACATGCACAAGCACATGCTTTCATGCACATATATTTCTATAATTAATGCACACATATATGCACATGTCAACAGTTACGTGCATGTGAATGCAAACACACATGTACACACAAATGTGCAATCACACACACACGCATAAACACACACTCACTCGCACATACACACATATGCATACACATGCATGAATGTATAGACACATCCACATACTGATGCACACACTTAGACAAATATACACAAGCACGCATGCGTGATAAAAATACTTACATGCACATAAACATGCACACATGTCTACACAAACACATGCACACAAGCACACATGTACTGACATGCATAGACAACCACATGCTTGCATAGTTGGACACAAACATACACACACAAAGGCACACTCAAAATGCCTATGCACACAAACATGCATGCACAACCACACATGCTCACACAAATATATGCACAAAAACACGTGTGCACACACACACATATAAAACATGCGCACACACACATACACAAGCACACACAAGCACACAAACATACCCACACATGCATACAAACTGACAAACACATAAGCACGTGCATTACAACACACACACAAACATGTACACACACAAAGGCATGCACACAGACTTATACACAAACAAACAACACAAGTATGCATACATGCATGTTCACGCATTAGCCCACAAACACACGCACACATTTGCACACACATACACACACATGCAAAACCACACATATGAACACACACACACACACACATACACATGCATGCATGTGCATGCATTAAGACACACATAAACATGCACATATACACACACAGACTTGCACTGATAGATAGATATCTGTGCACACATACACACTTGCATCGACACAGAAGTCATGCAAGCAAACACATGCATCCACACACGCATATATAGACATATGTGCACATAAACACACTTTCACACACATGCATACACACATGCAAATGCATGCACACACACACAATTGCACAAAAGCACACACATGCACTCACACACAAACATACACATAAAATCACAAACACACACACACATGGGCACACCCACATATGAATGCATGTAGGAATACAAGTACATATGAACAAACATATGCTTGAACAAGCGGAGAACATACACACATGCACACACATACACATAAAAAGACATGCACAAGAACATAAACATGCACACACACCCAAACAATTGCATGTACACATAAGGCCACTCCTGCACCCACACACCCATACACACATTAACATACATACCCATGAACACACAAAAAAAGAAAAAGACACAAGAGCACCCAAAAGCAGAGTCATGCATATGTACACACACATATATAGACACATATTCGCACACTCATACATGCACACACATAAACACATGTAGACACATATTCACACACTTCTGCATGTACACACACATACATAAGCACATAAACACATGCACACACACACACACCTACACAACAAAAACATGCATGCACGCATTCATGCACTTGCACACACACTCATAAAAATGCAAAAACACAAACACACATGCACAAAATATATGAGAACATGTACATAAGCACACACACACACATAAAGACATGCACAAGTACACACACCTAAACAAGCACATGCACAGAGTTGCATGCAAACACACACACACATATATGCATACATAAGCACAGACATGCTTATGTGCACAAGTAGACACACACATGCATATACACACGTTCAAGCAATCATATGTGCGCAAGCCCACACACACACACGTGCACATGGACACGAGCATGTACATTCACATACACATCTACACACACCAATACACATGAACCCACACAGACACACACATGCTTGCATCCATAACCACACACGCATGTGTTAATGCACACACATATAATCCTACACACACACATACATGTATGCATATATACAATCTCACAAACACATTCACATGCACAAGCACACACATAAGTAGACACGCATGTATGCACATGCATTACCACAAACACACTTGGTCACGCATGCAATCACATGCACTCACCCACAAACACTCACACACTAACACACGCACTCACACACATGCTTGAACACACGAACACACTCAAGCATGCATGCACATGTGCACATAGAGATGCACATATGCATATAGTAATGCTCAAATACATACATTCATGCATGCATTCTCAAGCACACATGTGCATGCATGATGCACACAGATGCATAAACCCAATCACATTGAGACACGCACACAAACACACTTGGTCACGCATGCAATCACATGCACTTACCCACAAACACTCACACACTAACACATGCACTCACACACATGCTTGAACACACGGACACACTCAAGCATGCATGCACATGTGCACATAGTGACGCACATATGCATATAGTAATGCTCAAATACATACATTCATGCATGCATTCTCAAGCACACATGTGCATGCATGATGCACACAGATGCATAAACCCAATCACATTGAGACACGCACACAAACACACTTGGTCACGCATGCAATCACATGCACTCCCCCACAAACACTCACACACTAACACACGCACTCGCACACACGCTTGAACACACGGACACACTCAAGCATGCATGCACATGTGCACATAGAGACGCACATATGCATATAGTAATGCTCAAATACATACATTATGCATGCATTCTGAAGCACACATGTGCATGCATGATGCACACAGATGCATAAACCCAATCACATTTAGACACGCACACAAAGACATTCTTACACAATGATGCACATATGCAAAAATAAGCAGACATGTAGTAGGCTTATGCACAGATGCTCAGATGCATATACACAAACATGCTAACAAATATATAAGCAAACACATGCACATGTAGACACACATTCTCACATGTACGCATGCACACAAACACACCACAAATGCACATAAACATGCACGCACACACACATCCACATAGATAAATACATGTACACACATGCACACATAGACACATATTTGCACATACACAAATATGCTTGTATATACGCATATGCACATACACACATGCATACACATAGATGCCCACACACACCCACATGTTCGCACACACACCCATATGCACCCATGCACACAAACATGCACACACACATGCACACATGTGCATGAAGACACCTACATACACACACTTATGTAAACACACCACATACCTATGCACACACATGGAAATGCACATGCACATTCACACACATGTATAGGTACACGAATGCACACATACACAAATAAAATTACTTGCATACCCACCAGTAAACAAACACACAAACATATACACATGCAAGTATACACATGTATACACACATGCATGTGTAAATGTATACGTGTACATGCATACACACAACCAAACACATGCACACATATACAAACATGCACATATATAAGCATGCACTAACATACATTTACAAAAACATGTATACACATAGATAAGCACAATTCAAATAAACACATCCACACACCTATATGCATAAGCATGAAAACTCATACATGCACACACACATGCACATGCATATGCACATAGGCACACACACGCTTGCGTACATGCATGCACATACACACTCTACCACACATGTGAATACACACATGCATATAGGTATATGCACACATATATATAAGCACAAATGCAAACACTCACACACATGCATACACACACACACACACTTGTACACAAAGACACACATTCACATGCACACATACACAAACATGAACATGAACAAAAACACTTGTACATACAAGCACCAAAGCACACATGAAGACAAGCATGCACACATAGAGAAATTCATATGCATGCAAACTCACACACACACACAAAGACACATATGTGCTCACACATACACGTGCACAAAAAAACATATATGCACACACACACACACAAATGTATGCATACACATGCATGCACAAATATAGATGCCCTTGCATTAGCATTTACTAATGCATGCACAAATGCCAGCAAATGTGAACACACACATACAAGCTAGCCCATCCGTATGCATACCATCAAATGCACCCACATGTACACAAACACACACACACACATGGACAATCATACACTCACACATAAACAAAAATACCTTCACACACGTACACACATGCATGCACATGCACCCACACACTTACACAAATATGCACAAAAACCTACCCATAAGAATGCACACACACACACCCACACATACATAAATATGAGTATATGCATGCATGTAGCCATGCAAAGACGTATATACACACTTGTGGAAACACACACAATAACATACACATAACTATAAACACACTCCCACTCACTCACTATCATACACACACACACAAGTGCACACACACATAGACACTTGTGCACCAACACAATAGAATACAAACTCGTATGCACACACCCACTCTCAAACAAACATGTAAGAAAATAAGTAAAAACACATATGCATATGCGTGCATACACTTATGGATCTATAAGCACACACACAAAAGCCCACACCCATGCACATGCACAAACACATACATGCACTGCACATGCTAACACACACATGCATGCATGTGCACATGCACACATGCTCATAGGAAAACTCACACAAACACATGCATAAGTGCACACACATAAACACACATGTGTGCATGCATGCACAAACACTTGCATACACACACATAGGCCCACACACACATAAGCACACATACATGTGTGCACACACACACATGAACACACTCCCACAAACATAATACCACACACAATCATACACACATACACCCACACAAATGTGCATACACACACACACACATCTTCACACATCCACATACAGATGCTTAGAACACACAAAAAAAATGCATGTACAAAAGAACAAACATAAGCACACATGTATACACACAAAAACACACATACATATGTGTGCACATGCACACACACTTACTTAAGCAAATGTACATACACATAGACTCATGTACACATAGATATACACTCACATATACATATGCAAATACACACACTTGTACACAATCACACACACACACACACATGTACACACATTTGCACACAAGTATGCACACATGCACATATCCAAGCAAATACACCCCACAAACAGACATTTATCCAAACATTAACACACAAAATGACCCATGCATGCACACTCACATGCATGATAATACACAAATAAGTGCACACACATGCATACACAAGCACACACAATTCCCCATTAACATATACATACATCACCCACATAGACACACATGCATAGAAACACAAACAAAAATATGAGAATACATAAAAACATACACAAATAAGCAAATACATCCTTAAAAACATAGAAAAATGCACATGCACACACACGTACATGCACGCCCACTTGCACACACATGTATCTTCCCAGGTAGACACCCACACACACACATAGGCTAACAAATAGGTACACCCTTTCACACACACACATGATCAAGCATGCACACACACAGACATACATGCATGCACAACTACTTACCCATGTAGACACCTACACACACACATTCGCTCACAAACGTGTACACACTCATGCACACACACATGATCAAGCATGCACACACACACAGACATACACATGCACACTCATATGCACATGCATATGAACACACAAATGTATGTATACATATACATGCAATAACATGCACACATGCACATGCATACATACACACACACACACATGCACATGTGCATGCAAATGTAAGCTTGCACAAAAGCACAAACACACATGCATGTAGTCATTCATGCATGCATACACACACATGTACACACAAATGCACACTCACATGTACATGCACTAGGACACATAATTACACTTAGAAGCACACATACACACATGTACACACATACGCACACTCCCACATGCACTCCACAGACACTGATGCACACACATATACATGTGTACGTATGGCCTTATACATGCACACACACATGGATACACATACATAAACAAAAGCAAATATATACATGCGCATACCCACATAAGAACAAGGCACATACATATGTTGACAAACATGTAGACATAAATGAACACATGCACCTGCATGCACATGCACACACACGCATACACATATGCACGAACATACCCATCTACACACACTTACACTAGCACACCCACATGCATTCATAAACACACACAAGCACATATGCACACACACACTAACACATATTAAAATGCACATAGACACACACACATATACAAACATACATGCAAAGACACACACATGCAAGCATGTCTACATAGACACACATTGGTACACATTCACTCATGATGCATGCACAAACACACAGGAACAAGCACACAAAGACACACATACACACTTATAGACATGAATACACACACATAGACACACTTTTTCCTGCACACACGCTCACATACACACACAAAAACACAAACACACTTGCACACAAACACCAACGTGCATGCACATAGACATAGGCACACAACAAGCACACACACATGCATAAGCACATGTATTGTACATGCACACACACCCACACACACTAGGACATTCAAGCACAGACTCACATTCAAATACACACGCATGCTCACACACTAACACACATGCATAAGCACAAACACACACATATGCATGCACACATAAAAAAGACACATGCTTGTGTGCATCCACATGCACATGTACATGTAGGCATACACACACATGCACATACACACATGAACACACACATATGAACACACACATGCACCTATTTGCATATAAGCACATGCATGCACACACATAAGCATACTGACACCCTGCCACACACACCTTTACCCCCACACACAAGCATGCATACATAAGAACACACATACGAACACACACACCCATGCACATGCATGCAACGCATGCACAAACAAGAGAACACACACACTAACATACACACATGCACGTACATAATGATACACATCCACATGCATAGCCATACACACATGCAAATGCATGCAACCACGTACATGCAAATGCATGCACCCACAAAGACATGCGCACACATGTACATACATAAACATGCATACACATGCACAAACATAGACAAGCTCAAATAGGCACATGCATATGCACACGCACACAAATAGACATGCATGCATGTGTACATAGACACACACAGGTACACATTCACTTATGCATACATGCACACACACACATGAACAAACACACAAATACAAACACATACACACACACGGACATGTGTACACACATGCATACATATGCACCTACACATGCACACAACCATACTAGAAAAAACATACACACATATGCACAGAAACATACACATGCACTTTTGTGCACAAGTTCACACATGTACATACACACACACACATGTAGACATATGCACACCTACACATTCACATGCAACAACACACAAATACATACACAATCATGCACACACATAAACACATGCAAATGCACACACACATAGAGGAACATATCTACACATGCACACAACTACACACACACACATGTACAAGCACACATAAACATAAAGAAATGAAAGCAAACAGGTAGATTAGCATGCACACAAATGTACACACACTTGCACATGCACACATAAGCATGAAGACACACACATGCACAGAAGCACATATGCACGCACATGCACACACACAAACAAAATCATGCACAATCATACACATGTAGGCTTGCAAACACACACCCACTTGCACACATATTGACATGATCACACACATATATGAATAGATGCACATAGATGCTCATGCACACACACATACACACACACACACACATGTATTAACACTCATAAGCATAGACACCTATATACATGCACACAAGCTCAAATAAATACGAAAATACACATACATGCATGCAAGAAAGCACACACACATAAGCACATGCACATTTCCATTGGTGCAAACACACAAACATGCACACTTATGCAACTACACACACACACACATAACCACACAAACACATGCATATGAATATGCTCACATATACATCCACACATAAAGGTATTCATGTAGACACACATACACACACACATGTTTACCATTACACACTTATGCACATGCACAAACACATGCATAGGGACACACATGCACAATGAGGCACACCCACACATCTCTACAAGCACAACCATATGCTATATGAAAATGCATGCACAAATATACAAGTACACACATGCAAGAGCACACACACACACACAATCACATACATGCACACAAACATGCCCAAACACACCCATATGAATGCATTCTTAGACAATAACTTGTGCTCGCACGCATGCACTAATGCACAATCATACACATGAATGCACACACACATGCACAAAAACATGCTTATGCATATACACATATGCACATACTAAGATGCAAACACATGCACACATATATACACATATGCATGCAATTGCATATGCATATGCACAATCGTGAACACACAATACTCACACTCATACATAAACATGCATAGATGTACACATACACACACAAACACATGTACACACTCATGTGAACACATATAAACATACAAACAAACACATGTCTACACCCAAGCATGCACATACACACCCACACACAAGTAGGCACGTATAGACACACAAACACACATAGCCACACCCACACATGACCAGACACACATGTAGCCACACACATATACAACCACACATGCATATACACACACATATGAACCTACAAGCACTCACATGCATGCTTGCATGCACACACATTCACACTTATGCACATGAACACCCACAAACACATGTGCATACACACAAATATATGCATACACATGATACGTGCACCAATACACTCACATGAGATCACACCAACACACACACTCTTATGCTCACAAACTCATACAAGCATGCACAAACACACACACACACATAAACACACATGCATGTGTATGCATACATACAAAAAAGCATACATGCATAAACACAAATGCCCACACATGTGCATATACACATCCATGCACGTAAACACCCAACACACATGTGTACAAAAACACACACAATTAGACATGCATACTTGCAAAAACACACACAAATCTAGACCCACACTCACGAACACATAGACAACATGTACAAATAGAGACATGTAGGAACATGTAGACACACATATATAATCACACACATGAACACACAAATAGATTCATAGATAGACACATGCACATCCAATTGCACTCACACACATATATGCACATAAATACTCATACACACATATACACACCCACACATAAACAAACAATAATGCATACACATGTATGTATACACACACATGTAGGCACACACACACACACACACAAACATGTATACACACATAGACCTATACACACATAAGCACACATAGATATACTCATACACATCCACACACATAAACACAACCCCCCAAAACTCATACACTTGCACATAGATACAACACACACACATGCAAAAACACACATAGATAATCATACACATGTGTGTGTGTTTCATGCATATGTTTGTTTATGTGTGTGTGAGCATATTCATATGCTTGTTTGTGGGTACTATCTATGCATTCATATAATAGAGTGTGTGCACACAAGCATGTATATGTGTGTGTGCATGCATGTGTGCTTGTGTGTGTGTTTGCACCTATGTACTAGCATGTGTACATGTATGTTCCTTAATGTGTGCATGAGTGTGTATTTATGCATATGTGTGCACATGTGTGAGTGTATGTGTAGTTGTTTCTATGCATGTGCTTCTGTGTACATGTGTGTGTCTGTGTGCTTACATGCATGTGCATGTGTGTGTGTGTCTATGTGTGTGAGTCTGTATATATGTCCATGTGAGTGTCTACATGTGTGTGTCCGGGTATGTGCATATGCATTTTTTATGTTCATGTGCATGCACTTACATATGTGTGTGTGTGTTTCAGTGCATATACACATATGCACATATGTGTATATGTGCATGGGTGAGCCTATGTATGTATGAGTGTTCATTGATGTAAGTGTGTGTGGGTGTTTATGAGTATGTGCATGTATTTAGTGTGAGTCTGATTATGTGCATGTGCCTATGTGTTTGTGTGTAAACATATTTTTTCTTTTGTATGGGTGTATGTATGTCTTTATTTGTGTGTTTGTAGAGGTTTTCATGTGCATGTGTGTGACTGAGTATATGTGTCTACATGTGTGTGTGCATGTATATTCATGCATGGTTATCATTGCATGTTTGTGTGTATGCATGTGTATATGTGTGTATGTGTGTGTGTTGGTGTGTGTTCATGGGTGTTTGTGTGTTTACATGTGTTTGTGTGAGTGTTTGTTCCTATTTGTTTGTGTGTGCATGTGGGGGTCTATGTGCATGTCATGTGTAGGTATCTGTGTGCATGTGCATATGTGTGTGTGTGTGAAATTGTGTATGAGTGTATGTATGCTTATGTGTCGACATAGGTATGTGTTTATGTGTGTGCAGGTGCATGTTCCTGAGTGAGTGAGTGTTTTCATATATGTGGAGTCTATTTATGTATACATGTGTTTGTGTTTTCCTATGTGCATCTACATACATGCGTGTGTGACTGTTTTTGCTTGCATGTGCACATGTGTGTGAGTGTGTGGGTATACATATATATATATATGTGCATGTTCATTAATATGTGTGTATGGGTGTTTATGTGTGTGAGCATATGTGTGTTTGTGTATGTGATTACATGTGTATCTTTACACATGTGTGTGGGTACATGGGCATATATGAGTGTGTGGATGCATTTGTTTGCTTGTTTATGTTTTTATGTGCTGATGGTGCACGTGTCATTGTGTGTATGAATGCATGCATATTTGTGTGCATGCATGTTGTGTGGTTGTGTGTGCGTGAATGTGTATGTGTTTGTGCTTATGTGTATTCATGGGTGCGTGCATTGTGAATGCATTTGTGCATGAGTATGTGGCATTTGTGGGTGTGTGTGTGTGAGTGTGTGTGCATATGCATGTATACATATGTGTGTGTATGTCTATATGTGTGTGCATGTGTGTGCTTTTATGCATATGTGCAAGTGTGTGTGTTTTCTTATTTTGCACCCATGCATGTACTATCTATGCATGTGTTCTTGCTCATATACACCCACATGTGTTTGTATGCATTTGTGTATAAGAATGTTTTTGTGTATGCTTATGTGTATTTTTTTATGTGCATGCAACTATATTTCTCTATGTGTGTGTGTATGCACATATGTTTATGTGTGTATATATATGTGTATGTGCATGTGTGTGTTGTTATACATGTGTAAGTGTGTACGTGTGTGTGTTGTCATACATGTGCATAAACAAGTTTGTGTGTATGCATTTGTGTGTATCTATGAGTGTGCTTGCATACATGTGTGTGTATAAGTGTGCATGTGCATGCACGTACATTTGTGTGTGTGTGACTTCATCTATTTGTGTGTGTTCATGTGTGTGGGTGTTTTTTTGTGCATGTGTGTTTGTGTGTCTATGTGCATTAGTGTGCATCCATGTTGTTCATGTGTGTGTGTGTGTGCAAATAGGCACATGTGTGTATGTGGGTACATATGTACATCCTTGTTCATGTGTGTGCAAGTGATCATGTGTATGTGTGTGAATGCATGCATGTGTGCATGCATCTTTGTGCATCTATGTGTGTGGATTTGCTTGTGTGTGCACTTATTTTTACTTATGTGTGTGTACATGTTTGTGTGCCTATATACATGTGTGTGGTTTTGTGTGTGAGTATGTGAGTGTATGAGCATGTGTGTGTTTTCATGTGCATGTATATGTGTGTGTGTGTTTGTACTTGTGTGTCTTTGCATGCATGCTAAGTCTGCATGTATATGTGTGTGTATGTTTGTACATATGTGTTCAAGTGTGTGTTTGGTTGTGCATGAGAGTGCATGTGTCTGGGTGTGTGCTTGTGTAGGGTGTGAGTGGGTGTGCATGTGCTTGTATGTGTGTGCTTATGTATGCATTTGTGAGCATGTAAGTGTGCATTATTTTATGTGTGTGTGTGTGTGCATATTTGTTTTTTTGTGCATCTGTGTGCATGTATGTGTATGTGTATGTGTGGTTGCAGGGTTATGTGCTTGTGTGTATGTGCACATGTTGGTGTGTGATTGTGCATGTGTTAGTGTTTATTTGAAAGCTCATGTGTGTGTGTTTGCATGCGTATTTGCATTTATACACTTGAGTGTGAGTGTGAGTGTGTGTGTGTGTGTTTGCATGTGTGTCAGTGTGTATATTCTTTTGTATATGTGTGTGGACATGTTGGTGTGTCTTTTAGTGTGTGTATGTGTGTGTGACTACATGTGCTTGTATTTGTGTGAGTGTGCATGTATGCATGTTGTGTGTGTTAGTATACATGCATGTGTGTTTGTGTTCATGTTTCTTCATGTGTCCATGTATGTGTACATCTACATGTGTAAGCGTGTTCTTGTGTGAGTGGCAGGTGCATGCATATGTGTGTGTGCATGTGTGCACACAAAATCTATGCATGGTTGTGTGCATGCATGTGTGAACAAGTGTGTGTGTGTGTGTACATGTGCATGTGTCCATGTTGTGTGATTGCATGTGTGTGGGTGTATGTCAATTGTGTGTTGTTTTATATGTAACAAGCATTTGTGTTTGTAAGTATATGTGTATGTTCATACATGTGTGAATATGTATGCACGTGCACAAATGTGTGCATGTTTGAGCATGTGGATGTGTGTATGTACGTGTATATGGGTGTGTGTGTGTGTGCATGCATGTGTGTCTAACTGCATGCACATATGTGTATTTGTCTGTGTGTGTGTGTGTTTGTGTATGTCTTCATATCATGTTCACTTATGTATGTGTGTGCATGCGTGCATGTATATGTGTGCATGCATGAGTGTGTACATATACCTATACATGAGTCTATCCTTATGTGTGCATATTTTTTGTGTGCATGCATATGTTTGAGCATGTAAGTATGAATGTGTGTGCAACAAATGCATGTGTATGTGTGTGTGTGTGTGCAAGTGTTTGTAGGTGTGCATATGTATGTTATGCTTATGCACCAGTGTGTGTGTGTGTGTGTCCATGTGTGTGCATGTGCATTGTGTGAATATTTGTGCATGTGCATTGTGTGAATATTTGTGCATATACATATGTTTGTGCATGGGTCTATATATGAGCATGTGTGTGTTTACTTATGTGCATAAGTATGTGCATGTATGCATGAATGAGTGTGTGTACAAGTTTGTGCATATGTGCCTATGTGTACATGTGTGTGCTTTTGTTTACATGCATGTGCATATATGTTTATTTCTCCATGCACACATTTATTAATGTGTGTGAGTGTGTGTGCATGCATGTGTGATTATGTTTGTACTTGAGTGGAAGCATGTATTTTTTGTGTAAGTGTGTATGTATGTGTGCATGTGTCTTCTTGTCCATATGTGTGCTTATGTGGTTGTGAGTGTAAGCATGCACATGTGTACTACTAGTATGTGTGTGTGTTCATATCTATGTTTGTGACTATGAGTGAGCATGTGTGTGTGTGTATGTGCATGTTTTTGCATGTATGTGTGCATGATTGTGCTTATGAGTGTGCAAATGTGTATGTGTGCATACATGAGCATGTATTTGTGTGTGTGTGGATATTTGTGGGTTGGGTGTGCATGTGTGTACTTATATGCATTTCTTTGTGCAAATATGTGTGAGTCTATGTGCCTATATGCATGTATGGGTCTGTGCCATCTATTTTTGAGCATTTGTGCATGCATATGTGTGTATTTGTATGTGTGTGTATGTGTTTGTGCATGTGTGTATGCATGTTTATGTGTGTGTGTTATTGTATGTGAGTGTGTGCAGGTTTGTGTTTGCATATATTTGTGTGCTTATACATGTGAGTGTGTGTGCATATGTGTGCACATACATGTGCATGTGTGTGCATTTGTGTGCCTTGTGTGTGTCCCTATGTGTGTGTATGTATGTGTGTGCCTATGGCTATATGTGCATATGTGTGTGTGTGTGTGTTTGAGCATGTGCATGCATGTGTGTGTATACGTCCACAATCTTTGTGCATGCACATATGTGTGTGTGTGTGTGCATTGATGTGTTTGTATGCTTATGTGCACGTACATGTGCTTATGTGTGTGTGTGTGGGCATGTGTGTGCATACATGCATGAGTGTGTATGCATGTGTGTGTGCACATGCATATCTACATGCTAGTATGTGTGTGTGTGCATTTGTGCATTTACTTATGTGTGCGTGCATGCATGTGTTTGTGACCATGTGCATTCCTATATATGGGTATATATGTGCATGTCTGTGTGCCCATGTGTGCATGTGTATGTCTAGGTGCATGTGTATATTATGTGCATGTTTGCATGTGTGTGTATGTGTCTATATGTTTTCATGTGTAGGTGTATATGGGTGTGTGTGCGTATCATTATAAATTTGTGTATACTTGTGTACATGAGTGTCAGATGTGCATTTATGTTTGCTTATGTGTCTACATCTACTTGTTTCTGTATGTTTGAGTGTGTGTGTGTCCAGTTGTATGCATATGCATTTGTATCTATGTGTGTGCACATTTGTGTGTTTTTATCCATGTTTATTTATGTGTATAATCATGTCCATCTGAGTATGCACATGTGTGTATTAGTGTGTGCACAAATTTGTGTACATGTTTTTGTGTATATAGGTATGTGTGCATGTGTGTGAGTGTGTGCATGTGTGTGAGTGTGTGCATGTGTTTGTGTGTGTGGGTATGTGCGTGTGTGTACATGTGCACATGTTTCTTCATGCATCTAAGTGAGCATGCATATGTGCATATGAGTGTGTGCATGCATGTGTATTTCTTTGTGCATGTGCATGTGCTTGTGTGTGACCATCTCTATGAGCCTATGAGTATGCCTATGTATGTACATGTGTGTTTATGTCTATGTGCTTGTGCATTTGCTTTTGAGTAGGTGTGTGTGTGAGTGCATGCATGTGTTTGCATCTGTGTTCATATGCACATTTGTGTGTGTACTAGTGTGTGTGTGTTCTTGTTTGTGCATATGGGTGTGTGCATCTATGCATGCCATGTAAGTGTGCAAGAATGTGTGTTTGTATGTTTGTTGGTAGGAGTGTATGTTTGCATATATGTCTGCAAGTGCATGCAATTATGTTTCTTTGCATGTTCGTTTGCTTGAGTGTGTACATGTGTGTGTATGTGTGTGCATGCAAGCATAGGTGCTTGCACGTTTGTGTGTGTGTGTGCTGTGCATGTATGTTTATTAGTAAGTGTGTGTGTGTATGCATGTGCATCTCTATGTGCATGTGTGCCTGCGTGTGAACCTACGTACATATGCTTATGTATGCGTGTGTGTGCATGTACGCTCATGTGTGTTGTGTTTGTTTGCATGCACGAGTGCATCTATGCCTGTATGTTCATGTGCTTGTTTGTGTGCATTTGTTTTCATGTGCATGTGCAATTATGCATGTATGATTGTCTGTGTTTTTGTGTCCTTATGTTTTGTGTGTGTATGTGTGTGTGTATGTGTGTGTGCATATGCAAGTACATGTGTGTGTTCATATGTTTGCATCTATGTTTGCTGCTATGTACATGTGTGCTTGTACATGTGCATGGATCCCTATGTGCTGGTGTTTTTGTGTGTATTTGTGTGCATGTGTGTGCTTGAAGGTGTGGCTATGTGTGCTGATGTGGGTGTGAGTGCATATACATGTGTGTATTTTTGTGTGTGCACTTGTGCATGCATGCACGTGTGTGTAGCTATGCATGTGTTTATTTGCATGCGCAGATGCATGTGTTCCTATGCATGCATGTGTTTATTTGTGTTCATGTATCTATGTATGTATAGGTTTGCTTGTGTATGATTGTGTGCATTCATCCATGTGTGTGTGATTATATGAGTGTGCATATGTGCTTGCTTGTGCATCTACATTTATGTGTGCCTGTTCATGTACATGTGTGAGTGCTTGTGTTTTATGTGTGCATATGTGTGTATGTGTGTGTGTGTGCATGTATGTATTTGTATATGTGTGCATGTGTGTGTATGCATGTGTAGATATATGTGAGTGGTGTGTGTGTGTGCGTGTATGCATCTATGCTTGTACATGTGCATGGTGTATTGATGTGAGAATTTTTGCGTCCATTCTTGTGTGTGTGTGTGCATGGTCGAGTGTGTTACTATTTGTGTATGTGTGTGTTGGTATGAGTGCATGTGCATGTGTGTATTTGAACATATGTATGAATGTGTGTGCATGGTTATATTTGTGCACATCTGTGAGCATGCACATGTGTACAAGTACATGTCTTTTTGGGTTTTTTGTGCTTTTGCATGCATGCATGTTAATGTTTGTGGGTTGTGTGTGTGTGCATGCATATGTGTCTGCATGTGCACGTATGTGTATGTGTATGTGTGTATGTGTGTATGTGTTCATTTGTTTTTTTGTACATACATGTGTTTATTGTTGTGTGTTTATGTGTATGTGTTAGTGTGTGAGTGTGTTCATGCAAGTGTGTGTTGTTGCACATGTGTGTGTATATGTGTAGGTTTGTGTGTGTCTACTTGCATGTGCATATATGTGTGCACATGCATCAGTGTATGTGTTTTGGTTTACACACGCGTGCTTATGAATGTGTAAGCATATGTGCATGTATATGGAGATATGTTTGTTTTCATGTGTGTGTGTGTACATGTGGGTACGCTATTAGGTATGTGTATGCATGTGTGTATGCACATATATACATGTGTGTGAGTGTGTGTTATTGCTTGCATACTCTTGAGTGTTCTTGTGTTGGGTAAATGAGTGTTTATGTGTGCATTTATAGGTGTGTATATGAATGTATGTGTGTATGCTCATCGATGCATGTGTGTGTGTAGATTCATGTGTTTTTGTTCATGTGTGTGTTCGTGTGTACATATGAATGCATGTGTGTGTAACCACTCTGGCATATGTGTGTGTGTAGGCACATCAGTGTGTTTTCATGTTTGTGTTTGTTTTTATGTGTGTGTATGAGTGCGTGTATATGTGCGTATATTAGCATGTGTGTGTTTTTGTGCGAGTGTGTGCACATGAATGTGTGCTTATCTGTGTATATTTTTATGTACTAGTATACACATGTATGAGTGTGTGTGCACATCTATGTATGAGTGAACTTGTCTATATATGTGTGTGCATGTGCAAGTGTGTGTATATGTCTACGTGTGTGTCCGTGAGTGTGTGCAAGGGTGAATTTCTATGCAAGTGTGTGTGTGTGTGTGTTTTGTTTGAGTTTATGGGGGCATGTGTGTGTCTTCTTGCATGTGTGTGTGCATTGTTTCTATACATGTGTATGTGTGGTCCTACACATGCATGCATGTATATATGTATATGCATTTGTATAGTTGTGTTTGTGTGTACATGTATGCTCATTTTTGTAGACATGAGTGTGCATGCATGTGTGTAGTTGTGCATGTGTGCATATAAGTGGTGACATGTGTGGCTCTGAATGTGTGTGTGTATATGCATGTGTATGTGCATGAGTGTGTGTTTGTGTGTGTGCATGTGCATGTGCATGTGTGTGTGTGCATGTGTGTGTGTGTCTATTGTTGTTTGTTTGTGGGTGTGTGTGCAGGTATGTGTATATGCCTGTGGGTGCTTACATGAGTACATGCATGTGTGTATGCATACATGTCTATGTTCATGTGTGTACGTGTGTATGCATTTATGCATGTGTGCATGCACATGTTTGTGTGTGTGAGTGCATGTGTTCATGTGTTTTAGTGTGTATGCATGTGTGTGTGCATGCATGTCTTTGTATGCATGTGTGCGCATTTGTGGGTGTGCATTCATGTGTGTGTTTGTGTGTATTTGTTAACTTGTGCGTATGTGGGTATGCTCATGCATTTGTGTGTGGATGTATGTGGGTGCTTGATTGTGTATGATAAAGTGTGATTGTGTGTGTGTGTGCATGTGTCAATGTGTTAATGTTTGTGTGCATGCCTTGGGGAGTGTTAATATATTTGAGTGTGTGTGTATGTGTGAGTACTTATATATGTGTATGTGTTCAGGTGTGAGAGGGATGTGTGAGCACATGTGCATGTGTGTGTATGTGCATGTGTTTATGTGTGTTTGTATGTGTTCCTACATGTGTTTGTGTGTTTATGTATGTGTGTGCATTATTCTATGTGTACATGTGTGTGTTTGTGTGCATGTATGCACACATCATGTGTTTATGAGGCATGTAAGTGTGTGTGTTTGTGTGTATGTTTAAGCATGTGCATATTTGTGTTTATTTCTTTGAGTGTGTGAGTGGGTGTGAGTGCATGTGTGGACTTGCATGCAAGATTGTGCATGTGTTTGTGTGTGTATCTTCGAGTTTGTGAGACATGAATGTGTTTATCTCTATGTACATGTGTGCGTGTCTGTGTGTGTGTGTGCCTGTGTGTGCATGTGTGTGAACTTGTGTGTGAGCTTGTGTGTGTAACTATGTATGTGCAAGTGCATGTTTATGCATGTTCTTCTACATGCTTATGTGCTTGACCATAAATGTGTGTGTGTATCTCTATATGTATATGTGCATATTTGTTTGTGTGTGCATGTTTGCATGTGTGTGCACATGTTTGTGTATTTATGTGCACATGTGTTCTTTTGCATGCATGTGTTGGTGCATCTATATGTGCATGTTGTATGAGTGTGCAAGGAAGTGTGTTAATGTGTGTGTGTGTGTGCATGTGCATGTGTGTACATGTGAGAGCACATTTGTTTATATGTGTATGTTTATGTGCATATGTGCATATATATATGTGTGTGTGTGTGTGTTTATTATAAAAGTGTATGTATGTGCATGTGTTATGTGTGTGTGCATGTGTGTATGTGCATGTACAAGTGTGTCTGTGTGTACATGTGTTTGCACACAGGTATGTGCTTGTGTGCACATGTTTGTGTGCATGCAAAAGTGCATATGTGTGTTATTAATTGTGAGTGTATATTTTTGTCCATGTATGTGCATGTTTGCATGTGTGTGTGCATGTGTGTGTGTGGTTGTGTGTCTATATATAGGTGTGGGCATCTGGGTGCATGCTAATGTGTGTGGACGCACTTGTATTAGCGAGTGCATGTGTAGTAATTGGTGTTTATCTGTATGCTTATGTATGTGTGTGTTCGAGTATGCGTGTGTGTGTTTGTGTATATATATATGTCTATGCATTTTTGTGAGTGTGTGTGTGTGGTTTAGCATGTTTGGGTGTGTCTAATGGTGTGTAAGTGTACACATGTGTGCATCCATTCATGCATATCTGCGCATGCAAGAGAAGTAAGCTGAGTGTTTGGTGTGTATCTTAGTGTACACGTGCACCTGTGTGTGTATGGTTTTTTGTGGATGAGCATGTGTGTGTTCAACAATGTGTGCGAGTCATTTTCTATGTTGTGCATGCTTTTGTGTGTGTGTTTGTGCATGAGAGCATTCCTATGTGCATATGCATGTGCATGTGTGGGTGCATGTGCTTGTGTTTTTGTACGTATGTGAGCATTTGTGCTTTTGTGTGTGTGCATATGAGTGTGTGTTGGAACGTATGAGTGTATGTTTTTGTTTAATTGTGCATATGTTTGTGCTTGTGACTAAGTGTATATGCATGCATGTGTTATTGTGCGCTTACATGTGCGTATATTTGTGTGTCTTTGCAAGCATGTGCATGTGTGTGTATCTGTATGTGTGTGTTTATGTGACTATGGGTTTGCAAGTGTGTGCATGTGCTTGTTTGTGCAAGTGTGATTGGGTGTGCATGTGTGTGTGTATGTGTGTTTAGGGTTGAGCATGTATGTATGCATGTTCATTTATGCCTGTCCACATGTGCAAATTTTTGTGTGCGTGTGTGTTCATATGTGTTGGCATGTGTGGGTGTATGTGTGTGTGTATGCATTTGTTTGTGTGCTTGTGTGGATCTATGTATGTGCATGCAATCACATGTGTGTATTTGTGGGCTCACACTTGCGTTTATTATGGTATGTGAACACGAGTGCAAGTGTGATTGTGTATGTGTTTCTACATGTGTATGTGTGCATGCCTGTGTATATATGTGTGCATGTGTGTGCGTGTATGCATATGTGTGTGCATGCATATGGGTGTGTGTGCATGTGTGTGTACGTGCAACTAGTGTGCATATGAGTGTGCATGTATGCATGCAAGTGTGTGTACATGTGCATGAATGTTTGTGTGTATATGCATGTGCAAGTGTGTGTATGTGTGTATGCATATGTGCATTTTGGTGCACATGAGTGTGAGTGTGTGTTCGAGTGCTTATGTGAGTGTGTGTGTGCTTGTATATGTTTGTATTCTTGGGCTTGTGTGTGTGCGTGAATGCATGTTTTAATGTTTTCCAAATGTGCAAACATGCGTCTTTGTATGTGTATGTTTATTGGGGGGGGTGTGTGTGTGTGTGTATGTGCATGTGCTTATGCGTTTCTCTATGGGTATATCTATGTATATTTTCTTGCATGTACCCAAACACTTTTGTGCATTTGTGTACATGCATAGGGAATATGTGTTTGTGTGTGTGTGCATAATTATGCATTTCTTTGTGTGGTGGTTTTGTGTATGCATGTGTGTATGAGTATGTGAGTGTACACATGTTCAAGTATCTATACATATATGTGTGTATTTGTATGTACCTATGTGAGAGCATGCGACCATGTGCATGCATGTGCATCTGTGTGCATGTGTTTTTTAGTGTGCAAAGTATATGTGGGTATGTGTTTGCATCTTTATGTCCATGTGTGTACATATATTGGTGTGTTTATGTGCATGAAGGTGTGTGCATGCATGTGTGTATGCAGGTTTTCATGTATGCATGTGAAAGTGTCTATATGCATGTGTGTGTGTGCATGTCTCTGTGTGTATGAGTCTGTGTATGTGTGTGTGTGTTTGTGTGTGTGCATAAGTGCATGTCTGTACCTGTGCATTTTTGCGTGCGTGTGCATGTGTATGTGTGTAAGTGTGTATGCATGTGGGTAAGTCTGATTGTGCATGTGCATTTATGCATGTGTGTATGCATATGGATGTGTACATAGGTGTGCAAGTTTGTGTGCTAGTGCATGCATAGGTGCGTGAGTGCATGTGTGTGTGTTTTCCTGTGTTGGTACATGTGTGTGTGTGTGCATATGCAAGTGTGTATGAGAGCATGTGACTTTGTGCATGTGTTTGCAAGTGTGGTTGTGTGTGTATACGTTAATGCTTGTGTACATGTGTGTGTGTGTGTGCCTTTGTGTGCGTGTGTGCTTGTGTGGGTGTGGGTTTTTGAGCATAAGTGTGTGTGTGTGTGTGCATGTATTGTTGTATATTTGAGTCATTGTGCATCTATTTATTTGTATGTTTCAATGTCCAAGCATGGGTATGTATTAAAGTCTATGTACATATATGTGTGTGCATGGTTGTGCATGCATGTGTAGATGGGTTTGCATGGGAGTGTTATGTGCATGTGCATCTATGTAAGCATGCATGTCTACGTGCATGTGTGTGTTGACATGCATGTGTGTATGTGTGTGTGCTATTGCATTTATGCATTTGTGTATGTGAGTGTGTGAGCATATGCAGATGTGAGTGTGTTCATGCATGTGCGTCTGCCAACATTTGGAAGCGTATGTATAATAACAAAATGTGTCCATGTGTGTGTGTGTGCACATGTATGCAGGCATGTGCATGCTTGTTTGTGCACATGCGTGTGTGTGTGTGTGTATGTAAGTGTGTGTACGTGTGCAAATGTAGGTGCATATGTGTTCCTATGCATGTGCATCTGAGCATGCACATGTCCATAAGTGTGTGTGTGTGTGTGTACGATTGCGTGTGTGTTTGTGTCTGTGCACAAGTGCATTTGTGTATGTGTGCATGGGTTGTGTGCCCATGTGAATGTGTATGCATATGTGGACATGTCTATGTGCATGTACAGTTGCATATGTGTTTGTGTATCTATTTTTGTGGATGTTTGTTCATGCATATGTGTTTGCATGTGTTTGTGTGTGCATGTATATTATGTGTTAACATTCTTGCAAGCAAGTGGGTATTTTTTTGTGTGTACATGATTGTGTGTGTGTGTGTGTGCATTTATGCATATGGGTGTATGTGTGTGTGCTTTTTTGCATATGGGTGTATGTGTGTGTCTCCACATGTTCATGTCAGCTTGCATATGTCTGTGTCTACACGTGCATGTGTCTATGTGTATGTGTGTGAGTATCTATGCATGTGTGTGGAGATGTGCATGCTTGTGTGCTTGTGCATGTAGGTGTGTATGTGCATGTGCTCATATGTTTTCATGTGTAGGTGTGTGTTTGTACGTCTGTATCCATGTCTGTAAGTACACTCATGTGTGTATGTGTGTGTGTGTGTTAGCATGAGTATATGTGTGCTTGTGTGTGTGTTTTGTGTGCCTATGTGCGCTTGTTTTTGTGTATGTATGTGAGCATGTGTAGGTGTGTATTTTCATGTGTGTGTGTGCATGTGTGTGTTTTTGTGTGACCATATGCACCATTTTTATTGTTCTTTGCCAATAGCCATCTATCTATGTGTGCATGCTTGCATGCATGTATGTGTGTATTTGTAAGTGTGTTTATTTTTGCATGTGCATGTGTATGTTCAAGTATTTGTTTGGTTAAATTTTTGTGTTCTTGCATGTTTATCTATGTGTGTGGTTGAGTTCATGTGTGTATGAATGTGTGTGCCTACATGTGTGAAATTGCATGTTTTTGTGTATGTGTTAATGTGCATGCATGGTTTGTGTCTCCATGCCTTTGTGTGTGTGTGTGCAAGCATGTTTGTACATTTTTGGTGTCTATGATGTGTGTGCATGCGTGCTTCTACATGTGTGTGTGTGTGTCCATGTTTGTGTCATTGTGTGTTCATGTTTTCATTTATGTGTATACATGTACTTATGTGTGTGTGTATGCACATACATCTATGTGTGTCTATTTATGTGTGTCTAGACATATTGTGTGTGTGTGTGTGTTGGTGTGCTTGTGTGTGTGAATGATTGTGTATGTGCATGCATGTGTTTATGTGTGTGTGTGAATGTGATTGTGTGGGCATAAATGCATGTTTGCATGCATGCATGTGTGTGTTTACATGCATGTTTATGTTTGCATCTGTAAGCGAACATGTGTGTATGTGTGCATATGTGCTAATGCATGTGTATGTGTGCATGAGTTGACATCAGTATGTGTGGGTGCATGCATGTGTATAAGCATGCTCATGTGTGTATGCACATTGGTGTGTGCATTTGTTAGTGCATGTGCGTGTTTGGAAGTGTGTGTCTTTTGATGTGTTTAGATGCATGAGTGCATTTTTATTTGTGTTTGTGGATGTGTTTGTGCATATATTTATGTCTACATGTGCATATGTATGTGTGTTCATGCCTTTCTGTGAGTTTCTTTTTTGTGTTTACTTGTGCATACGTGTGCATGTGTGTGCATTTGTGTGTTTCTATGTGAATGTATGCATGTGCTTGTTCTTTTGTGACTACATTCTTATGCATCTATATATGTGTGTGCACATGTGTGTTTGTGCATGAGGGTCCTTGTGAGCGCATGTGTATGCGTGTGAGTGTGTGTGCATGTCTACTTTGTGTGAATGCATATGCCTAGGCATGCATCTACATGTGCATGTGTGTGCACATGGGTATGTGCCTCTATTTGTGTATTTTTGTGTGGTTGTAAATGTGTGTGTGCTTACATATTTCAGTGCAGATACGTGTGCATTTTTTTGCATGGGCATGCACATGTGTAATTGTGTGTGTGCATGCATGTTTGTGCATGTGTATGTGTGTGTGTGCATGCTTTTGTGTGTGTTTGCATATGTGTGTGTGTGTGTGTGTTTGTGTTGGTCTATGTGTGTAAGTGTATGCATGTAGGTGTATGTGTACATGTGTGAGTGTATGTGTGCTTGTTTGTATGGGTGCATGCATGTGTGCTAGTGTGCATGCATTTGTGGGCATGTGGTTGTGTTTGTGAGCATATGCAACTATATGTGTTTGAGTGTACATATGTGTATGTGTGTGTGTGCATTTGTGCACATGTGAGTTGGTACATTTGTGCATGCATGCGTGTGCTGCGTGTTGGTTTGTTTAGGTGTGTTAATGTTTTTGGGTGTTTATTTATTTGTGTGTACTTACATGTGTGTACTCATTCATATGGGTGGATACATGTGTGTAGGTGTGTGCATGTATGTGTGTATTCTTGTTCCTATGTGCATGAGTGTTAGTGTGTTTGTATGTTAATGCTTGTGTGTTTATGTGTGTGTATTTGTGTGGCTTTGTGCATACATTTATGTATGTGTATATGTGCCTACATGCATATGTATGTGTGTACATGTGTGTATGTGGGTTTATGTGAGTGTTCATTTGCATTCATGTGTGTGTGCACACATATTTTTATCATTATTTATGTGTATGTGCATGTGTACTTGTGTGTGTGCATGTATGGATATGGAGGTGTGTTTATGGTGTTTGTTGTGAATATGACCATGTGTAAACTTGCACATGTGTACATACATACTTGTGTGTATATGTGTGTGTGTGTGTGTTTGTAAGTGAGTGTGTGTGTGTTTTTTGTGTATGCATGCATTCATGTGAGTGTGTACATCTTTGTGTGTGCATATCTAATATTATGCATTTGTGTGGATGTGGGGGTTCATGTGTGTGTTTGATGTATGTATGTGCATGTGTGTGAGTGCATATGAGCTTGTTTATACGTGTTTGTGTATATGTGTGCATGTGGGTGTGTAGGTGTGCATGTATTTGTCTGCACATTACTCTTGTGTGGGTATCTTCATGTATTTATGATCTTGTGTTTAAGCATGTATGTGCATGTGCTTGTCTATGTGTGCTTGTGTTGTTGTGTGTCTATATGTATGTGTGCGCATGTTTATATAAATATGTGTGACTTTGGGTATGTGCACATGTGTGTGTGTTCTTGTGCATATGTGTGTGTGGATGGGTGCATGTGTGTATATGAATGCTTTCATATGGATGTGTTTGTCTATGCATGTGTGTGCTCATGCTTGTGTAGTTGTGTATGTATGCATGTACATGCATTTTCTTGTGTGTGCACTTACTAATGTGTGTGCATACATGTGCATTTTTGTGTGTGTGTGTACATTTATGTATGTGTGCATGTGTCTCTATAGGTGCATGCATGTGTGGGCACACACGAGTTCATGTTCTTGTTTATGTGTGTTGTGCATACATATGTGTACTTATGCATGGCTATGGGAATGTGTGTGTACATGTGCATTCATGTAGGGGCATGCACATGTATGTATGTATGTCTGTGTGATATACTTTGTATGTTTTCCTGTTTGTGTTTGTGTGTGTATGCATGTGTATTTACATGTGTGTATCGACATGTATGTGTTTGTTGGCATGTGTGTATGTGGCTATGCGCATGCATGTGTACATGTGTGTGTGTTAGTGCATATATATGTGTTCATGTGCATGTGTGTGTGTGTGTGTGCATGTGTTAGGGCTTGTGTGAGTGTGCATATTCATCCATGTATGGGTGTCTTTATCTATCGGTGTGCATGTGGGAGAGGTGTTTGAAGTTTAGTGTGCATTCATGAGTGTGTGTATGTAAGCTTATGTGTGTGTGATCATGTGATTATGTGCATGCATTCATGTGCGTGTAGACATTTGTATGTGTGAGTGTGAATGTGTGTGCGTGTATGTGTGTGCATGCATGCATGTGTGTGCACATGATTGGGCATGCGAGTGGTTGCTTGTGTGTGTATGTGAGCTTATGTATGTCTCTATATGCAAGCATGCATGTGTGTAAGTGTGTGTGAGTTTGTATATGTGTGTGTTCATGTTTACATGCTTGTGTGTGTGTATCTTATCGCATGTGCATTTTTGTTTGTACGTGTGTGTGTACCTATGTGTTTATGTGTGCATGTGCTTGCATGTTCTTATGTGTCTATGAGTGTGTAAGCATGTGTGTGCCTCTGCATGTTTGTGCATATGTTTGTGCATGTATATGTGTAATAATTCATGTGCTTGTGTGTAAGTGCCTGTGCATGCATGCGTGTGTGTCAATATGTGGGCTTGTGTGTGTATTTGTGCCTTCATGTGTGTGAGTATATGAGAGTGCGTTTGATAGTGTGTGTGTGTGTGTGTGCGCGCTTGCATGAACATATGTGTGGTTCGTGTGCAAGTGTGTGTATATGTGTGTGTTGGTGTGTGTGTGTGTAAGTGTATGAGTGAACATGCATGTGCATATTTGGGTGCTTGCGAGCATTTGTACGTGTTTCTATTCCTATTTACATGATTGTGTGTGTGTTTCTTACTATGAGTGCATGTGTGTTAACATTTTTTTTTTGAACATGCATGTGTACAATTGCTTATGGATATGTGGTTGTTTATATGCATGTGTGTGTGTGTGTGCATGAGCATGTGTGAAAGTGTGCATGTGCTTGTGAGTGGATGTGTTTTCATGTGCGTGTGTGCATTCACACTTGTGCATGTGTGTGGACATGTGTGCATGTATGTATGTGTGCATGTGTGCATGTATGCATGTACATGTGTATAAATGTGTATCTGTGTGTGCATGTAGGTGTAGATGTGTGCGTATGTGCCTACTTACGTGAGTGCATATGGTGTTGTGTGGTGTTTGCATGTTTATGTGTGGTTGTGGGCATGGGTACACATTCATGTGTCAATCTATGTTTGCAAGCATATATGTGTGTGCATCGGTGTGTGGTTATGCACATGCTTGTATATGTGTGTGTGTGTGTGTGAGTGTATATGTCTGTATGCATTTACATTTGTGTATGCATGTTTATATGTTTATGTATGCGTGCACATGTGTGTGTGTGTGTCAGGGAGTATGCATGTAGATTTCTATGTGTGCATAAGTGTATGTATGTATGCTTATGTGGGTGTGGGCATGTGATGATGTGCTTTGTGCTTATGTTCTTGTGCATTTGTACTTTTGTATGTGTGTGCACATGTGGATGTGTATGTGTGCATGTGCTTGTGCCCATGTATGTGTTCACATGTAAGTGCTTTCTTGTGTGTGTATGCATGTTTATGTGAGTGTCTGTATGCAAGCGCTTGTATGTGTATGTGCTCGTGTGTGTTAATGCATGTGTGCTTGGCACACACGTGCATGTGTCCATGTTTGTGTGTGTTCTGCTTGTATGTGCATGGCCTTGCGTGGGTGTGGAAATGTGTGTGTTCATACGTCTGCATGGACATGCGAGTACACATGTGTGTAGGTATATGTGTGTTTGCTTTTCTATGTTTACGTGTGTGTCTAAGAGTATGTGCAAGTGTGTATCAATGTGCATGGTTGGTGCAAGAGTACATGTTGTGCTTATGTGTGTGTGGTTGCGTGCATGCTTGTGTGTGCATGTGAATGATAATGTCTACGTACATGTGTATATGTGCATACTTGTATATGTGTATCTATATGTGTCTACATGTATGTGGGTTTGTGTGTGTGAATGTTCATGGGTGTGTAAGTGTGTCTGCATGTGTTGGTGTCGACAAGTTTGTATGTAGTTTTGTGTGTGCATATGAGTGTGTATATGCATGCTTGTGTGGGTGGATATGTGCATGTGTGCTTGAGTGGATGCATTCATATGCATGTGTACATTGTATGTATGTGTCTATGCATGCACATTCATGCATGTATGTGTGTGTGCATGTTTGAGCATGTGAGTGGTTTCTTGTGTGTGTATGTGTGCTTATGTGTGTGTCTCTATGTGAGCATGCATGTGTGTGCATGCACATGTTTGTGTTGTGCATGTGTGTTAGCAAGGGTGCCTACATGTGTGTGTGTGTGTTCGTGTGCCTATGCTTGGATGCATGGGTCCACATGTGCATTTGTGTATGCTTGTATTTATTTTCATGTTTGCATGTTAATACATGTGCATGCATTTGCATGTTCTTGTGTCTATGAGTGTGTGAGCATATGTGTATTTCTGAGTGTGCGTGTGGGTTGGTGGGTGGTGCATGTTTGTGGTCATATGTGTGTGATAGTTCACATGTACTTGCATACACGTGCTTGCATGTGTGTGTCAGTATGTGGGTTTGTGTGTGTGTAAGTGTGTGGCAGCATGTTTGATGGTGTGTGCATGTATGTTTTTGTTTTTGTGTGTATGTGTGCATGCTTGTATATGTATGTGTGTGTTCACGTGCATAGGTGTGTGTGCATATAAGAATGCTAATGTGTGCATGTTTGTGTGTATGTGTGTGTGTCTATGTGCATGTGTGTGCATGTGTACGTTTATGTGTGTCGCACTATGAGTGCATGTGTGTACTTGTTTGTGTGCATGTGTGTGTTTGTGTAGATATGTGCATATGTTTATGAATTGATGTGTTTGTTCATGTGTGTGTGTTCATGTGTGCATGCATATGTGTGTGTATTTGCATCTATGAATTTGTGTGTATGCATGTGCATCTGTGAATGTGTATGTGTGCATACATTTCAATGTGTGGGTGTGTGTGCATGTGTGCATATTTGCCAACATGCATGAGTTCATGCGCATGGGTATGTGCATGCACGTATGTGTTTGTATGTGTGCATGTGTGGTTGTGGTCATGTGTGCACATGTATGTATTAGTGTGTGCTTATGGACATGTAGATGTGCATCTGTGTGTGTGAGCATGTCTATGTGTTTGTGTACATGTGCATGCATGTGTGTATATGCATATATGTGTGCATCCATGCTTGTGTATGTGCTTGCATTTTTATGTGCATGTGTTTTTCAACAAATGTGTGTGTTCATCCAAGCATGTGCATGTGTGTCCGTATCTATGAGCCAATGTGTGTGCATGTGTGCCTATAACTATGAGTATGCAAGTTCTTGTGCATGTGTGTGTGAGTTCATGTGCCTGTGCATGTGTATGTAGCTATGTGTATGTGTGCATGTGTGTTTGTGGGCATGTGGGCATGTGTGTAGGTGTGTGTGCGCGTACATGTTTGTGAGCATGTGGATGCCTTTATGTTTGTGTTAGTATGTCAGGTGGCATGAATGTCTATTGTTGTATGTGTGCACATATGTGTATATGTCCACATTTATGTGTGTCTATGTATGTGATTGCATTCTTTGTGTGTGTGCTTGTATGTGTGTGTATCTGCTTATACATATGTATTCATGTATATGCATGTGTTTGTATGGATGTGTTTGTGTGTGCTTGTGTTTTTGTATGTGTATATGTTTGTGAGTATGAGTGTTTGTGTGTGCATTTATGTTTGTGCATATATATGATCTTGTTTGTTTGTTTTTGTGTTCGTGTGCATATGAGTGTGTGTGTATGTGTGTGTGTTTTTGTACATGCATTTATGTGTGTGTATATGTCCTCATCTGCACGAGTTTGTGTATGTGTGAATGTGTTTATATATTTATGCACACATGTTTGTATATGTGTGTGTGCATGCATACATGTGCGTTTGTTTGTTTGTACATGTGTTCATGCACGTGCTTGTGAATAGGTTCATACACTTGTGTGTGTGTGTGCAAGTTTGAGTGCTTTGTGCTTATGTGTGCATCTGTGCGTGTGTATATGTGTGCATGTGTGTGGGCATGTGTATGAATGTATGTGGGCATATGTTTTGTTGCATGAGTGCACGTGTGTGTGTGTGTACATATGAGTCTGTGTGTGGGTGAGCTTGTATGCACATGTTTGAGTGCCTTCATATGCTTGTACATTTGTGTGCATATGCAAGAATGAGTTTGTTCTTGTTTTTCTACTTTTGTTATTTTAGTTTGTGTATATATGCAAGTGTACATAAGCATGTGCATCTTTGTTCTTGTGTGAGCAAGTGTCTTTATGTGGTAATGCATGTATGAGTATGTGTGTGAGTGTTTTGGCTTGTGTGTGTGTGAGTATTCATGTGTGCATGTGTATACATATGTGTGTGCATGTGTGTATGTGCATGTGGGTGTGTGCATACATGTTTATTTGTGCATGTGCTTGTGCATGTGTGTGTGTGCTTTTATGCATGTTCATGTGTTTGTATGCTTGTGGGAGTGTGGTGTTTGTGTGTGTGTTTGGGTGCATGTGTTTGTGTGTGTGAGACTATTCATATGCCTATACTTCTATGTTCATGTGTTCTTGTATGTGCATGAATTTGAGTGTGTGTGCAAATGGATGTGCATATGTATCTATGTGTTTGTATGTGCATTCATGTACATGCAAATGTGTGTGTGTGTGAAAGTATGTTTGTCTTCATGTTCTCATGTGTGCATGTGTGTGTATGTGCACTTGAATATGCATGTGCATGTACGTGTGTGTGTGTGCTTGTCTGGATTTGTGTGTATGCTTGTGTGTTTGCATGTGTGTGTTTATGACTATGCATGTGTGCATGTGTGTGTTTGCTTTAGTTTGAGTGTATTTGTGTGTTTTGTGTGTGTATGTGTGCATGTTTGTGCTTACATTTTGGTGTGTGAGTGTGTTTTTATGTACATCTACACAAGTTTGTGTGTGTGTACATGCATGTATGTGTGCTTGCACTCATTTCAAGTATGTTTGTGTATGCATGTATGCATGTGTATGTATGCATGTATGCATTTTTGCATATGTGTGCATGCATATACCTATCTATGGATTTGTGCTTGTGTGCGTATTTGTGTGCTTTGTGATTTGTGTTCAAGCACATATGTGCATTTATGTGTGTGTGTAAGTGTGTGCATGCGTAGGCATGTGAATGAATGCAGATGGGCATGTGTTTGTGCATGAGTGCACATGTCTTTCTTAGTGTAAGTGCATGTGTGGGTGTACATACACATGTTTTTAGTTCTTATACATATGCATGTGTGTTTGTGTGTGTGCTTCCTTGTGTGCCTATGTTTTTTTGTTTGTGTATGTATATGCAAGTGCATGTGTGCATGTGCATGTGTGTTGATGTGGTAGTGTATGTGTGAGTATGTGTGCCTATATAAGCAAGCATGTGTGTATGTGTATGCATGTTTGTGTGCATATGTGTCTATATTCTTGTGTTTGTATGTGTATGTACATGTGTGTGCATTATATATGTGCATGTGTGTATCAATGTGCTTGCAAATGTATATGTGTGTGTTTGTGTACATGTGTAATGTGCATCCATGTGTATCTATATATGCACATGTGCATACATTTTAGAGCATGTGTGTGTTTGTTTGTATTTGTGTGCATTTGTGTGCGTGTGCATGTAAATGTGTGTCCATTTGTATGTGTGCACATTTTCATGTATGTACATTTGTTTAAGGCTGTGTGTGCATGTGTGTGAGTGTGTTTGTGTATATCTTTGAGTGTCTGTGTGTATTTGTGTATGCTTGTATGTATGTGCATATGTTTATGTGCAAGTGTGTGGTTGTTCTTGTGTATATGTGGGTGTGCATACATGTGTGTATGGTATTACATGTCCTTGTACTTATGTCCATATGTTCTTGAGTGTGTGTGTGGGTGTATTCATCTATGCATGCATTTGAGTATGTGTGCAAACATGTGTGCATATGTGCATGTGTACAAGCATGTGTATGTGGTTATGTATGAGTTTGAGTGTGCATGCATGTGCATACAAGTGAGTGTGTATGTGTGTGCATGTATGTTTCAGTGCATGTTCCTACATCTATGTGACCAGGTGTGCATATTTTTGTTTGTGTGTGTTGTTTCTGGTTCTTGGTACATGAGATGGTCGTGTGTGTGCATATCTATGTATGCATGTGCATGCGAGCATAGGTGTGTGTATACATATGTATTTGTGTGTACATGTTTGTGATGGTTCTGCCCACGTGTGTGCACCCATGTGTCCATTTATGCATGTGTTTGAGCATGCATTTGTATTTGTGTATGTTTGAGTGTTTGTGTGCATGTGTGTGAGTGTTAATGTATTTATATGTGCATGTGTTTGCATGAGCATCTACATATGTGCATGGGTGTGTACCTATGCATGTTGTGTGTGTGTTCTATTAGTTTTCTTGGTGTGTGTACAAGTGCATATAGGTGTATGTGTATGCATCTATGTGCATGTGCATGTGTGTAGGTGTGTGTGGGTGGGTGTGCATGCATTCGTGAGAGTGTGCATGTGTGCATGCATTCATATGACTAAGTGTGCCCCTGTGTCTGTGTGTGTTTGCATATGTTCCTTTTTGAGTGTGTGCATGTGACTGTGCTGTGTGTGTTAATGTATGTGAGGTTGTGTGTGTGTGTGCATGGTTGTGCATGCATGTGTGCAGTTGTGTAGGTGTTTGTGTGTGTGTGTATGCATAGGTGTGCATATGCTTGTGCGTGTTTGCATATGTGCATAAGTGCTTATGTGTGTTTGTGAGTGAGTGTGCACGTGCATTTTCCTACTTGTGCATGAGAGAGCATATGCATGTGTGTTTGTGTGTGGGTGCTTTTGTGTACATTTGTGTGCACGTGTGTATGTGTGGTTGTGCATGCATATGCATATACATGTATCTATGTGGGTGTGTAGATGCCTGTGTTTATTGCAGGAGTGTGTGGGTTTGTTCATTGTGTATGTGCATGCATGTGTGTGTGCACTCACAAGTGTTCATGAGTGTGTTTTTTAACATGCACACAAGTGTGTATGGGTGCATTGGTGTGTGTGTGTTTTTGTGTGTGTGGGTTTGTGTGTGTGTGTGTGTACGTACTCACACATATATGTAGGTGTGTGTACTTGCATGCATGTGTCTGTTTGTGCATGGTTTTATGCATGTGTGTGTGAGTTCGTGTGAGTGATTGGATGTGTATTCATGCATGTGTGAGTGTGCATGTGCCTGTGTTTATCCATGCACTTGTGTGTGTCTACTTATGCGAATATGCTTTGATGTGTTTGTTTGCATGTGCATGTTTATGCATGTTTGTGTATGTTTGTGCACATGTGTGAATGTGTGTGTTCATGTGTGGTTATATGTATCAATGTATGTGGGCATATATGTTTGTGCGTCGGTGCATGCATGTGTTTGAATGTTTGAGTACCTATGCATATGTGTGTGCATCTGTGTCATTGTGCATGTATATGAGTGTGCTAGTTTGTGTGCCTATGTTTTTTTATTTATATGTGCATATGCAAGTGTGTGTGTGCATGTGCGAGCTTGCCTATCTATAGGATAATACATGTGCTCAACCATTTGTGCTTGTGTGCATGTGTGAGCATGCATTTGTGCATACATCTGTGAAAACGTACATGTTAGTGCATGCATACTTGTGTGTGCATGTGCTTATGTATGTGTGTGTGCAATACATATTTGTGTGTGTGTGCATGTGTAGCTATGGAATTGCAATTGTTTATGTTTGTGCTTACATGCATGTGAGTGAGTGTGTGTGTGTGTGTTTGTTTGCATTTTTGTGCATTTGTGTGTGTGTGTGTACTTGTGTATACATGTACATGTGTGTTTGTTTACATGTATATGCATTTACATGTGTGTACATTTGAGTGTGTGTGTGTTTGCATGTGTGCATGAGCATTTGTCAATCTCGGTACATATGTTTGTGTGTATGTGCATGCATGCATGTGTTTTTGTGTGTTTGTGCATGTGTGCTTGCATGTTCTTACCTATGGATTCATGCATATGTATGTGTGTACATATTTTTGTGCTTTGTGCTTGTGTACGTACATATATGTGCATTTGTGTGGGTGTATGTGCGTGTCTGTTTGAGCATGTGTATGAATGTTTATGTTCATATGCATTTGTGCATTTGTGCATTAGTGCATGTGTGGGTATGCATATGTGTTTGTCTAAGTTTTTATGCATATGCATGTGCATTTGTATGTGTGTGTGTGCATGTGTTTGTGCTTCCTTCTGTGCTTACATTTTTTCATTTGTGTGTGCATATGTGAGTGCTTGTGTGCTTACACATGCATGTGCATATCCAAGTATGCATATCTACATGGTAGTGCATATGTGAGTTTGTCTGTGTGTATGAGCATGTGTGTGTATGTGTATGTATGTGCGTGTGAATAAATGTGCGTCTACATCTGTTGTGTGCTTGTGTTTGCTTGTGCTTATGCATTTGCGTGTGTGTGTGTTTGTGTTTGCTTGTGTATATGTGTGTGCATGTGTACATATATTTTTGTGCATGTGCATGTTTGTTTGTATTTGTGTACAATTGTGTTCGTGTGTGCAAGTATGTGTTCATCTATTTGATTGTGTGTGCATTTGCATGTATGAATGTTTGTGTGAGCATGTGTGCATATATGATTATGCATGTGTGTGTGTGTATGCCTATGTGCATGTGTGTGTGTTTATGTGCATGGGTGTGTGGGTATGGGTGCGCATGCATGTATGTGTGGTTATAAATCTCTATGTACTTTTTCATTCATGTGTTGTTGACTCTGTGTGTTTGTGTATGCTTGTGAGCTTGCATTTAAGCATGTGTGTAGACATGCAAGTGTGTGCATGTTTGTGCATGTATGTTTGGGTGCATCAATGCATGCATGTGTTTGCTTGTTGGAGTATCTATGCACATGCATGTGCATCTGTGTGGGAGTTTGTGTATGTTTGTGATTGTTTGTGTGCATATGTTTTATCATATGTGTGTGTATATGCAAGTGCATGTGTTCATGTGCATGTGTGTGCATGTGTGGGCATGCATGACTATGTTGTTGCAAGAATGTGTGCATGTGTGCAAGGGTTTGTGCTTATGTGCACATGCATATGTGTGTGTGTGTCTAGGTGTGATCACGTACATGTCAAAGTGTGCATGTGTGCCTGCATGCTTGTGTGTGCATGTGCTTATGTTTGTGTGTGTACAATAAGTATTTGTGTGTGTGTGCATATGTGCTTATGGATTTGAATGTTTAAATGTCTGTGCTTGCATGCATGTGTGTATGTGTGTGTGCAAGTGCATATTTGTGTGTGTGATTGTTTACAATTGTGAGCATTTGTGTGTGTGTGTACTTGTGTGTGCATGTATGTGTGTGTCCTTTACATGTATGTGTGTTTGCATGCGTTTACATTTGTGTATGAGTGGGTGTGTGCTTCCACATGTGCATGAGTATGTGTATGTGTTGGTACATACATTTGTGCGTGTGTGTGCAAGCATGCATGTGTTTTTGTGTATTTGTGCATGTGTGCATGCATGTGTGCATGATTGTGCCTATTTATGGATTCATGCAAATGTGCATATGTGTGTAAATTTTTGTGTGCTTTGTGCATACGTATATGTGCATTTGTGTGTGTGTGTGTGTGTATGCATGTGCATGTGTGAGCATGTGTATGAATGTTTATAGGCATATGTGTTTGTACATTATTGCATGTGTGGATTTTCATGTGTGTGTGTTTGAGTTCCTATGCATATGCATGTGCTTTTGTATGCATGTGTGTGCATTTGAGTCTTCATTCTGGTGTGCTTATTTTTTTGTTTAAGTGTGCATATGTGAGTGCATGTGTGGTTATGCATGTGTGTGCATATATGAGCATGTGCGTCTATGTGATAGTGCATGTGTGAGTGTGTATGTGTGTGTGAGCATATGTGTGTGTATGTGTATGCATATGTGTGTGTGTTCATATGTGTGCGAATACATGTAGGTGTGTGCATATATTGTGTGGTTGTGTTTGCATGTGTGTGCATCACATATGTGCTTGTGTGAGTGTGTGCTAATGTGTTTGCATTTGTATATGTGCATGCATGTGCATCCATGAGTATCCATGTATGCACATGTACATACATTTGTGTGCATGTTTGTGTTTGTTTGTATATGTGTGTATTTGTGTGTGTGTGTGTGTGCATGTATATGTGTCTCTATTTGCATTTGCATGTATGCTTGTTTGTGTGAATGTGTGTGAGCATATGTGAGTGTGTGTATGCATATGTGCTTGTGCATATGTGTATTCTTGTGTGCATGTGCATGTGTTTATGAGCATGGCACATGCGTTTATGAGCATGTGTGCATGGGTGTTCTTGCGTGTGAGTGTGGGTGTGCATGCATGTGTGTGGTTATACATGTCTATGTACATCAGCATTCATGTGTTCTTAACTCTATGTGTTAGTGCATGGATGCATGCATGTAATTGAGCATGTGTATAAAAGTGTTTGCATGTGTGAATGCATGCAAGCATGTGTGAGATTTGGTATGCATGTGTTTGAGTGTCTGTGTATGCACATGCAAGTGTGTGTGTTTGCATGTATGTTTGGGTGCATTAGTGTGTGCATTTATTTGCATGTTACAATACTTATGCATATGCATGTGGATCTATTTGGTGTGTGTGCATGCTTGTTTGCCTATGTTTTTTCATTTGTGTCCATATGCAAGTGAGTGTGTGAATATGCGTGCTTGTCCATGTGTGTGTTCATTTGCAGGCATGCAAGAATATTTGGTAGTGCATGTGTGTGTGCTTGTGTGCAAGTGTTTGTGCTAAAGTGTGTGTGTGTGTGTGCATGCATCTGTGCATGTGTATGCTTGTCTGTGTACATGTGTGAGTGTGTACATGTCAGTTTGTGCATGTGTGCATGTGCACCTATTGATTTTAATGTGTACATGATTGTGCTGGCATGCATGTGTGTGTGTGTGTGCAAATGCATATGTGTGTACGTGTGTGCATGTTTTTTTGCATTTGCATGTATTTTTGTGTGTGTGTGTGTGTGTGTGTGTGTATGTATGCATGTGTCCATTTGCATGTATGTGCATTTGCATGTGTGTACGTTTGTGTGTCTGTGGGTGTGTGTGTGTTTGAATTTGTGCATGAGCATGTGTCTGTCTTGGTAGATACATTTGTGTGTGTGTATGCATGCATATGTTTTTTTTTATTTGTGCATGTGTGTATGCATGTGCTTGTTTATGGATTCATGCATAAGTGTTTGACTACATGTTTGTGTACTTTGTTCGTATGTGTGCACACGTATATGTACATTTATGTGTGTGTATGTGTGTGCATGTTTGGGTTTGTGTATGAATGTTTGTGGCATGTGTTTGCATATTAGTGTATGTGTGGGTGTGCATGCGTGTGCATGTTTGAGTTCTTATGCATATGCATGTGCATTAGTATGTGTGCATGTGTGCATGTTTGTGTGCTTTCTTGTGTGCCTAAGTTTTTTTTATGCTTGTGCATTTGTGAGTGCATGTGTGCATGTGCATATGTGAGCATGTGTATGTACGAGGTAGTGCATTTGTGAGCATGTGTGTGTGTGTATGACCATGCGTGCGTTTATGCATATGAAAGTGTGTGTGTGCATATGTGTGTGAATACATGTGGGTGTGCGCATATGTTGTGTGCTCGTTATTGCATGTGTGTGCATTACATATATGCATGTGTGTCTGCATTTATGTGCTTGCATGTGTATATGTGTGTGCATCCATGAGTTTGCATATATGCACATGTACATACATTTTTTTGGATGTGTGTGTTTGCTTGTATTTATGTGCATTTGTGTGCGTGTGTGTACATGTATGTGTGTGTCTTTTTGCATGATTATGCATTTGCATGTATACATGTTTGTTTGAATGTGTGCGCATGTGTGCTTGTGCATGTGTGTGTGTGTGTGTATGTTTGTATGCTCCTATGCATGTGCATGTGTCTATGTGCATATGTGTGTGCATGTTCATGCGTGTGGGTGTGGTTGTGCATGCATTGTGCGGTTATACATGTCTATGTACTCCAATATTTATGTGTTCTTGAGTCTATGTATTGCTGCATGCATGTGTGCATGCATTTGAGCATGTGTGTGGACGTTTTTGCATGTGTGCATGCATAAAATCATATGTGAGATTAGGTATGTGTGTGTTTTAGTGTGTGTGCAAGTACACACAAGTGTGTCTATATGTGCATGTATGTTTGGTTTCATGTTCCCACATGAGTGTGACCATGTGCACTTATTTGCATTTGTATTTTTGTTTATGTGTGTTTTTTTCCTATGCTGGTTGCATGAGATGGTCATGTGTGTTTGTGTGTATGGGCGTGTCCATGCATGTGTGCGTATATCTTTCTGTACATGTGCATGCAAAATTAGGTGCATCTATGCATATGTATGCTTGTGTGCATATCTGTGTTGTTTGTGCACATGTACGTGCATGCTTGTGTCCATATATGCATGTTTTTTTTAGCATGCATTCGTGTATGCATATGTTTGAATGTTTGTGTGCATGTATGTGGGTGTGTGTTAATATTAATGTGTGTACATGTGCATGTGTTTGCTTGTGCATATACATTTGTGTGTGGGTTTATACCTACGCATGTGGTTGTGTGTGTGCTTTTTTTGGTTTTATTAATGAGTGTACATGTGCATGCAAGTGTGTATGTGTATGAAATTTGTGTGCATATTTATACGTGTGTGTGTCTAAGAGAGAGAATGTGTGTGTATAGGTAAGTGTGGGTTTGTGTGGATGCATGCATGCATGCCTTCATATGAATTTATGTGCATGTGTTTGTGTGTGCAAGTGATTGTGCTATGTGTGTGGGTGTGTGATTATGTATGAATGTGTTCATGGTTAAGCATGCATGACTGCATCTATGTGGGTACTTGTTGTGCATATGTGTACATGCATAAGTGTGTGTATGCTCATGCATGTTTGCATGTGTGCATGTGTACTCGAACGTGTTTGTGAGCGTGCATGTGCATGTTCGTGTGTTTGTAGGAGAGCATATGCATGCATGTTTGTGTGTGAGTGCTTGTTTCTGCATTCGTGTGCACATGTCTATGTGTGGTTGTACGTGCACGTGCATGTACATGAATCTATATGGGTGTGTGCATGCTTGTGCATGTATATTTGTATGCATATGTGTGCGGGTTTGTGTATGTGTGAAGGTGCATGTGTGTGTGTTTTTAAACATGCACCTGTGTGTGTGTGTGTGTTCATATGTTTTGGTATGTATGGGATTGTGTGTATGTAGACTTGTATGTTTGTGTCTCTAGGTGCATGTTTCCATCCATTGTGTGTCCATGCTTGTACATGTGTGTGTGTGTGTGCATGCATAATTTTGTGCATGTGTTTGTGGGTGAGTATATGTGTATGCATGCATGTGTGGGTTTACTTGTGCATGTGCAAGTGCAAGTGTTTGTGTGCATGCATGTGTGTACATGTCTACATGTTTGAATGTTTTTGCATTTCATTATAAGCTTGTGCATGTTTGTGTGTGTATGAATGTGCACAAGTTGAATGCGTGTGTGTGTGTGTGTGTGTGCATGTGTAAGCATATGTATCAATATGTGCAGGCATATGTACTTGTGTTTTAATGTACACGTGTGTGTGTGCATGTGCATATGTGTGTTTTAGTTACTATGCATATGCATGTGCATCTCTATGGATGTGTGTGCATTGTATATGCTTGTTTGTGTGCTTTTGGTTTTTTATTTGTATGTGCATATGTAAATGCATGCATGCTTAGTGTATGTGCATGCGTATGCACAGCATGCATGTGCTGGTATGCATGACTATGTGGTAGTGCATCTATGAGTATGTGTATGTCCATGCGTGCGAGTGTTTATGCTCATGTATGTGTTTGAGCATGCATGTGTTGATGTGTATGTATGTGTATGTGTATCTGTATGCATGCTTATGCGTGCATGGGCCTATGTATGTATGTGTGCATACGTATTTCTTGTGTGTGTGGATATGCACCTATTGATTTGCATGTGTATATGTTTGTGCTTGCATGCATGTTTGTGTGCATATATGTGCATGTGTATATATGTGTGCGTGTGTGTTTGTTTGTTGCATTTGTGTGCGTTTGTGTATGCGTGTGTGCTTGTGCATGCATGTGTGTGTGCTCATTTGCATGTTTGTGCATTTGCATGTGTGTATATTTATGTGTGAGTGTGTGTGTGATTGCATGTGTGCATAAGTATTTGTGAGTGTGTTTGCCCATATGTTTGTCTGTGTGTGTGTTTATTTCCACATGTGCATGAGTGTTCGTGTGTGCATGTGTGTGTCTGTTGTTATCCATGTTTGTGTATCTCTATGTTCCTATCTTCGTGCATGCACAGGTATGCAAGCACGTGTGTTCGTTGGTATGTACGTATTGGAGTGTGCATGTGTGTACACGCAAGTGTGTGTGTGCTTGTTCCAACATGTGTGTGACCTTGTCTACATTTGTTTATTTGTTTGTGCACATTTTTGTGATGTGTCTATTCTTGGTGCATGCAATTATTATGTGTGTGTGTGTCTAGGTGTGGGTGTTTGTGAGTATGCCATTGCATTTGTGTGCATAAGTGTGCATGCATGTGCATTCGAGCATAGGTGTGCTTATGCATATGTATATTTGTATGTGCATATTTGTGCTAGTTATGCTTGTGTGTATGCATGCTTGTGGCCAGGTGTGTGTGTGTTTGTGCATGCATTTGTGCATATGTTCATATAAGGGTTTATGTGCATGTGTGTGGGTGAGTGTGTGCACGTATGTAAGTGTTAATGTGTATACGTGTGCATGTACATGTGTGGGTGTGTGTATACCTATGCATGTGTGTGCATGCTTTTGTGAATGTGTGTTGTTGTGCGTGTTTTTGTGGGTGAGTGTATGTGTGTGCATTTGTTTGTGGGTGTGGATGTGTGTGTGTACATATGCAAGAGTTTGTACATTTGTGTGTCTGCATGCACATGTGTGTACATGTTTATGTGTGTGAATGTGTGCACATGTGTTTCTATGCATGTGCAAATTTTTGTGCGTTTGTGTGTGCATGCAAACATATGTCTATGTGTGCATGTGTGCATACATGTGTTTTTATGTGCATGGATGCACGTGTGCCTATGTGCATGCATGTGTTGTTCTTGCATATATGTGTGTGTGGACATGTACCTTTGTGTGTGCATGTGTTTCTATGTATTTACATGCATGCACTTGTGCTTACTTGTGCATTCATGTGTGTAAGTGTGTGTATGCATATTGTTTTTTGTTCATATGTGTGCGTGTTTATGTGCTTGTGCATGTGATTGTGTTTGGACAAGCATGTGCTTATTTGCTAGCTTATGTGTGTGTATGTGTGTGTGTTTATTTGTGTGTGTGTATGTAAATATATGTGTGAATATGTATTTATGTTTTTGTGTGATTTGTGTGTGTGTGTTCCTATGCCTATGAATGTTCTTATGTGTGGCTGTGTCTTCATGTGCATGCGCATGTGCATGGGTGTGCATAAGTGCTTGTTCATGAATGTGTGAGTGAATGTTTGTGTGTGTGTGTGTGCATATGTGTATGCATGCATATGCGTGCATGTGTGCATGTGTTCTTGTGTGTGGTTGCATTTGTGCATATGTTGTGTGTATGTGCAAGCATGCATGTATATGTGTGGGTAGGGGTTTGTGTATATGTGCACATGTGCATGTGTGTGCATCTTCATTGACATGTGTATGCTTGTGTGTATATTTATGTGTGAGGGTGTGGGCGTGTGCATGTGTCTACTATGTGTCTATGTCTCTACTTGTATGCATGTATATGGGTGTGGGTGTACCTACATGTGTTTGTGAGCACATGCATGTTTGTGTCCATGTGTGTGTAGTGTGTGTGTGTGTGTGCATGTTGTATGTGCATATTTGTGTGTGTGCTTTTGTGTGCACACATGATTGTGCGTACTTATTCGTGTGTGTGCATTTATGCATGTATGCATGCATTATGTGTGTGCACGTGGGTGAGTGTGTATGGTTATAGATGTATGAGTGTTCATGGGCCTATGTTTGCATGTTTATTTATATGAGTGTGTGTGCTTATTTCTTTTATTTATGTGTGTTTATGTTTGTTTGTGTGCCTATCTATTTGTTTTTCTATTCCAGTGTTTGTGTGCGTGTGCATAGGTTTGTGCACATGGGTTCACGTGTGTGTTGTCATGTGTGCATGCATGCAAGGGTGTGTGTGCATCTTTCTGTGTATGTGTGTATGCATGTGTGTCTGAGAATGTTTGTGTATGTCAATGTGTATATGGAAATGTGCATGTGTGTGTGTGTATGTGCATGTGCATACAAGTGTATGCATGTGTGTGTGTGTGTATTTGTGTGTGTGTGGGTGTTTTTGTGTATGTCAATGCATGTGTGTGTTTATGTACATGTGCATGTGCTAGTGTGTGTTTGTGTACATGTGCATGTGAATACGTGGGTATGCATCGAAGTTTATGTGTGTGCGTGTGTTCTTGTTTGTGAGTGTAGATGAGCATGTGTGTGTGTGTGTGTGCATGTGTGGTAGTGTTTGGTCATGTATATATGTTATTGTATGCCTTTATGTGTGTGCATGCATGTGTGTCCTTGTGTGTGCACATATCTTATGAATGGGTGTGTGTCCATCTTTGAGTACATTCATATGTATGTGTGTGTGCTTACATAAGTATTTTTAGGTGTGTCTATGTGTTTAATTTTACATGTGTGGATCTCTTCATGTGCTTGCATGCGTGTACATGTGCCTTTATGAGTGTGTATGTGTTCATGTGTGTGTGTGTGTGTGTCTATGTGCATGTGTGCTTGTTTCAATATAGGAGTGTGTGAGCATGGGTGTCCTTTTTTTTGTGTACATGTGTGTGACTATGTGTGTCTCTGACCTTGTATACAAGTATAAGGGCATTTACATTTTTTTGTGCTTGGGTGCTCACATGTATATGGGTGCATCAGTTAGCATGTGCCATTATGTGTGTGCATTTGTACATGTGTGTACACTTGAGTATATTTGCACATGTGCATTTGTGTGCATGAGCATATGCATAAGTGTTCCTGTGTGAGTGTAGGTCCACATGTGTGCATGAGTACATGTGTGTGCATGTGTTTGTGAATGTATATGTTTTGTTGTGTACATGCATGTGTTTATGATTGTATATGTTTGGTTGTGTACATGCATGTGTGCATGAGTTTATGTGAATGTGTGTGTGTGCATGTGCATGTGTGTGCATACATATGTATGTGAGTTTGTTTGCATGTATTCATGTGCATATCTACATGTGTTAGTTTGAGCATGTGTTTATTTTGGTGTGTGTGTGTGTATGTGCATGTGTGTGCACCTATGAGTGTGTGCATGTGCATGTCCACACATTCACATTTGTGCATGCTTGTGTGTGTATGTATATATTTATGCATGTGTTTATGTGTATCTGTCATGTGTGTGCATGTGTGTATACAAGTTTGTATGTGTGTTTACGTGTGTGTGTGCATGTGTGTATGCATAAGAATACATGCATGCTAGTGCATATGGATGTGCTTGTGCATGCATGTATGCATGTGTGTATGCATAAGAATACATGCATGCTAGTGCATATGGATGTGCTTGTGCATGCATGTATGCATGTGTGTATGTGTGCATATGTACGTGTTTGTTAATGAGCATTTGTGTGCAAGTGCATGTGTGTGTGTGTATGTGCACATGTCTACGTGCATACACATGTGTGTGCAAGCACACCTTCATGTATATATTTCTATGGGTGAGTGTATGTGTCAGTGAGTTTGCATGTGTGTGTCCTTGTGTGGTTATGCATCTGCATGTGTTTGTGTGTCTACTTGTGTATCTAACTTATTGTGTAAATGCATGGGTGTGAATGTGAGTGTATATGTGCATGTGTGTGTTGGAGTATTCTTGTATGCATGTGTGTATTGGCATAGGTATGCATACATGTGTGTGTGTGTGTGTGAATACATTTCTATATTTGTACACATGTGCTTGTGTTCATACATGACAGCATGCATGTCCTTGGGGTTGTGTTTGTGCACCAGTGTTTGTGCATTTGAGTAGGAGTGCATATGTGTGATTGTGTGTGTGTGTGCATGCATGTCAGCATGTGCATGTGTGTGCATGCACATGTGTATAAGCATGTGTGCGTGTTGACATGAGTATGTGTGTGCTTATGAGTGTGCATGTGTTTGTGCTCATGTGTTCATGCACTATGTGAGCTTGTGTACGTGTGTTCGTATGTGTGTTTATGGGTGTGTGTGTCATTGCATGTGTGTACAACTGTGTGTTTGCTACTATATGCATGGGTGTGTATGAACATGTGTGTGGGTTTAGTTGTGTGTGGATAAGCAGATGCTTGGGTATGTGTGCATTTGTGTGTTTGTGTGTGTGCATGTGCTTGTGTGTGTGTTTGTGTATGTCTATGAGGGTGAGTGTAGATATGCATGTAGGTGTGTGGGCATGTGCATTTGAGTACATGTGTGTGCTTGTAGGTGAACATATTTGCATGTGTGGCAGAGCATACACGTGTGTGGGTTAATATGGATGGGTGTGTGTTTGTGTGCATACGTGTTTGTATGCGTTCATGTATACTTGTGTGCTCATGTGTGTATGTGCATGCACACACATGTGTGTATTTGTGTGAGTGCACACACTTGTGTGTGACGTCATGTTTGTGCTTGTGTGAGCATGTGCACATGTGTACACTTTTGTGTGTGTTTTTATGTTTTTATGCATGTGTTTGTGCATGGCCTTATGCATGTGTGTGTGTGTGTGTGTGTGGGCATGTATAGGTGCATGTCTTCATGTGTATGTGTGCATGTGTGTGTGTGCATGTATCTATGTGTTATGTTCTTATTTGTATAGGTGGATGTGTATGTGTGTGTGTGTGTGTGTTTTCAAGGACACATGACTATTTATGCGTGCATGTTCATATGTGTTCATGAGCATGTCTGTGCAAGTTTGTAGATATGTGTGCATTGGTGTGTAGGTAGGTTTTTTTTTGTCTATGTATATGTGCATGTTCTTGTGTGTGAGTGTGTCTACTTGTGTGTGCATTTGTGTATGTGTGTATATGTGTGTGTACATGTGTGTACTTACTTACGTGTACATGTGAATGTTTTATATGCATGCATACACGGACGTGTGTTTGTAGCTACAAGCACACATGTGTGTTCATGTGTGTGTAAGTGTGCATATGTTCATGTTTGCACATCTATGTGCTCTCATGCTCAAATGTGTGTGTTTGTTTGTGTGTGCATGCATAGGTGTGTTTGTACATGTGTATATGCATGTGTATGTGTGTTTGTGGATGCATGTTTACATGTATGTGCTCTTGTGTATGTCTGTGTACATTTGTGAGCATGTGTGAGTGCTTTTGCCTATCCACATGTGTGCGTGTATGTGCATTTTTGTGTGTATGTGTTTATATGCATATGTGTTTGTGTAGCATGTCTATGTGTGTCCATATTCATATTTATTTGCATGTGTGTGCTTGTACATGTATGTATGTGTGTGTGTGTGCTTGTGTGTGTTAGTGAGTGTACATATGCATTTGTGCATACAGGTGCTTGTGTTAGCATGCACGTGTGTAGAAGTTCTTGTGTCATTGTGCATGTATGTGTGTGTGCATGCAATTGTACATGCATGCATGCGTGCGTGCGTGTGTGCTTGCATTAATGTCTCAAAATGTGTGTTTGTGAGTTCATGTGTGCATGCATACCAGTTTGTGTATGTGTGAGCATATGGGTTTATTTATGCATGTATTTGTGTTCCTACATGTGTGTGAGGATTCATGAGTGGTTGTGTGAGTGTGCAAATAAGTGCATAATCATGTATCTATATGTGTTTATGAGGGTGCATGTGTGCATGTGCATGCCTTCGTAAATGTACGTGTATGTGTGTGTTTGTGTGCATGGGCATTTGTGGATGTTTTTGAGTGTGTTCCTCTATGTGATTGTGTATGCACTTGTGTATGTACTTGTTTTTGTGAATTCATATGTATGTGTGTGTATGTTCTTGTGAGTGTGGGTGTGGTTGTATTTGTGTTTATGTGTACATGTGTGTGTGTGTGCATGTATATGTAGACATGAATATGTCTAGGTGTTTGTGCATGCATGTGTATATGTGCATATGGATTTGACTTTGTGTATGCTTGTGTTTGTGTGGATATGAGCATTTATGTGCATCTATGTGTTTGTGTGTGTGCATGTGTGGTCATGTACATGTTTTCATGTATGTGTGCTAAAATGTTTGTATGTGTGTATACAACTATGTATGCATATTCTTGTTTGTGTGTGTGTGTGTGCTTTTGTGCATGTTTTCATGAGCATATGCAAGTGTTTGTGTTTGTGTGTGTGCTGGTGTGCCAAAGCATATATGCACGCATGCTTGTGCATTTGTGTGCATGTTGTGCATACATGTTTTGTGTGTGTGTGTTTGTATGCATGAGCAAGTGCATTTCTGTGTTTGCATATGACCATTTATCTGGGCATGATTATTGCATGTGTATGTGTGTTCACGTGTGCTCTTGTGCTTGTGTGTTTATGCATGTGTTTTCTTTTGCATGGGTTTGCATGTTTATGTGTGTGTGTTCATCTATGCATTCGTGCATGTGTTTATGGGCATGTGTGTTTGGTTACGTGCTTGTGAAGGTATTTGTGCATGTGTACATGTTCATGTTTTTGTTTGCATGTTTGTGCATGCATGCATTCATGTATATGCAAATGCATGTGTTTGTGATTTTGTGTGTATATGTGTGTGTGCAGGTGAAGCATGTGGGTGTGTGCACATATGTGTGCATGCTTGTATGCACATGTGTGCATATGAGTCCATATGTGTCTATGGATGCATGCGTGTGTGTATTTGTTGCAATGATTGTATGTATTTTTGTGCATGCATGCGTCAATGTTTTTGTGTGTTTGTGCATGCTTACATGTGTGATATGGGTGTGTGTATATGTGTTAATTTGCCTCTATTTGTCTTTCTTTATGCTTGTTTATATGTGCAAGCTTGTGTGTGGATGTGCATATGTGCATGCTTATGCATGCATGTGCTTGTGTGCATCTTTATGTGTTTGTGCACATGTGAGTACATGTGTGCCCATGTGTTATTTTGTGTTTATGTGAGTGTGTGTGCATGTGTGTGAACCTCCATGTGTGCATGTGTATCTATGTGTGTGTGTGTGAATTTTTGTACATGTGCAAGTGCATCTGTCTTTGTTGGGATGTGAACATGTTTTGCATATGCATTTCTATATGTGTGCATTTGTGTATATGTGCTTGTGTGGATGAATGTGTGTGTGTGAGCTTGTGTGGGTGTTTATGTATACTTGTGTTTGTGCATTTATGTGTGGATGTTTGAGTGTGTAGGGAGTGTGTGTTTGCATGTAAGTGGCACGTGGGTTCGTGTTCACATGTATGTATGTGTGTGCATGTGCAAGTGCACATTTGTTTATGACTATGCATGTGTGTTTATCTATGTGTGTGTGCATGAAAATATGCATGTGTTTGTGTGTGCATGCACACATATATGTTTGTGTTTTAGGTGTGCATGTACGTGTTTGTGTATTTGTGCAAGTTTGCATGTTGTGCATTTGTGTGTTCGTGTGTGCGTGTGTAAGTCTTTGAGGGTGCATGTGCATGTGCATGTATGTGCATATGTGTGCATGCATGTGCGTGTGTGTTTTCAAGTGCATATGTGTGCATGTGTGTAGTTGTGAATGTACGTGCATGTGCATGTATGCATGTTGTGCATGTGTATGTATGTTTGTACACTTGTGTGTGTGTCTATGTTTGTGCATGAGTGTGCATGTGTGTATGGATGATTTTGTGTACATGCAAGTGTGTGTGTGGGCATGCATGTGCATATGTGTGTTTGCATGTATATGTTGTGTGTGTATGCATTTGCATCTCTGTGTGTCTATGTGCATATGTGCATGTCTTTATGGATGTGTGTGTTCTTGGCATGTACAAGTGTATGTTTGTGTGTGTGTGCATTTGTGTCCCTATTTGTGTGCATTTGTCCACATGAATGCACATGTGCTTGAATGTGTGTATGTTTGTCTGACATATTTGTGCGTGTACATATGTGGTAGTGTTTATGGATTTTTGTGTGCCTATGTGCATGTGCATGTATATGCATGTGTGTGTACATGTATGTGCATGAACTCTTATGTTTGTATATGCATGGTTACATGCATGCCTATGTCTACATGAGTATTTGCATATAAGTGTCTCTGTGTGTGTGTGTGTTCCAATGTGTGTGCATGTGTGCTTGTGTGTGTATGCATGCATGTCTGCCTATATATGCGTGTGCCTATATATGTGTGTGCTTTTACATGCCTACATTTGCATGTGTGCATATTTGTGTGTTTGTGTGCATAGGGGGAATTGTTCATGTGCGTGTGTGCATGTGTCTATATGTTGGATTTCATGTGTGAGTGGGTGTATGTGGATGTATGTGTGTGCACTTGTGTGTTCATGTGTTCTTTGTGTGTGTGTTGGTGCATTTATGTGCATGCTTTTGTGTGAGTATACCTACCTGTGTACATTTGTGCATGTGTGTGTTCATGCATGTGTGTGAATGCTTGCATGTGCTTGTATGTAAGTGTTTGCTTGTGCATGCACACATGTTTGTATATGTATGTGCATGTGTGAAGGTGTTTATGTGCATGCAAATGTCCACATGAATGTGTGTGTGTATACGTCTATGCATGTGCGTGTGTGTGTGCACGTACTCATGCGAGTGTACACATGTGTGTTTTGCATGCGTGTGTGTTCGGGTATGCATATGGTTGTATGTTATTGTGTGTGATAGCATATGCATGTGCATGTGCATGCATGTATGTGTATGTGCATGCTTGTGTGTGTGTGTATGTGAGCATCTATTTGTATGCACTTGTGCATGATTGTGCATGTGTGTACTTGTGTGTGTATACTTGTTTTTGTTTGTGATCACATGTATGTGCATGTGTTCATGCGTGTGCATATGTGTGGCTGTGTTTTGTATGACTATGTATACATGCATGAGTGTGCACATATGTGTGTGTTGGTGCATGCTTGTGTGTGTGTGTGTGCGCATGCATGCATGCAAACATGGGTATAAGGTTGTGTGTGTGTTCATTTGTGAATGGGTTTTTGCATGTTTATTTTTGTCAATGGATACAAGCACGTATGAGTGTGTATATTAATGTAGGTGTCTACATGTATTTGTCTACATGTGTACACACGTACACACATGTGTGCAAGCATGTGTGTGTATGCTTGCATGTTTTCACATGTGCATGTGTATTAGTGTGTGGATGAATGTGCAAGTTCCTATTTGTCTATGTGTTAGTGTATGTGTGTGTGTGCATGTTCACATGTGTATGTGTCGCTTTCCACATGCGTGAGTGCATGTGTATTATTATGTGACTATGAGCAAGTGCATATGTGTGTGTTTGTCCTTGTGTGTGTAGTGGTTTATTTGTGTATTCAGATGTGTGTGTTTGTGTGTTCAGGTGGTTCTGTATGTTAGTGTCTGTGTGTGTGTGTGAGAGCATCTGCGTGTAAGTGTTTGTGTCTGGTTGCTTGGTTGTGTTGGTACATGTGTGTATTGGTGTGCATTGGTACATGTGGGTTTATGTGTGCATGTGTGTATATATATGCACATGCCTATGTGTGTGTGTGTGTATGAATGCATATCTATGTATGTTGTCTGTATTCCTGTGCATTATATGTGAGAGTGTGTGTGCATGTAAGTGTGAAATTATGCAATCATGTGCATGGATCTATGCAAGTGCTTCTACATGCATGCATGTGTGTGTACTTGTGCACACATTTGTGACTAGGCATGCATATGATCATGCAAAAGTGCATGTGCATGTTCATGTGCTTGTGTATGTGTGTGTGCATGCATACTAGTGTGCATGTCACATGTCTACATATGTATGTGCATTTCTATGTGTGTGAGTGTTTGTGCAAGTACAAATGTGTATGCCTACACATGTGTGTGCATGTGCGTATTCACGTGTTTGTTTGCATGTGCATGTTTGCTTATGTGTGTGTGTGCTTGTGCACCTAAGTGAATGTGTGTGTGTCTGTACATGTGTCTATGTGTATGTGTGCTCTTGCATGTGCATGTGTGTGTTCATATATTTTTGTGTAATAGCATATGTTTCTATGTGTGTGTATGCATGCACAAGTGTGTGTCTTTGATTTCATGCATGTAGGCATATGTGTGTGTATGCTTGTGTATATGTTGGTAAGTGTGTGTGCCTATTTTTGTAAACGTGTTTATGTGTGTGCTTGTGTGCTTGTGTGTATGTGTGTCTATGCTTGCATGTGTGCACATACATGTGCATGTGTGCATGCTTATGCACACTTATATTTCTGTGTATATATTTGTGTGCATGATTACTCGTGTGTGTGTGTGTTTTCATGCGTGTTTGTGTGATTGTGCATCTGCGTATGCATGTATGTGTCTGTGTATATGGGTGTATGGGTGTACAATTAGAGAACATTTCTGTATGCATGTGCATGTGCCTATGCCTATGCATGTGCCTATGCCTATGCATGTGCTCTCTGTGTGTGAGCCTATGCTTGTATGTGTGCAATGTATGCTTGTGCTTGTGCATATGCATCTATATGTGTATATGTGGTTGTGAGAGTATGTGTGCGTGTACATGTGTGCATGTGTGTGTGTGTAAATGTGTACATGTGTGCAAGCATTCATGTTCATGCATGTGTATGTACATGTGCATGTGTGTATGTATGTGTGTATTTTTTGTGTGTAAAGTGTGCATCTAATGATGTATACTTGTGTATGTTTGTTTTGTGGGTGTTTCTACATGTTTGTGTGTGTGTGTAGGTGGTGAGGGTGTGCATCTGTGTGTATATTTTTGCATGCATGTGTGTGTGTGTGCATGTCTGTGTGCATGTATGTGTACATGTCTATGTGTGTGCATGCAAATACAAGCATATGTTTTCATGAGTACATGCATCCATAATTGCATACTTGTATGTGTGATTATGGCTCTGTGCGTGTTTATGTGCATGTTTGTTCATGTGCACATGTTCAAGTATTTTTGTATGCATATGCATGTAATTGGGCGAATGCGATTGTGTGTACTTGTACATGTGTTTGCATGTTTATGTGCATATATGTGCATGCTATGATGTTTGTGTGTGTGCATCTATGTCTTCTTTTGTGTGTGTACCTATATGTGTGTGTTCATGCATGTGAGTGTGTGTGTGTGTGTGTGTGCATGTGTGTGTCATTGCATGAGTGTTAGTGCTTGTGTGTGCATGGGTGTGTGTACATGTGTATGTGTGTGCATATTAAATACGTGTGTGCATGCAATCATATGCATGTGTGTGTGGGGGAGTGGGTATGTGCATGCATGTGAGTGTTTGTGAGTGTGTGTGCATGCATGGATGTGTTAACATGCATAAGTGTCTGTGTGCATGCAAGCAAGTGTGTGTGTATATATGCACATGTGGGCTCATGTTTCTATGAACTATAAGCACAGGTGTGCATGTGTATAGCTCTCTATGTGTGTGTGTGCATCTATGCATCTGCACTTGTGCATGTGTTTACATGTGTGTGAGCATGTAATTTTTTGTGTTTGTGTGTATTAGTGTATTGAAGCACCCATGTGTGTGTTCATGTTTGTGTGGCTCTACGTCAGTATGCACATGCATGTGTATGTGTGTTTGCATGTATGTGCATGTGTTTGTGAATGTGTATGTGTATGTGTACATGAATGCATGTGTTTTTAGGTGCACATGTGCATGTATATGAGTGTGTGTGTGTATGCCTGGGTGTGTTTGTATGAGTGTGTGTGAATAAATGTACATGCATGAGTGTTTGTGCATGTGCACATGCATACATAAGTGTGTAGTAGTGCAAGTGTGCATGTGTGATCATGTGTGTGTGCGTGCTTGAGTGTGTGTGTGTGGGCCTATCAACTTCTGCATGTGTGTGCACAAGTGGGCACATGTGTGTGAGTTAGAGCATGCATGTGATTAGGCATGTGTGTGTGCATGTGTTTGCATGCACATGTGTGTGGCTGTTTGAGTTTAGGTCTCTATATGTATGTGCATATGTGTATAAATGCATGTGTGTTAGAGCACATGCCTGGTGTAAGAGTGCATGAGTGTGTGTTTGTGTACATGTGTGCATATGTGTGTGTGCATGTATGTATATGTGTGCATGCATTTGTGCAAATGTTTGTAAGCATGCATGTGTGTGTATATGTGTGGGTGAGTTTTTGTGTCCATTATGCATGAATGTGTGTGTGTGTGTGTGCATATGTGCATCGATGCTTAGGCATATGTTTGTGTGTGTGAGCATGTATTCCTTTGTATGTGTGTTAGTGTGCACATGCACTAATGTGTGTGTGCATGGTTGTACATATATATATGTATGTCTTTGTGTGCATGTGTTTATGCATGTGTATGTGTGTGTGTGTGTGGATGTGTGTGGGTTTGTGTGTGTGTGGATGTGTGTGGGTTTGTGTGTGGGTTTGTGTGTGTGCTTGCATTTGAGTGTTTTTGAGAGCATATGTCTAGGTGTGTATGTGAGTGAATGTGCATATGTTTGTATGTCTATGCAAACAAGTACATGAGTGTGTATGCGTGTCTATGTGTTTATGTGTGTGTGGGTGCATTAGGGTGCTTGCATGTGTGTGTGTGGATTTATGTGCATGTGCATGTGCATGTATGTGCACATGAAGGCACATGTGTATGTGTAGGTGCATGCATGCCTGTGTGTGTGTGCGCATGCACATTCATGTGATAATGTATGTGTATGCATGTGTGTATGTGTGTGTGTTTTTGTGCATTCAAGCGTGCTTTTATATGTGTGTGATCTTGTGTGTGTATGTGCTTGTTTTTGAGAGCATGTATACCTATGCTTGTGTTTGTGTGCACAAGTGTGTACAAGTGTGTATACATGTGTGTGTATGTGTGTGTGTGCACAAGGGTGTACATTTGTGTGTTGAAGTACATACATGATGTAAGAATGCATGAGTGTGAATTTGGATACATGCATGCATATGTGTGTGTGTGTACATGTGCATGAGCATGTGTTTGTGAGTATATCTGCATGCATGTATTGGTGTGTATGTGTGTATATGTACGTATGTGCATGCTTGAGTTTGTGTGTACAAGAATGTATGTATGTGAATGTGTGCATTGTGCTTGTATGCATATGTAAGTGAACATGTGTCTATGTGTGCTAGTGTGTGCACGTATGTTTGCATGTGTTTAGGTGCATGTGCATGTACATGTGTGTGTACATGCACATATGGAGTGTGTGTGTTTGAGTGTGTATGAGTCTTGTGTGTGTTTGTACTTGCATGTGTGTGGGTGCATGCATGTGGAATTATGTGCATACATTCTTGTAAGTGTTTGTTTGTAGGGGGTGTGTAAGTGTATAGTTTTGCATATGCTTCTATGTGTGTGTGTGTATATATATATATGAATGAGTGTGCATGTGTGTATGCACACAGACATGTGTGTGCAATGCTTCTGAGTGTGCATGCGTGTGCCAGTGCATGTATCTACATGTGTACGTGCATACATTCACATGTGTGCATGCTTGTTCGTTTGTGTCTATGTGCACATGTGTACATGTGCGTGTGCATGTGTTTTGTAGTGTGTGTGTGTGTGCATACATGTGTGCATGTGTGCAAATGCATATGCATATGCATGTTCGTTGGCATATGCATAGGTGAGTATATGACTATTTGCATGCATGCGTGCATGTCAGTGTGTGTGTAGGTATGTGTTTGTGCTTGTTTACATTCATGCATGCTGGTGTGTGTGCATGTGCATGTGTGCCTGTACATGTATGCATGTTATTACATGTGCATGCATATGTGTGTGCTAAGTACATACAAGTGAGCATGTGTGCACATGTGTGCATGCATGTGATAGCATGTGTGTGTGTATGTGTGTGAGCATATGAGTGTGTGTGTGTATGTATGAGTGCACGTGTTCATTCATATGTGCATGTCAATGTGTGTGTGTGTTTATGTGTACATGTGTGCATGCATACAAGTGTGCATATGTGTGTGTGCACATGCATGTGCCTATGAACACATGTCTGTGTGTGTGTACATGTATGTAGGCTAGTGTAGGTGTTTGTACATATTTTTACTTGCACACATATGTTTGTATATATGTTTGTGCATGTGTGAGTTTATGCTTGTATTGTACTTGTATGTGTGTCTTTATGTGTAGATGTGCATTTATGCTTGGGCATGTTTTTGTGTGTGTGAGAATGTATACCTTTGTGTGTCTATTCATGGGTATATGTTCCTATGTGCATGTGCATGGCTTGGCATATACGTTTATGTCCTTTTGTGTGTGCATGTATATAAGTGTATATGTCGATGTGTGTGGGTTTGTATGTGTGTGTGTGTGTGCTTGCATTTTAGTGTGAGTGTATGTCTAGGTGCGTGTGGGTGGTTGTGTGTGTGTGTGCACGTGCATATGTATTTGTGTGCCTATGCATAGACATACATGAGTGTGTGTGAGTGCATGTGTGTTGGTGTATGTGGGTGCTTATGTGTGTATGCGAGTTGGTCTATGTGTATGTGCATGTGTGTACACATGTTGGCCATGTGTATGTGTAGGTGCATGCGTGCATGCGATTGTTCATGTGTTTGTGCATATGTGCACGTGTGTGTGCTTGTGCATGCATATTTGCATGTGTTTTTATCTATATCTATGCTTGTTTTTATGAGCATCTATACTTGTTTGTATGTTTTATGTCTGCATGTATTTGTGTGCATTTTTATATGCATGTTTGTTGTGTGTGTGTGTGTGCACATGTGTGCACATTCATGTGTACTAAAGCACACACGTGGTGTATGTGTGCATGAGTGTGTTTTTGTATACATGCATGAATATATATATATATATATATATATATATATATATATATATATATATATATATATATATATATATATATATGTGTGTGTGTGTGTGTGTGTGTGAGTGTGTGTGTGTGTGTGTGAAATATGTGTGTGACCATGTGTTTGTGCATTTGTGTGCATGCATGTAGGAGTGTGTATTTGTGTATGTGTGCATGTGTGCATAAGCATAAATGAGTTTGTGTGCACATTAGTGTGTATGGGTATGTGTCTGCATGTATGTTTTTTGTGTGTGTACATGTGTTTATTTTTATTTGCATGTTTGCATGTGCATGTGTGTATGTGTCTATGCGTGCATGCGTTTGTATGCAAGTGAAGTTGTGCATACATGTGAGTAAGCGTGTTTGTTTTTGTTGGCATGCGTGCATGCTTGTACATGTTTTGTGTGTGTGCATGTGTGTTGGAATGTGTGGGTTTGTGTGTGTGCATGCGTGTGTATGCATGCCCATTCATACATATGTGTGGGTGTGTTTGTTAGTCTATGTGCATGTGTGTGCATTTGTGTGTGTGAGTGTGTGTGTGTATTCCAATATTTTTGTGTGCTTTCTTTTCACAAATGTGGATGTGTTTGTGAGCCTTTGTGCATGTTTGAGTGTGTGAGTAAATGCATGCATGAGAGTGGATTTGTGTGCATGTCTTTGTGCATGTGTGTGGTTGTGTGTGTTTATATGTGTTCATGTGTGTGTGCATATGTTTACATTTTTATGTGTGCATGTGCATGTATGTGTATGTGTAAGTGTACATATGTGTTTATGTGTGTGTGTGAGTGTGTTTGAGTGTGCATGTGTATTTGTGTGCGTCAATATGTGATTTCATTTGTGCATGTGTGTATGTGTTTTTTTGGGCATCTTAGTATCTATGTGTGGTATGTTCAGGCATGTATTTGTATGTGCTTGTGCATTCGTGTGTGTTTGTATAGTTGTGCTTGTGTGCTTGTATGACTGTGTTTGTATGCATGTGTAAGCTTGTAGGTGTATTCATGCATGTATGAGTGCATTTATGTGGGTGAAGTATTTGCAACTACATATATGTGCATGCATACTTATGTTTGTGTGTGGATGTGGGTGTGCGATTCTATGCCCATGTCGTTATGTATGCTTATGTGCATGAGTGTGCTTGTGCATGTCCTTGTGTGTAGGTATGTGTACATGTGTTTATATGTCTGCATGCATGTGCCTATGTTAGTGTGAGTAAGTGTTCATGCATGTGCATGTGTGCATGGGTATGAGTGTGTGTTTGTGTTTGTGAGTGCATGTGTGTGTATATGTTTATTTGTGTGCATGTGTGGTCTTTTGCAAGTGTGTGCTAGTGTATGTGTATGTGCATATTCATGTGTGCATGGGTATGCGTGTGTGTATGCACATGTGAGTACATGTGCAAGTGTAAGTATATGTGCATTTTTATGCATATGCATGTGCATGGGTGTGCATGCATGTGTTTGTATAAGTATGCATATGCATGCATATCTGTGTGTATGTCTTTGGGCATTTGTACATGCATGAGTGTACACATGTGTTTAGGTGTGCATGTGTGAGTGGGTGTGTGCATTTGTGTGCTTGCATGCATGCATGTGTGTGTGTGTGTGTGTTTGTGAGTATGTGTGTATGTGTTTGTATGTGCATGTCCTTGTGCATGCGCATGTGCATTTGTGTGTGTGGTTATGCTTGTGTCAACGTGTGTGCGTGTGTGTGTGTATGTATTTGTGTGAGCATATTTGTCTGAGTGCATGTGAGTGAGTGTGTGTGTGTGTGTCTACATGCTGGTGTAAGCATGGGGATTCATGTGTGCATATGTATTTGTTTGTGTTTTAATGTGTATGTGTACTTGTGTTCATGTATGTATGTGTACATGTATTTATGTTTGTATCGATGTGCATATGCGTACGTGTGTACATGCATGTGTGTATGCATTTATGTTCATATCTGGGTCCATATATGTGTGTATGCATGTGTATGCTTGAGCATGCATCTAATGCCTATGTGTGTTTCTTTGTTCCTGTGTGTTCGGACTTATTCATTCGAGTGAGATGTCTACTTGCATGTGTGTGTGGGTATATTTTTGTGTGCATCTTCATATGCATATATATATATATATATATATATATATATATATATATATATATATATATATATATATATATATATATATATATATATATATATTTGTGCCCATTCCTTTTGGTGTGTTTATGTGCATGTGTGTGCATTTTTATGTGTACATGTGTGTATGTGTGCATGGCTATGTTTGTGTGTGCATGCATGCTAATGTTTGCTTGTTTGCATGCATAAATGTGTGTGTATGTCTATACATTTATACACATTTGTGCATGAGCTAGTGTGTGCATGTGTGTTAGTGTCTCTGTGCAGGCATGGTCATGTGTGTGTGAGTGTGTGTTTGTGATTGTATGTGTGTGTTTATGATTGTGATTGTATGTGTACACGCGGGTGTGTGAGTGCATGCCTAAGTGTGCATGTTTCCATGTGTGCATATATGCACAGGTGTTCTTATGTGTGTGTTTGTGTTTGTGCATTTGTGGATGTGCATGCATATGTGAGAGTGCATGCATGTATGCATATGTGCTTATGTGTGTGTCCATGTATGTGTTATGATGTATATGTGTGCTAGTAAGTGCGTGTGTGTATGTGGGTATTCATGTGCATGTGTGTGTGCTTGTGTTCATGTGTTTGTACATGAGTGTGCTTGTCTAAGCAGATGCATGTGCACATGTTTTGTGTGAGTGTGTGTGCATGTGTGTGTCCATGTGAGTGTGTGTGTATGATTATGTATGAGTGGTTGTGTATGTCTGTGCATCTGTGTGCCTTTGCACTAGCTTATGTGCGTGTGTGTGTTATACAGGTGTGGGTCTATGTGTGAGCATGTGAGTGTGTGCATGTGTGGCAGTATGTGTGCTTATTATGCATGTGTGTGTGTCTATGTGAGCATGTGTGTTTGAATGTGTGTGTGTGTGTTCATATTAGAAAGTGTATGTGTGACTACATGTATGAGTGCATGCTTGTATGTGTATGTGTTTGTGCTTCTTTATATGTGCTTTTACGTGTGCGTGTGTGTGTGTGTGTGTGTGTGTATGTTTCTACCTATTTGAATGTCTGTCTAGACTTAGGCATACATGTGTATCCATTTGTCAATGTGTCTATGTATTAATGTGTGCATATTATTGCATATGTATGTGTGTTCACATGTGCATATGTGTGTCTATGTGTATGCTTTGCATTTATATATGTGTTTGCACGTATGTGTGTGTATATATGAGTGCTTGAGTATGTTTGTATGTGTGTGTGCACATATATGTGTGAGCATTTATGTGGAGATGTATGTGTGCCTCTATATGTTCATGTGTGTGCATGAGTGTGCTTGTATGTGTGTGCATGTGTTCTTGTCATTTACATGTGCATGTGAATATGACTGTAAGTGTATATGTGTCTATTTGTAAGCTTGTTTATGAATGGAAGTGTACATGTGTGAAAGTGTGTGTGTGTATGTTTGTGAGTGTAAACATTTTGAGCATTGGCATTCATGTGTGTGTGGGTAGGTGGGTAGGTGTGTGTAGTGGTGTGTCGATGTGAGTGTGTACATGTCTCTATGTATTTATTCTTATGTGTGAGGGTGTACGTGTGTGTGCTTTGTGCATATGCTCATGTGCACATGTGTGAGTGTGTGTTTAAGGGTGTATGTGTGTGTGCATATGCATGTGTGTATGTATTTGTTTATGAGTGACTGTGAGCATATGAGTGGGAGTGTTTGTGTGCACATATGAGTATATTTTTGTATGCACATGTGCATATGTGTGTGCTATGCATATGCATTCCAACTTGTGCATATGTGTGGGTGTAGGCAGAGGTGTGTGTGTGCTTGTGCTCATATTGGATTTTTTGTGTGATTGTGTGTATGTGCTTGTGCATGTGTATATGTGTGTTGTCAAGTGCGTGTTTGTATGTGTGAGCGTGATGTTTTGCACATGCATGTGTGTACTTGCATGTGTGTGTGTTGGTGTCTACATGCCTGTGAATGTTTGTGTGTTTGGGCTTATGTGTGTGCATGTGCATATGCATGCATATATGTGTGTGCTTATGTGTAGGGGCCTATGTGAGCATGCATGTGTGCCTATGAATGTGTGTCTTTTTGTGCAGGTGTGTGCATATGTGTACATGTGTTTGTGTGTGGGTGCACATGTGTTCATGTGTATGCTGTTGTGTGATGGAGTTTATGTATGTGCATGTGTGTACAAGTGATCACATGTGTGTGTGTGCATGTTGGCATATCCATGAGTATGATTTCACATGTGTGTCTACATTTACATGCATAGACACATGTGTCTGTGTGCATGTTAGTGTGAGCATGTGTGTGCCTTGTGCATGCATATCAATGCATGTAAATGTGTGAGCATGTGTGTGCTAATGCATGTGTGTCTATGTGTTTGCATATATTTGTATGCATGTGTGCCTTTGTGCATGTGCACATGCATGCCGATATTTTTGTAGGTCTGTGTACGTGGGTGATTGTGTTTGTGAGTGTGTGTGAGTTTGTGTGCATCTTAGTACATGTTTATGTGCATGTTTGGTCTTTTGTGAGTTTATGGACACGTATGTCTACTTATGCATGCGCTTATGCATGTGTGCATTTAAAAATGTGTGTTTATGTGTGTGTGTGTGCACATTTTTTTGTGCATTTGTGTATGTTTTCTTGCTTACTTGTCGATGTGTGCATATGTTGTTATGTATGCGTATGTGCATGTTCTAAGTGTGTGTGTGTGTGGATGTGTGGCTGTATGTGTTTTTTTGTGTGCATGGGTGTGTGTGAGTGTATACACATGAGTATGTAAGTATGTTTGTGTGTGTCTGTGGTAGTGTGTATGAGTTTGTGTGCATGTGTGTTTGCATGTTTGTGCATGTGGAGCATATGTCTATGCATATACTATGTGTGTGTGCATGTGTATATGCATGTGTGTGTACATGTGTGTATTTTATTTATGTGTGTTATTGTGTGTATACATTTGTGTGCATTGGTATGTGCATTCATCTATATGTCTATATGTATGTGTATAAAAGTGCAACTTATTGTGTGTGTGTTATGCATGTGTGTCTGTGTGCATAGTCTTGAGTATGTTGGTACATTTGTGTGAGCCTGCACATGTATGTGCATGTTCATGTAGGTTTGCATGCATCAATGTGGGTGCATTAGTGTGTGTGTTCATGTGTGCATTTGTGTGTATGTATTCATGTGTGTGGGCATGCGCATGCATGTGTGTATGTATATTGGTGTGCCTATGTGTATGTATGAGTGTGTGAGTGTGCATGTGACATGCATGTGTGTTTGTGTTCTTAGGTGTGCTTGTGTGTGCAATTGTGTATGCACATGTGTTTGTGTGTCTAGCTTTGGAGCACAAGTCTACATGCTCTTTGTAGCATGCATGTGTGTGTGTATATGTGTTTGTGTGAGTTTGTGAGCATGTGTGCAAATTTTTGGGTTTTTATGTGTGAGTGCATGTTTTTGCATGTATGTTTGTAAGCATGTTTATGTGTGTGCATGTGGTATGTGTTTGCATGCCTACATGTGTGTGACATGCTTGTGTGCATGGAAGTGCATGTGTTTGCACATCTATGCTTTTGTATGTGTATGTGTGTGTGTACATGTCTTTGCACATACGTGAGTGTGTGCTTTTGTAACTACATGTGCTTGTGCATCCATGCATGTCTGTATATTTGTCTATGTTCACAAGTATACTTATGTATGTGTGCATGTGCATATTTGTTTATGCATGTGTGTCTATATGTGTGTGCATGTGTGTGTATGTGTATGTGTGTGTGTATTCATGTGCATGCTTGCATGTGTGTGTGTTTCTGTATGTGCCTGCATGTATGTGCATGTGAGTGCAAGGGTATGTGCATGTGTGTGCATGCATGTCATATGTATCTATGTTTGTGTGTGAGTGCTTATGCATGGGTGTGTGGTATGTGGTTGTGTGCGTCTATGCGTCTATGCGTCTATGTGCACATGGCTGTGATTGTGTGAGTGCATATTTGTGTAAGTGTATGTATGTGTGTGCCTGCATTCATATTTGTGTGTGTGCATGTGAACCTATCTCTATGTGTCTCTGTGTGTGTCAATGTGTTAGGGTGCATGTTTGTGTGTATAAGCATATGCAATTGTGCATATATGCATTTTTACCTCATCATGTTTATAAGTGCACGTGCTTATGAATGAGTGTGCAGGTGTTATTTTGTGTGTGTTTGTGTGTGTGCATGTGTATATATGTGTGTGTACAGGCACCTTTGTGTGTGTGCATGTGCATGTGCTTGTGCAAGTGTGTGCATTTGTGTGTGTGCATGAGTGTGCTTGTGTATGTGTGTACATGCATTTCTCTATATGTGTGTGTGTCCATGCATGTGTGTGAATACCTATGTGTGTGTGTTTGTGTATGTGCATTTGTGGTTGTGTGTCTGCATTTGTGTGCTTATGTTTTTGTGTGTGTTTGTGTGTTTATATATGTGTATGTGTGCATGTGTGGTTGTGTATGTGTAAAACTATTTGTGTGTGTTGCCTATGTGTCTACATTCACAGGCTTGCATGTGGGAGTTTGTGAATTTGTGTGATCTAATGTATATGAATAAGTGTGTGTGGGTGTGTAGGTGTGTGTATGGGCATGTATTTGAGTGTACATGTGTGAATGTTCATTTGTGTGTGTGCATATGTGCATTTGGTTTATATGTGTGTGTTTCCATATGTGTTTATGTGTGCATGTGTATGCATGCATCAATCTATGTGTGTTTATGTGTGTGCACATATGTGCATTCTGTTTATATGTGTGTATGTGTTCTTGTGCTTATCTATATGTGCATGCACTTGTGTACTTTTGAGTGTGAGTGTGTGTTTTTGTGTATATGTGCATGTTTGTGCATATGTGAACATGTGTGTACATAAGTGTGTGCATGAGTGTGCTTATGTGTGTGTGTGCATGCATGTGCATGTGCATGCATGTGTGCCTCAATGTTTGCTTGTTCTTGCTTATGCAAGTGCATGTTAATGTGAGTTTGCACACATTTTTTGTGCATTTGCATGCCTTTGTGTTGGTGTATCTCATGGATGCACAAGTGTGTATGTTTTCTGTTGCAAGAGTGTATGCATTTGTGTTTTCTTTTATGCTTCCTTTCTTACATGTGTTTGTGCATGTGTGCATAAGAACATATTTGTCCATGCATGAGTGTGGGTGTGTATACATGACTACATTTGCAAGTTTAGATGTGTGCGCCCACATGTTCCATTGTGCCTGCATACATGTGTGTTAACTTTTGCATTTGTCAATGCATGTACCTGCATGTGGGTGTGTAGCATTTGTTTGCATGTGCATGTGTTTGACTATGCATGTCTGTACTTGTGCATGTTTGTGTGTGTGTGTATGTTTATAAATCTATGCATGTCCATATGTGTTTGTGTGTGGGTTCATATGTGAGCATATGTATGTGTATGTGAGTGTGTGTTTGGGTGTGTTTGTTGGTTTGTAAGCATGTGCACATGCGTGTGCTTATTTGTGTGTGTGTTAGTGTGTGTGTGTGATCTTATGTGTGCTCATGACTGTCTATGTACATGTGTGTGTGTGTGCATGCTGGCACATCTATGTGTGTATTAGTGAATGTGTGCATATGCATGTTTATATGTTTGTATGAGGTTGCATGTGTACGTATGCATGTGTATCTATGTGTGTGTGTGTGTGCATGTATGTTTGCATGTGTGTCTATGTGTGTGTGCGCATGTATGTGTGCTTGTTTGCATGTGCACATTTTTGTATATGCATGTGTCTTTGTGTACTGGTGTGTGTTTGTAGATATTTATGCATATATATGTGCTTTTATGTGTGTGTGTCCATATATGTGTGTTTTTTGTTTATGTGTGCATGCTAATGTGTATGTGTATGTTTGTGTGCATGTGCACATGTATGAGTTTTTGTGGTTGTGAGTGTCTGTGTATGAATTTTTGCAAGTGTGTGTTTGCATGCACATGTGTTTGTGTGCATGCCCATGTGTGTGTGTGTGTGCATATCTACTTGTGTGAGTATGTAGGTGCATGTGTGTATGTGCTTTAACATGTGTTTATGTGTGTGTGCATGTGTTAGTATTTATCACCATATCTAAATGTGCAAATGATTATGCATGCATGTGTGTTTGAGTTTACAAGCTCATGCATTTGTTAGTGTGTGCATGCATATATGTGCATATTTGTGCACATGCATGCTCTTTTGTGTGCATGTATGTGCATTTGCAAGTTGTTTTTTGTGTGTATGCTTATGAGTGTGGGTGTATATGTTCTTGTGCATGTGTATGTGTCTTTGTACATCTGAGTGTGCACGTGTGTGTGTGTGTAGATGAGTGTGCTATTTTGATTGTGCATGCATGTGTGTATGCATTTATGTGTGCACATGTGGCTACACATGTGTGTACCTCTGTGTATATGTGCGTATGTTCTTGTCCATGTGTCTATCCATATATGTGTAAGTATGGTTTAGTGTGTTCATATGTGTTCGTGGGTGCACATAAGTGTATCAGTGTGTGTGTGCATGCATGTTTATGTGTATGCGTTTGCATGTGTGTTTTTATGTTTGAGTATATGTGTGTAGATGTGTGTTGCTATGCTTGTGGGTGTATATCTGTATGTATGTGTGCTTGTGTGTATGGGTGCATTTGTGCGTGTGCTTGTTGGCATGCGATCGTTTGCATGCATGTGTATGTGTATGCACATGCAAACATGTGCATGTGTACATGTATGCCTATGTAAATAGATAAATATTTGCATACATGTGTGTGTGTTTATACACTAGTACATGTCCGTGTGCGTGCAAACATTTGTGTGTTTGTATGTCCCGTGTGTGTGTACGTGTTTGTAGTTGGTTGTGTATGTGAATGACTGTACCTATATGTGTGTGCATATGTTCATGTGTGTTTGTGTCTATCATTGTACATGCATGCTTATGCGTGTTTATTTCTATATGTGTTTGTGTGTTATTTTGCATATGCTTCTATGTAATTTTATATGTTTGTATTTGCATGCAAGTGCATATGTGAGTGCATGTGAATGTGTGCATGTGCATAAGTGTGTAGCTTAAGTATTCTCATGTGCATGTTTGTGCATGTGTGTATAAGGTGGGGGTGTTTGCATGTGTATATCTGCACATGTGTGCTTGTGTGTGTGTGAGTGTGTGCATGCGTGTGGTTAAGCATATATGTCTACATGTGTGCATATGTGCATGTGTTCATGTGTGTGTATGTGGGTGTGTGGGTATGTGGTTGTGTGTACATGTGTGTGCGTGAGTGTATGTGTTAATGCATGTGTGAGTGTGTTTACACATCTATGTTTGCTTGTCTATGTGTGTGTATGTGTGTGTGCATGTTTTGTGTGCACATACAATTTTGTATGTGTGTGGGGGTGTGTGTGTGTGTGCATATGTGATTTTTGTGTGCATGTGTGAATGCACATGTGTGTGCATCTATTTGTGTGCTTGTGCATGTATTTATGTGCATACACATGCGTGAATGTGTGTGTGTGCATGTGTGCATGTGTGTGTGTGTGTGTGTTTATGCAGACATGCATGTGTTAGTTTGTGTGCATTTGTGTGGTTGTGTCTGTGTGTGCATGTGGGGATGTGTTTGTGTGCTTGTGTGTATGCTTGTGTGTATGTAATTGTGTGTATGTGCATGAATAAGCATGCATGGGAATGTTTGTGTGTTAAAGAGTGTACATGAGAATATGTGTGAGTTTTTGCATGCATGTGTGTCCATGCAAGTGTGTGTGTGTAAGTTCATGTGTGTGAGTGTGTGCATGTGTCTATGTGTGTTTGAAGGTATATGCTTGTGCTTGTGTTTGTATACATGTGCATGTGTGTACATGTACTGATTAAATTTTTGTGTGTGCATGAATGTTTGTATTTGTGTTTATAGATGTCTTCTTGTGTGTAGTGAGTGTATTTGTAGGTTATTTTAAGCGTGCATGCATGTGCATGTGCATATTTATTCTTATGTATATCTACCTGTGGGTCTGTGTGTGTGTGCATACATGTGTGCTTGTGTGTTCATAGGTGGGTGCATGTTTAGTTGTGCATGCATGTTTGTGTGTGCATGTATGTGTCTATGTGGGTGTGAGTTTGTGTGTGTGAGTGTGTATAGGTGGGCGAGTGTTCGTATGTGTGTGTATGCATGTTTATATGTGCATCCATGTGTGTCTGTATGCGAGTATGTGTGTGGTTAACATCATGCATATGCATTCTTGTGCTCGTGTCAAGATGTATGAGAAAATATGTGTTTTTGTGTGTGTGTGTGCATGCGTGTTTTTACTTGTGCATCTGTGTGTGCAGGTGTGCTTATGTATGTGTGTGTGTGCATGTTTACTTATGTTTTTGGGAAATATGTGTGTCCATGTGTAAGTTTGTTTGTAGCTGTGTATGCATATGTGCATGGGTGTGTTAGAGTGGGTGTGTAGAAGTACATTTGTGTGAGTGTGTGTGCCTATTTATGCATGTGTGTGTACGGGTGCTTACATGTGTGCATGTTTTTGCCTACATTTGTGTGTGTTTGTATGTCTATGCTTGTATGTCTATGTGTGTGGATGCTAAGGTGTTTATGCATGTGTGCTTGCATGTGTGTGAGTGTATGTGTGCTTGTGTGCATGTGTATTTGTATGCATGTGTGTGTGCATGTGTGTGTATGGATGCCAATGTACATGTGTATGCGCATGCACATTTGTGTGAGTACACGTCTATGTGTACTTGTGTGTGCAAGTGTGTGGACATGCATCATTGTATGTTTGAATGCATGTGTGCATATGTGCATGTGTGTGCATTTGTATGCTTGTATGTGTTTGCATGTGTGATCTCGTGTTTGTGTGGAAATGTATGCTTATGTGTTTTGATGTGTGTGTGTGTGTATGTTTGTGCCCATGCATTATTTTGTGTATGTGAATGTTAGTGTGCGTGAACATGCACGTGTGTGAATGTTTTAGTCTGCAAATGTGCATTTGTGGGCATGTGTATGTCTGTGTGGGAGTGTATGTCTGTTTGCATGTGTGGCATATGTGTGAGGTGCATATATGTGTTTGAATGTGTTCGTACATGCATGTTTTCATGCATGTGTACATATGTGTACATGTGTGTGCATGTGTGTGTGAGTGTGTATGTATTTATGCATTTGTATTTTCTTGTATGATTGTGTACATGCATGTGTGCACATTTGTCTACATGTGTATGTTCTTGTGCACACACATGTGTGTGTGTGTATGTGTTTGTGTGCTTCTAGATCTGTGTGAGCACATATGTGTGTGTTTAGGCATGTACTTGAGCATGAGTGTGCGTGTGAGCACGTGTGTGCTTGTGCAATTGTGTGTGTACATGTGTGCATGCATTCTTGTGTGTGTCTGTGTGTGCAAATATGTGCATGTGTGTGAGTACATGCATGTGCATACGTGTGTTTGTGTACTTGTGCACATGTGTGTGTGTGTGTGTGCATACACATGTGTGTGAATGTGTTATGTATGCAATGTGATTGTCTCTTTCCATCTTTGTATGTGCATGTGTACTTGTGCATGTAAGAAGGTATTTTCATGTACATGTGATTGTAGACTCATGTGCCTGTGGGTGTGTGTTCATGTGTATGTGTGTGAGGGTGTGTGTGGGTTTATGTTTGTGCTTGTGAGTGCATGTGTCTTCATGTGTGTGAATGTGCACATGTTTATGTGTGTCTTTGTGTGTGCTTGTGCATGTGGGTGCATGTGTGGAAGCATTTATATATGTGTGTACATTTGTGTGTATGCATGCAAGTATGTGTATGTACATTTGTGTGTGTCTGTGTATGTGTGAATGCATGAGCATGTGTGTGTGTGAGTGTGTGCGCATGTTTGTGTACATGTGTGCTTGTTTTTATGCTCATTTATATTTGTTCATGTGCACCCCTATGTCCATGCATGTGTTTGTATATGCATGTGCATGTGTGTGCAGATAGGTGTGTATGTACTTAAATATGTGCATGTGCATGTGTATGAATGTGCATGCATACATGTATGCATGTGTAGGCATGTATGTGTTCATGTGACATCACATGTGAGTGTCCATTCCTTTGTGTGTGTGTCTGTGTGTGTGCATACATGACTGTTCATTTTATTACAAGTGAGTGCATACAAATGTGTATGTGCTTAGGTGTGCAAGTGTGTGTGTATGTGAGTGCATCTATTGGCCTGCTAATGTTTATTCATGAATGTGTGCATCCATGTATGCATGTGTGAGCCTGCACGTGTGCACTTATGCATGTCCTTGTGTGACTGAGTGGGTGCATGTATGTTTGCACTCTTATGCAGGTCTCCATGCAAGCATGTGCATGCACATGTATGTGTACTAATGCATGTGGTTGTTCGTCTGCATGCATCGTTTTGCATCTGTGCATGCCTCTAAGAAAGCGTGTGTGCTTGTGCGTTAATGTGCATTTATAGTTGTGTATGCACAAGTGTTCATGCTTTGTGCATGCATGTGTGTGCATGTCGATGTGTGTGAGTGTTTGCACTCATGCATGTGTGTATGTGTATTTATTTGTGTGCTTGTGTGAGTTCTTACATGCATGTGTGCATATGCATTTACATTTTTGCATGTGTGTAGCTTTTTCTTTGCATGTTTGTATATATCTATGTGTGTGTGTGTGTGTGTCTACATGCATATGCATGTGTGCATATGTGTGTGTGATTGTGTGTTCATGTGTGGGTGTAGGGGTGTAAGTGAGTAAGCATGTACATGGGTATGTATGTGTATGTGTTTAGATGTGTGTATGTGCATGGGTGTATGTGTGTGTACGTGAGTGTGCACATGGGCATATTTGTGGGCATATGCATGTGTATGATTATGAGAATTTGTATGAATGTCTGTGTGAGTGTGAGTTCATGTGCTTTTGCATTTGTGTGCCTATGTTTGCATGTGTGCAATCTCTTGTATGTGTGCATGTTTGTGTCTATTTACTAATGTGCACACATGTGTGTCAATGCATACGTGTGTGTGTGTGTACTTATCTGTGTACATGTGCTACATGCATTTACATCTATGTGTGTGATATTTTTTGTTCATGTGTGTGCACGTGCATGTGACTCTATATGTCGGTGGATGTCCATGTGCATGATATTGTATGCATGTGAGTGCATGTGTGTGCATGTGTGTCTACGAAGGAGTGTGTGCATGTGTGCATGTGCATGTGTATGAATGCACATGTGTGGGTGTATGTAGGTTTGCATGTATGTGTATATGCACACGTGCATGTTCTTTTGTGTCCATATGTGCAAGTGTGCATGTGCAAGTTTGCATCCGTGCATCTATGTGAGTGTGTGAGGGTTTAGTTATGCATGTGTTTGTGTAAGCATGTGTGCCTGCATGTGTGTTCGTGCTTGTGTACATATGTGCCCATGTTTGCATGTATGTGTGTGCATCTTTGGGTACCTACAACTGTGTGAGAATGTGTGTGCATGTGCAATTATATGTGGGTGTCTATGAGCATGCATGTGTGTATGCATGAGTAGGCTTGTGTGCAAGTGTGTGGGTACACAAGTGTGTTTTCTTGCTTGTGTGTTTGCGTGTGTGTGTCTACATGGGTGTGCCATGTATGCGTGTGTCTATGTACATGTGTCTTTTCATGTATGTGTGTGTAGGCATGCTTTTGTATCTACATGTGCTTATGTGTGTGCATGTGAAAACAAGCATGAGCTTTTATATGTATGCATGCATATATCATTGCATTTGTACAATTATGTGCATGTATGTGTGCATGTGCTTGTTGATGCTTGTGTGTATGTCTATGCATGTACCCATGCATGTGCATGTGTGGTTTTGTATATGTGTTTGCATTGTGTGTTTATTTGTGAGTGTGTGTGCATGTTTTTGTGTGTGTGATTGGGTGGGGGGAGGGGGTGTTTATAGGTATTTATTTTCTTTGGTGTGTGTATGTGTGTGTGTGAGCTTGTGTATGCATAATGTGTGCATGTATGTGTGGATGTGTGTGCATGTCTGTGTGTGTGTGTTTATGTGTGTGCATACATATGTGTCCATGTTTGTGTGCGTGCATGTTTGTCAGTGTGTGTGGCTTGATTATCTGTATGTGTGCATTCCTATGTGCATGCTTTTATTCTTAAGGATGAGAGTGTGTGTGGCTATCTGTATTTGTTTGTGTGTGTGTGTGTGTACATGTTTGTATAGCTGTATATGTGTGGGTGTATGTGTGCTTGGATTTATGAAAGTATGTAGATTTGTGGGCATGTACATGCATGTGTGTGTGTGTGTATATTTGTGTGCAAGCATGTGTCCATGCATGTATTTGTACATGTGTGTGTGCATGCTTATGTGTGTTGGTCTATGTGTATGTCTATTCACATGTGTGTATGTGTGTCTTATCTTGCCTATATGTGCTTGTTTATGTGCATGTGTCAATACAGGCATATGTGTATGTGCATGCTTGTTTATCTACGTGTTTTAAGTGTGCTTGTGTGAGTGGGGGGCTTGTGTGCATTTATGTTGAGCGTGTGTAGATGCATGTATATGTGTGTGTGTGCATGTGTATGGGCATGTGTGTATTTGTGTAGATGTGTACGTGTGTGTGTGTGTGCATTTTTGTGAGAGTGTGGTTATCTTTTCTGTTTGTTCTTGTATTTATATGCAAGAATGTGCGTGTTTATGTGCATGTGTGCGCATATATGCTTGTGTGCATGTGTGTATTTGTGTGAACTATGTGTTTGGGTTCTTGTTTCTGTGTGCATGTGTGGATGCATGGATGCAGGGATAAGTGTGTGTGCATGTATATCTATGTGTGGATTTTGGCATTTGTATGTGCATGCGTGTGCATGTGCATGCGTGTGTATGTGCATGTGTGTGTATTATTGTATGTTAGTGTGTGTATATGTATTGTGTGTGTGTATGTGTGTGTGCATGCTTATGTATTTGTATGTGTGTTTAGGCATGGGCATGTGTATAAGTGTGTGCATGTGCATGTATGAATGGAAGTTTGTATGTTCACACATGCTTGTGTGTGCTTATATTTGTGTGCTTGAAAGTATGTGTACCTGTGTGGGTGCATGTGCTTGTGTGTTTGTGTGCATATGCATATGCATATGTGGGTCTAATTGTGAGTGTGTGTGTTTGTGAGTGTGCATGTGTGCCTGTGCAGGTGTGTGTGTGCTTGCATGTGTTTGCATATGTGCATGTGTTATTTTGTGTGTTTGTGCATCTGTGTGTATGTGCATGTTCATATGTGTGTGTGTATGTGTGAGTGTATGCATATGTGCTTGTGTGTGGATGCTTGTGTGTGCATTCATGTTTAGGTGTGTGTGTATGTTTGTATATGCATCTATGTTTGTGTGTGCATGCTTGTGTAGGTGTGTTTGTGTGTGTGTGTGTGGGTTTGTGTGTGTGTGTGAGTGTAGATGCACACATTTATGTATGCATGCACATGTGTGCAAAGGTTTGTGTGTTGGTGTGTGTGTATTTTTGCACATGCACAAATGTGTGTGTGGGTTCTTGTGTGTCGGTTTGTGTGGGTTTATGTGTGTATACTCACACACTTGTGCATATGTGGATTTGTTTTTGTGTTTGTGTGTGTGTGTGTATATATGCATATGTGTGTGTTTATGTATGCCTGTGTGCATGTGTGTGTGTGTGTGCATGCTTGTGTACATCTGGTGCACACTACATTCGTTTATGGGTCAGTGTATGTGTGTGCATGTGTGTGTGGGTACATGTGTGTGCACATGTGCAAGCGTTTGTATGTGTGCATGTGTTCATGAGCATGTGTGTGTGCATCTGCATGTATGAATGTGTGTGCATGATTTTGTATGTGTGTGGACATGCACACATGTGTGTATATGTGTATGTGCATGCATTTATGTTTGTATGTGCATGTGTGCCTATGTGCATGCATATTTTATGTGTATATATGTATATGCATGTATCTTTGTGTGTTTGTGCATTTGTTTCCATATATTTGCATGCATGCACATTGTTTATTTATGTGTTCTTGCATGCAAGTGTGTGCATTCATGCACATGTGCATGTACATGAAGGTTTGTATATGTTGTTTCATGTTCATATATATGTGTGTGTGTGTGCATGTGTACATGTGCATATGTGTACATGTGATCTTGTGTGTGTGTAAGTATGTTTGTGCATGCATGCGCATGTTTAGAAGCTTATGCATGTGTATGTGTACATGTATTTGTGTATGTGTGTAAGTGTGCATATGCATGTATCTTTTTGTGTGATTTGTGTGTGTGTGCCTGTGCTTATGCATGTGCATGTGCTTGTCCTTGCTCGTGTGTCTTTGTGCATGTGCATATGTATGCATGGATTCATGCGAATGTGTCTGTGAGTGTGTGTTTGTGCATGTGTGTATGCATATATGTGTGTATGCATGCATGTGTGTTCATGTGGTGCATGTGTATGCATGTTCTTGTGTGTATGTGTGTGATTGTATGCATGCATGCA